>VZTY01015400.1:403326-492284 GCA_013400935.1 Turnix velox
TCCTTCCCCTGCCTTTCTGTAGGACCCCCTCAGGTCCTGATAAGTTACTATGAGGTCTCCTCTGAGCCTTCTCTTCTCCAGGCTGAACAACCCCAACTCCTTCATGGTCTGGTGCTCTTTGTGACAGCCATGGATATGCCATTTGAGCTGCAGTTCAGCTGGGAGTGGTGTCATGCTAAGACATTTTTAGCAGATATCTCAGAACAGAAACTGTTCTACATGATGACGTGAGAGCAACTGAAGGTGGCTTTTGGTCTTCACTGTCCAAACTGGGATCTTAGATGTTTAGCTTAAGTATAGACAACTATATACTTGGTTAAATTTAGATTTCTTAATTTCAAATGGAATCCCTTCTCTAAATTCAGATGAGATGAACTCCATCAATTATATATAAGGTGCATTTTTTTTAAGAGGATGGGCTTAGGCTGTGAGTTCACAGCATACATAATGAAATGTGAACATGTTTCGAGCTATTGCTCCATATCTCTGAGCAACTTTGCAAAGGAGGTATTTCTGAAAGCTTCTTCTTGGGAAGCATTTGTTAACTTCAGGCATCAGATTTACACTTTCTGTTCCCTTAGTTAATACCCGGATATGAGTTAGAAAATGTCTCTTTTGCATGCAAAATTTAGTTACTGAACATTGTAGCCCTACTGTATTTCTGTCAGGTCATTTAAGAATTAAATTACATTAAAATCACTCTCCATTTTCCATCTCTACTATTGTCTGGGTGTATGTAAATTTGATCATAGAAAGCTACTTGCTACAACTATTCATATGAAGCTAAATGCCACAAAGCTTACATTGGGTATACATTTGCCTTTTTAAGCTGTCCAGTATCATAGTCATCTAGGTTGGAAGGGACCTTTCAGATCATCTAGTCCAACCATCAGCCCAACTCTGACAAGTCTCATACCTGGACGGGGACTCGAACCCCTGACCCTCAGATTAGGAGTGCAATGCTCTCCCCACTGAGCTATACATATACAATCATGTATAAATCCTGTACATTAATCTCAGTTGAATATTTTATTTCTGGAAAATTTAAAACTTTACAAGCTAAAATAATCTTTCCTATTTGATTAAATGATTTTATTGTCCAATAACTGTTGTGACTAGAGAGGTTAGAAATGATTTGAAAAATCTTAGAAATATTCTCAAACAAGACCAAGTAGTATTCTACTCATTGATTAAAAATCCCAAACAACAGATGACTTGCTGGACTTTGAGCCAAAGCAGACCTGATGACTGGATGCAAATTTGGTATGAATCCATTTCTTTCAGCAAATAATTTTGAATCATTTGAGCCCTCTAAATCTGGTATCAGGAAACCTAGCTAAGAGCCAAATGTAATGTATCCTGAAAGCAACAAAAGTCACAACATCCATGGCTACTTCAGAGAGAATCCCTCTAGGCAGAAAATCCAGACATCTAAAAGTGAAATGAGTCTTTTTGATCACTGACTCACAACATAGCTATTATCTGCTACATGAAAAGGAATAGTCTGGTCCTACAAACAATATACAGCTCCTACATGTGAGTTCTTACCTCCACAAAACTCATTCAGTTACATAATTTGTGTCTGGCATTAGGCTTTTGTAAAATATGTCTTACATAAATTCTGGCTTTTTTTTACTTCTGAATTGAAGTAAAATGTTGAGACAGCTAAATACAATTATCACAATATAAAGATGATTTCAGAACTGAAAAATTTTATATGGAGGCAAACACCATGATCCTACTTGTTCCAGGTTAGGCCCAAAAGACCAATCCAAATTGCAGATGGTCTCCACTCCTCTCTCAAAAGAGAGGACAGGAAGGAATGAAGAGATTTATGAGTTTAGAAAAATTCTAAACTACTTTAATAAATAACCAAATAATAAGTAAAATTAAAAGGAAAAAAAAAAAAGGTGTACACCATATACAAAACCATGTCAAGCTCCCTGCATGACAATCAATGTCCCAGACTGGGGTCAGTGGCAGTTGGGAGCTGGATGCCAGATCTGGAGTCAGGAGTGCTCAGATCAGGATCAAAGGCAGATGAACAGAGTGTTTTCTAGATGTTGTCCATAGAAGAAAGAGCACTGACCCTTTGATCCCTCAGCTTTTATACTGACCATGGGGCAGATGGGATAGAATACTCCCGTTAGTCAATTTTCGGTTACCTGCCCTGTCCACTCCTCCTTAAAGTTGGAACTCCTCTGTTTGTTTCCTCTTCCAGCCCTGGTGGGGTAAATGACGAATTTTCTGACCTTGTTCACCATAGTGACAAACAAAAATAAGAGCCTCTTGCATCCCATTCCTTGGTATAATCAGGTCTTATCAGTGTGAGAGCGAAGTTTCTGGACAATGTGCAGTTAATTTCAGGGTTTAGTCAGACAGAAGAGGCTTCTTCTTCAGCTAGGCTTAGCTGAAAAGTGAAGTTACAAACTAGAAAATTTGCTCTATTTTAACTTAAACCAGGACACCACTTCATCAGAGCACTTGAAAACTTTAGCTCTCTGAATATTCTGCTTTCATTCAACCAAGCAATGTCTATGAGATTTCCTCTGGGATTTATAACTTGATTTCCAGTCATCAGAAGTGTCCTCTGTGTCCTTTGGTACATACAAGATAAATGGTACTGAAATTTTTTTCCATATGGAAGTAGATAAAAAATTTCATAACCCTGAGCATTATATATTATACCTAGAAAACAAATCTACCATCAGAAAAAAACTCTAACTGCTACACCCTCTATATGCCTCATCCCTTTTCTTGGAAGAGATTGGTTGGGAACAAGTAATCCAGTTATGAGACTATTTCATCATTGCCCTTTTCTCTGAGAGTATAAACAAAATTAGAAGGGAAGACAAACTGTAGGTAGAGATTATTAATGAGCTGTTATTCTGGACAAATACCACAACTGAATCAAAACTAAAACAGTTATTAACTGAGTCCTGCCACAGAGGACTTCTGCTCATTTTGCTTCCTGGAAAGACGGTGATCAAAATGCTTTCAGTTATGAACTTTTTACAATAGTCACCTTCCTAATTTAAGGTGATTTGAAGGTCTCTATGTGTTTTTATACCTTCACTGATTAATTAATAATATTTAATCATTAATCTGAATTCTAATGCAAGGCTAGTGTTCAATTCATTATTATCAAAATATCAGTCAAAGATCTTTTCAAATATATGAGAGAGAAGAAAGAGGGTGCAAAATACCAGCTCCTCTTTTAAAATTATTTTTTGCATAATCTACAATGTGTTTTTCAGGTTTTCCAAGGATGTGGCCAACCTAAACCAGCACCTGCCCTGAGATCTTCCCGTTCTGTCCCTGAAAACTTCAACACGCGGTTTAGACCGTATAACCCAGAGGAGCGACCTACAACTGCTGCTGGCACAAGTTTGGATAGGCTGGTAAGGTGAAACATATTCTAATTTCATATTAGTAGAAATGGCTTGGTAGTGTAGCAGAGGAGTGGTAATCTCCTGACAATTCTGTTTAATAATTTCATAATCCCTCTAATATTTTCTATTCCAGGTGTTCTAACATTCAGTAAATCTTGTAGAACAATATGACTCAGTTTTTATTTATTAGAAATCTTAAGAGAGTATAAACTCGTTCCTGCAGATGAGCAGCAATAGGTATTTTGCAACATAAGTCCTCCTTGAAAAGTCATTTACAGAAGTATTTTATGGTGTTTTTTTTCCTGATTAAAATAGTTTTTATGTATTAAAACAGTTTTTAGCAGCTAGTTCTTGAACATAAGCACTTGCAAAGGCACATTGATTTGTTCAACTTCTTTCCTTAATTTTAAAATTACCGGTTTTATTTGCACCCATCTCAAAAATTAGCTTTTATCAGCTAAAGCTTCAGGTACCATTGATCTTGCTTTATTTATTCAATAATTTTGAAAACAAGACTTTAACATGAGATTAGATTCTTCACTAACAGTCATTGGATTCACATTTCAGTCTTCACTGTTCCTGCTATTTATGTCTATAGATTTATAGTGGGATCATTATTATAGTTACCAGTACTGTCTCAGCAGTCATCTCAGTGTAAAGCAAATGAGCAAAATTAAAGAGCTGTAAAGAATCTGAATCAAACCAGACTGCATCTCATACTCTCTGCTTCCTGAGGTGACTGCTAAATACTTGCCCAGCACTGTTTTGTGTTACCAAAGAGCATCATGCTCAGGGACGTAGCAAGAGTGTGGGGAGAGGAGCACCCAGCTGGAAACAGCCCGTATCAGTTGTGGGTATGAGATTTCAGTGAACTGTGCTCCTGCTGGATACCAGGCAAGGGCAGGCTGCACTTCAGCATCAAAATGTCTTGCTACGATTCTGAACATGAGCCTGAAATGTCTAGAGGTTTCTCCTACATGCAGCTTAAAACTTTGAGCAGGAACACAAATATACTAATTCATATGAGGACCTGGGTATCTCCCTGTCACCACCATTGAGAAACTTCTTTTGTCAATCACAGTAGTCTTCCACAGTGCCAAGTCTTTCCAATTACCTCTATCCATTCTGTATTCTATCTATGTACCATATTCTGTCAATCTTCATTGCAATTCAACTTGGAAAAAAAATACAACCATGGCACTTCTAGTCAGTTCATAGCATTACCCTGCAGCAAAAAGCAATTTATTAGTTCTCTGGTCTTCTGGAAATAGAGCAGCCTGGTTATTCTAAAAGGAGAAACAGAAAAGAGGATGCTTACTTTCATTGTAGACTTCAGCCTTTCTACCAGAGGAGATTCATAAGCCAATGTAGCATCTCAGAGTGAGAATCTGTCTGGTAATGCTCAACCCATATTTCACAGTTTCTTAGTTTTATCCTTTTCCTTTAGATTTAAAGAGCCAACCCTTGTGTATATAAAGAGGTTTGGATACTGACCTAAAATTGGTTGAGGGAAAGTGAAATGCCACCAAAGTGTGTAGGTTTCCATCATGCTCCAGACAAAGCTAAGGGCTGCAAGCAGAGGAAGTGAGAGGAAGAGCATGAAAAAGCACAGTTCAACTTTGATTACTCTTAAATTGTAAGGACAGTTCAAGCATTTGTACAATCAAAAAGATAGATTAAGAGAATTTCCATATTCACACCAGGAGAATACTTCTAAACACATTAATATCTTTTTTTAATTACAAACTTCCAAAAGCACTCTGAATAACAAAGAAATCTGTCATATGCTGCTGGCCTTTAAAAGAAGTAGCTAATGAAAATTGCCAGTGTAGATAATCCTTTATAACTCATAACTTGCAGAATTTCAAAAGGGAACATATCTCCATGTGATTTAGCTAGGTTTGTTCACACATTATTTCAGAGTGAAAAAAATTTAGTTTAGCATTGCTTCTGTCACTTTAAAAAGTGATCAAGACAAATACTCATTTGTCTTTGTTGCTGGTGATATTAAAAATAGTTCCTGGTCATGGTCTTTTGATGACAGGTGTTGATATAAAGTTCATCTCTAAATGGCAGTAGTGCACGTGTTATCTCCTTTTGGGCTGAGACCAATAATCTCTTGAGTGAGAGATGGCCACTGACCTCAGCTGGAGCAAAGAAAGACTGTTTACATGAATTTGTGCAGAAGACCTTTGTTTCAGAGCTGTAATCCCTTAGCAGCACTTGGGAAAGGTCACTGCCTTGCATCTCAAACCAACATGGATAATCTTATCCAGAAGGATATAAATGCTGCTCTCCTGCCTCACAGGGACATCATTCAACCTGCACACATTAGATCCTCAGAGTTTAACGTTCTGAATCATTCCCTGAATCATGTATCTCTCTTCATTAACTATAGGGAAAACCTGAAGGACCAGCTTGAATTAGATCATCCTAACCCTTGCAATGCTAACAAGACATTAGAATCCCATTCACAGTAGTTTTCCAGTCTGCACATTGATCATTTTCTATTGCTTGCTTAATACAGACATAGTATTTTGATAGTTGTCTCTAACAGCTAAAGCCCCTTCTGATTATAATAGATACAAGAAACAGATCTTTCCTTGTGAGCTGGCTGCTCAGTCTTACATTAGTGCTTTTAGAAGTCTGTTCTGGAGTTTGTATTCATAAAACACTGTCAGACCACTTAGCTTTAAACTGTCATTGCAAAGCCCAAATGTGCAGCTATGCAAGCCTCAAAAAATAGTGACAAACAATTCCACTTTCATCTGTCTTTGGCAGTATATCCTAAGAAGAGACCAAGTTTAGATAATAATTCCTCAATCTCAGTCTTATACGAACACACAGTGTATCTGAACAAGTTTTTTTACTCCTGTTCTTATCCCTCATAACCTGCTCATATTTATAAGCTTAATTCAGATGAGCATATTTTATCAGGTAAGTCACACAAAACAGCCCTCATAAGAAGACTACACTGAATTTGCTGGATACTGAGCCCTTCTAAGAAAGTGCTTCCTCATCCTTGCCTGAACTTGGGCAATTAATACAGCTATTCCATTCCAAAACAAAGAGCAGTTTCCCTGTCATAGCTGCTACCAGTAAGGTTTATTAAACAAGAAAAAGGTCAAAATAAATTATGAGAAATGTGGAAAAAAAATTCCCAAAGCAGTGGTGCAGATGCTTTAAAATACATTAGATGCATTTAGGATGTCACATAGAGCTTAAGAGAATTGTCTAAACAGAGAACAGGGATGTAAAGTACCATCTAAGACACCTCAGGGTACCTGAAAGATGGGACTGGCACGTACAGCATAGGACTAGAGGAAACCAAGATAACTCCAGAGCAGCAGCCAAGAGCAAGGTAGAATACACTGCAATATCTCAAGCATTTCAAGATACCTGTGCTCAAGTAATTCAATCCCATCTTCACAGCACGTGGGCCAAAAGTCAGGCTCTTTCTGAAGTCTATGGAGAGAGACACATCTTTGGAGAGTGATTCACCCACAGACAGCTCTCACAGATTGGGAACTGACTCAACTGAGATATCCATTTAGGTATGCAACACTGAGATGCCTTGGAGTATCTAAGACATTTAACTGAGTTGGCAGGTAGGACAATCTTTTGGGTTTGGGGTGGTCATGCCCTCCTTGACTGGCAGTTGAGGGCTGAGTAGGACTCCCCAGAGGATGCCTGCTCTGCGGCATCAAAGAGGCAGAACACCAAGTTCAAACTTTTCCCTGTAGGTCTCTCTAGGAGGAATTCAGCTACATAAATACAGACATCTGAGATGTCTATGGTCTTCATGATGTCCAAATGAAAAAATGAAGTTACAGGACATCTGTCTGGAAGTAGGATAGAATAGCTCAGAGCTTCTTAATTCACTTCTGTGCTCATTTTGAGGTAGCTGGATAATATTCAATTTCTCTGCTGACTGTAACAGAAGCAAAAATGAGGACTTTCCTGATTCAATACAAAGATCCATAGTATAGATACCAATAACCAACTGTCTAGATTTAAAGACTAGATGACTGTAGCTTTTACTGTTAACAGAGAGAAATAAAGTCATTTCAGCTGCCTAATCATATATTTAGGCAACTGAACTGAGATCTGTCTCATCCTAAAGTATACACTTAAACAGCTCAAAGAAATTACTCCTTATCTCTCTACTATAAAGTGCCAAAAATAACAAATTTAGACTAGGTATCTAACAATAACATCTGAAGTTCATTATGACAATAATTTTCAGAAACTAAATAATTTTAACCACTGAGCTCAGCTGCTTCTATAGAGCATGATATAAGATTTCTCATTTAAAATCAACTGCTTATAAAGACTCGTTATCTTCTCTGTAGTTGCCTGTTTGGTATAACCTGTGGTTTATTTTGTTTTGTTTTGTTTTGTTTTTCTGTTCCCTGAATCTGTTTCCCTCTTGCTTCCCAGAGGACTATTTGGAGGACAATGCAACATGGTGTAAGCTCTGGTATTCTTATTCTTCACCTCCATTCCCATTTGTCTTTGTATGATGCTGGGCAAAACACTCCTTTAAGTTTCATCTTCACCATCTTTACTTTATGTGTGTTTTGTACGCTAAAATCCTGTCAGTGCTTTCTGTAGTTTTGCATTCTGGCTGGATTTAATCCTGCCCAGTGCCCAGAGCTGCTGGTTCTTCCCAGTATTTTTCTCCCACTTCAAGAATGATATCTCACTCCAGAAAAGAAGCATCTGTATTCCCTCAGTGAACTAAAAGCTGCTGTAAGCATCCCCTTGGTCTCAGATCCCAGACTTACATGTGCAAACACCATGCCGGCATCCAGCTCTGGGGTCTGTGCCTTGAGATAGCACTGGAGAAATAGAAATAAGGTCCCAGGTCTTCCTGGGCTCTCTCCCTGTCTTGCTGTCCAGTCTTGGGCAAACCACTGAGTTTCCCCACGAGAGCTTGGTAAAGTAAATTCCCTTATGCTTGTAATTGTTAGAACTCCCTTGGTTTCAGACAGAAGGTCTCCTCAGCAGGGTTCAGGGCATCCCAAGGGGAAGGCAGGAACCACACAGAAGTGCATCATCTCACTTGTGAAGTACCTCAAAGCATTTAGCTCAGACTGTTATATCCTGCTTCTTAGCAGGGCTAATTAGTCTACAGAGAGTACCGTACTGATGTAGCCGCACTACCTCCTGCACTTCAGCTGCCTTGAGTACCTCTGTATCTACCACATACAGCACTGTGCTCCCTTAATTCTGCTGAAATTTCTCCTGAGAAAATACTGCAGCCTGACCTGGCTGGACGTGGCCAAAATAATTCGTCATTTTTTTTCAGGAAGACAGGGAAGCTTTCTTGACTTTCCACAAGGGAGCTGATGCACTATTAACCATATAACACATAATGCAGATGCACACTATGGAGATAGGAAACTGAGAAATTGGCCATGACATCTTGCTAGTGATTTACATTCAAGTGCAGTAGAGTGGCTGCATAGATAAGTGGATGAGCATGCACCCAGTCTGAAAAAGAAAACCTTTCATGCTCTTTACCTCAGGGAAGGAAATGCATTGAGTCACATTTGGTAGGAAAATTTTCTTTTACCTTCCTTCCTGGTTTCCTTAAAATAAGAGTAAAGAAAGTCTCCATTTCTATAAACAGAAGACCCTGATATATTTTTAATAATAAAATGGAATGCATTTTAAGTGTCATTAAATCATATTTTTAAATTTATTTTCCTTATTCCATAGTGTAATGATTTTTGTTGCTGTAAAAAACCACAGTAGTAACGTAACAGATCTGTTGTGAATAATTCCTTACCAGCATTCCAAAACATCAATTAAAAAGAAAATCTGCTTTGTATCTTAGCCATAAAAGAATAAAATGAACAGGACAGTGTACTATGAAGACATTGATCTGACTTACCTAGAGAACAATTTCAGCCACTACTGAAAGTGCAGTTTATGTTTTGTTAGAATCCATTTAGTTCAGTGTCTAGAAATGTTAAGCATATGCAGCAAGAGCACAGGTTTCCTGAGACAGGATGTTTATTCTCAACAGTTTATTTCTCAAGAGGTATCAGAATAAAATCCAGTAGGCATAAATCTCAGAGGGTTTGAAATACTGAGAGAATTTTTTTTTACACCTTCTGTATGCAGAGGCCATAGGGAAAGATGCAATAAGCCTGTGAAAGACTGTATAGCTCAGAAGGTATTAATCTCACTTTTAAGAGTGAAAATTACAGACTCATGCAGGTGTTTTAGAAGCCCACTGACTTCCCATAGGCTACTTCCCCTACAGCCCTTCAATGTGATCCTGTTGTACCTGACATTTCACCCAGTGTGATGTTAATCAGATAATTCCTGTGAAACATAAGCTACTCCAGTTTTGTGTGTTTAAACAAGAGACCTGTTTCTTATTAGCTGTCTGGTGCCAATATGTACACTAAATAAATGCATTTTACAACATTTGTTGTGGTCATTTGGTGTCAGATTTAGGATTTATTTGGTTCTCCAAAAATAAGTGTTTGCTCAGTGTCAGGATCTGTTTATACTTGGTTTCTGTGTCACAGCAATATCTGAGTAAGTGTAAGTCTGTGTGAACACTTTTTCTCTCATGGTTAATACCAGTTTCAGGTGGCAAAGGCAGATGAATGATGGTGGCTGTCAGAGCTCTCCTGGGAGACCTGCCAGAGTCCTGTTTTTAAAAACAGCTGTATTATTCCATCCTCCAGCTGAGCGGTTCTGAGTGCTGTGGTGCCTGATGCATTGCATTCCTAATGTGTGTAAGGCAGTTACTAAGAAGGAGCTTAAGTATAGTGGTTACCTCTGTTTTCAGGTGGAATGGATCTGTCTGCTCTTCAGATCCAGCTTAGTATGAGAAAAGCAAGACCATCTTCCAACAGAAACAGCAAAGACAGCTCTCTGTCTTCCTTAATTGTCTAAGAAAATGCACAGTCTCAATTACCATGCAGTGTTCTTGCCTGTTGAATGGTGAGGTATTTCCTGTCTCATTGAACACAGTGCCTTCTAGAACACCTTCTAAAAATCTACTTGGCAGTGCTGGTTGAACGTTCTTTACCTGATGGTTGTGAAGACCTACTGAGAGTCATCATCTTATTTCCAGGGGTACAAAGAGTGTTATGTATCCCTGTTATGGAGATGCAGAATACAATATGTCTAGGCAGAATCCAGTCCTGATCTCTAGAATCCTGTGTTCAGAGTAAGTTGTAGAAATGGCATAGTCACAAGTTATCAACTGATTTACATTGAAGTATTGTGTGATTCCTGAGCTAGGCTGATAGGGTAAAGAAAAGCAAAATGTGAAGGCTAAAGCTTGCACATCTGTGCCATAACAAATCAGGCTAAAATAAAGTGGGATTTGTTTGCCCTGGCTTTTCATGTTTCTAATGTTAATATCAACATCTGATCTATCACCTGATTCCTTTATCAACTGATGGAAAGAATTAGGCACGTCCAGACCTTGCATAAGATGCTCATTTGGAGATTATAAGAATATGGATTATCCTCTGAATTACCCATTTCTTTACAGTGAGAATGAAGAGAATCTGGATTATTAGCTCAGACATGCAGTTTGGAGTTGCTTAAAGTAACTGTGATACTGGGCTTTGAAGTTAGGCTCTATGAATCAAACAAGCACAAAGGAGATTTTGGTCTATAAAATATATCAATAGATAGCTCTAATCATATTCATTGTTGTGGTATCATCAGATGCCTAGAAGGATGGCTAGTCTCCAACAAAAATAATTCATTCCAGAGGCTGCACAGGTTTTATTCAATGGCGATTTCCCCTTGTAAATCTAGATTACAGTCCTCTTCTTTACATTTGATGTTTTAGCTTCTGCTCAACAAAGATGTGTTTGGTTTTCTTCCAATACACAGAAAGTTTGTATTATCAGCCTCTGCAAGATGAATCTGAGTAGAAAATACATCAATGCTGCTCTTTCAGCTGATAGATCACATTTCATCTCATGTGCCTGTGCATGAATCTGTGCAGAGGGGAAAGGGAATTCTTAATGTTCTTGTTAATGCTAAAGAGAGATAGTGACTACATAAACATCCTCTGTACTTTAGCATTTTGACATGATATTAAGAAGAAAAAAATCGTTTTAAAATTGGGAGCAGGGCATGTGTCCCCACTTGCAGAGCACAAACCATGCCTATTTAGGCGCCTCCAAGTAACTGAACAGTAACCACAATGACTGACTACCTGCCTGGAATGATGGATTTCACTAGGCACTACCTGCCTAGTGATGAATTCTTGCATTGTTAATATGAGTAAAACCAGCAAGTACTAAGTTTCCATAAAAAATTGATTTTGTAATATATCACATTTGTTTACCACAAGGGAATCAGAGGGTACTATTGTTGTGCAAGTAACTACAGACCACAAAATATCTTTCCAGCAACAAAGATAGTTGTGCACTAGTGTAGATGCCAAAAGAAAAATTAAAGCACTCATAATTTCTGAATTACTTGCAAATAGTGATTCTCACTCTCCAAATAAATACGTGTTATAGCTTAGTGGCTATTAGTTCTACCCAGCTTTTTGCAGCTATTTTAATTTTGCCAGACAGCAGCACCTGGGTACATTGTGGTCTCATAACAGGACTCCACTTGCTGGACTCCAGTTGTAACAAATGGTAGGTTACAGCAGAATGAAAACTGATTTCCCAAGCCAAATATGTCTTACATTTTTCTTCGTCTGTAATAGACAGAAATTGACAATTTTATAGACTTTTATGTGTATTACTAGTGGTTAGAGATGAGGTAAAATACAAGGACTAAAAAGGTTTACCTTCATACAGAGAGTGACCCTTTAGTGAACTTTCTTTAGTCAAAACCAAATATTTTATATTAGGAAAGATTTCCTATATTTTCCTCCTGCTTTTATCTTCCATCCTTCAGTGATATTAATGTATCACTCCAGCTTGTTGAGACATCAGTACTGGGTGCTTCAACAATGCAGCTAGCCATAAACAGCAAATTTTGAGTGACCAATTAACAGATACTCATTGATGAGAAAGCCTAGACCTCTAATAGTAGGAAGAGGGAAAGAAAGGATTATTCCTATCAAATTTTATTCACCATCAACTAAGTCTAAGAGGCTATAGCAGCATCACAGCTTTCCACCAGGGCACAAACCATAGCCCCCCCCCATATTACCACACCAAGTACTCAGGACCTATCGCAAGTGATACTCCAGCAGACCCCACTCTGGACACTGGCATATACTGAAGTACACAGTAACACAGAACTCCAGTGCAGGATTAGGATTTAGTCGTATCACCTCCCTCCTCATTTGGTTAAGAAAACAGGCTTTTCTAGCACTTGATTCCCAGTCTAATGTAGACATCTGACAGAGATTGTATAAATAGCTTAATGGAAGCAACAGTGTTTCTCTATCACCTATGAAGAACTTTGGACTTGGCAAGATATTTATCATACAGATGGCTAAAAATAAGTTAGATTAACCTTTTGTGAATTAGATTAACTCCTACAAAGTCAATACCCAATATACACAAATATCCCTACTGAAGTAAATTTGACTGAGGCTCTTTGAAATTAGTACTTGGGTGTACTCATTGAGGACTGAGAAAATGCTCACACATTCACCATTTTCTGTTGGCTTTAAAAACTGTTGGCAGCAATCATGAATGACCATCATGTACATATCTTTGTTGGTTTTCTTGGGTTTTGCTGCTTCTGCACTGAATGTATGTCATGTATATATCATTTCCAGTACATAAGAGATGGAATTCTCTGTGTCTTATTCAGCGGCTGTAATATGGGTGTTACAAAGAGCTGGTTTTGTTCATCTCCCATAGTAGCAATGGAGAGCTCATCAAGATAGTCTATATAAGGTAAAATTCATTTATAGAAGCACAAGTGATCCATGATAAGTGAGATGCCCTGAGCTATCCAGGCGTCTGCAAAGAGCTAACAGATGCCATATGGGCCTTGCAGGAGTTCTTCATTCTTCTGGATTCTCCTGAAAACTACAAAATGCCATTGGATTAATTTCATTCTGTGTTGAACAAAGGATCTAGGAAGCAGTCATCAGTTTCTAAATTAGGCCAAAACAAGGCAGATAGCCACCTCAATAACTCCCTAGAATCCACTGACTCAGAAGTCAATTTACTTTCCTGAGAGGTATCTATGGTCTTCAGATGAGGGTCTCAATATATGATGCAGAACTTACTGAAGACCTATGCTGGCATATGGAAGAGAGAAAAGATGTCCAATGGCAATGGATACCTACACACAGGCAACTGCATCCCTCACCAATCTCTACTATGGGGTTTGAAACACAGTTTGCATGTCAAAACCAACACTGATAACTTTGAAATTCAGGCAAGACTAACTCACTGCCAGTGCCTGAGGGAAAAGAACTGGCATTACTATTAATTTCTGTGGGAGCAAACCACATTACTGATACACAATCAGCTAACAGTCTGTAGTATAATTGCATTCGCTTTTAAGTGCTAGGAATTTTGCTTTCCTATTATGTATTTGGACAGCTTAAATGCTATATAGGTGCCCAAATGAAAACGGACTGGAATGAAAGTTGTTTTTCTCCTTAAACATTCAAGTCCATAAAATTTTCCAGTACATAATAACTGTGTTACCTAAGTAACTGCTATGGTGGCTAATCTAAAAAGCTAATTGCTTGAAGTGCATTACCTTTTTTAATATAATGTACCTACAGTACTATATATTAGAAGCATAATAAATATGCAGAAATAACAGGGATTTCAGAAACATCTCTTCTGCTGAAAAAAGCAGCAATCACTTAAAGAAAAAAACCTCCCTGCATAATAAATGAACCTGAAAGAAGCTCTTTCTTCCATGATGTCTTGATAATGGTAAATGGACTTAAAAATCATAGAACATGTATAATCTTAGAAGTAATATGTACATAACAATCCTTTCAACTGTTATTCATTCCTTCACATGAAAATCAGTTGACCAAATGGAGGCTTCTAACCATAGAGCAAGACAAATAATGT
The DNA here is from genome assembly GCA_013400935.1 of Turnix velox. Classification (NCBI taxonomy): domain Eukaryota; kingdom Metazoa; phylum Chordata; class Aves; order Charadriiformes; family Turnicidae; genus Turnix; species Turnix velox. Next base: position 417,722 of record VZTY01015400.1, read on the forward strand.
ATCCTTTACTGTAAACTGAGAGAAATAATCACTTTCTCATCTAGTAGATGTGTTTGTAAGGTGGCCCTGCTAGACAGGGGGGTTGGAGTTACATGATCCTTGGGGTCCCTTCCAACCCGGGTCATTCTGTGATTCTGTGATTCTGTGATTCAGGGGACAATTGGTCAGATCTACTTTAAAAATCTCTATTGGACTAAGATGCACTTGCACCCTTCAGCTTCTGTTTCTCACTGTCTGCAGAATTAGTAACTCAGATGGGGACACTGGTGTCCCATAAGATTAATTTCATTCTAAGACTGTCTTGTGGAGCTCGTGATACACGAACCAGGATAGACTGTGAAATCACTATTGATTCACTATATCATACCTTGATGGTATTTGTACTTCATTCGTTTTGGAAACAAGGGGTCACCCTGTGCTACACTGAACATGTATTAAATATATATTCCTGTCTTGAACAGCTTAATGAGATCTTCCTTTCAGGTGTTCTTTTCTTCTGAAGTAGAAGACTGAGTTTCTGTGACTTTCTAACCATCCATTTCACAGAATTCACAGAATGTCAGGGATTGGAAGGGACCTCGAAAAATCACCTAGACTAATCCCCCTGCCGGAGCATGAACACCCAGAGGTCACACCAGGATGTGTCCAGTCAGGTTTTGAATGTCTCCAGAGAAGGAGACTCCACAATCTCTGGGCAGCCTGTGCCACTGTTCTATCACCCTCACCATGAAAAAATCTGTGGAACCTCCTATATTCCAACTTGCACTCAATACCCCCTGTCCCATCACTGGATGTCATTGAGAAAAGCCTGGCTCCATCCTCCTGACACTCATCCTTTACATATTTATAAACATTAATGAGATCACCCCTCAGTCTCCTCTCCTCAAAGCTAAAGAGACCCAGTTCCCTCAGCCATTCCTCATAAGGGAGATGTTCCAATCCCTTCATCATCTGTGGCTCTGCACTGGACTCTCCCAAGCAGTTCCCTGTCCTTCTTGAACTGAGAGCCCCAGAACTGGACACAATATTCCAGATGTGATCTAGCCAGGGCAGAGTAGAGGGGGAGGAGAACCTCTCTCGACCTACTAGCCACGTTTCTTCTAATACACCCCACTATTTGCACTACGGGAGCAAGTGATCCAGAAAAAAATAATCAGGGGCTTCTGTAAAGCATCTTCTTCATAATTTCCAAGTTAATAAATCTGAGTTAGTAACCTCAGTTTCCCCCTTGAGAGAAAGAGTAGAAAGAGGACATAGTCTTCCATTTGTCACTTATGCTCAGGTAATTCAAGGAAAGAGCAGTAGAGAAACCATGCTGTCTAGGGTACAGGTCCCCTGAAGACTGTGAATACCATCCTCTTTGTGAGGTACAGAGCACTTCCTGAAGTAGTGATGGGACCAGGAAACCATAACTGACTTTGTACACAACCCATCTTTCCCAGGTTGCAACGTCCACATCACTGGGAAAGAAAAAGACAACTAATGTCCCAATCCCACTCAGCTGTCACAAAAGTTGCTCACATAGAAGCCCAGCTTCCCGTTCCCAGAACAATCAGAGTTCACCTGGGTAAATACCTTATTGATAGATGGAAAACAGTGAACTCAGCTCTTCTCTGCCCTCAGAGAGATGCAGCTTCATCAATTTTTCATCGAACCTCCCCTTGCTTGATCAAAATCAGGGTGGCAAAAATGAGTCCCTTAAAAATCTATTTTATCATGAAATCAGCTGGATGTAGACAGATAGGAGAGGAATTGATTGGAGAAAAATACTGCCTCTGAAATGTGCAGGTATGTGATCAGCTGCAAATTGACTTGGTAATGTCCTGGGACAAAACCCCTGAAATCCTCAAGCTAGTAGTGAAAGCACTTTTTAAAAATCCTATTTCCCCCAGGTTGTAATGCTGATTTATTTCAGTGCTAAAATTCGAAATAACATGGCTGGCAAACACTCCTTCAGAAATCTAGAAAATAGTTAATGATATATAGGGACATATTCTTCAATGTCTTTTGTTCCTTAAAGTCTCCCCATGGCAAAGGCACCATAATCACTTCAAGGCTGCTCTTACTCATGCTGAAACACCCTCCTGCCTCTCCCAGCCACTCACTCTATCAGAAAGAAAACACAGATTAAAAAGGCACTATTGTATGAGCAATGTGAGCAGGATATCTCTGTATCTTGTAACTACTTAAAGATTTCACTCTGGCCTCCTGGACCAAATTGCCACAACTGCCCTTATACTCCAGCATATGAGCCATACTCTGTCCATACTGCATAGAAGTGAAGGACATGAGCAGCTCACTGAACATTGTAGTACTGTAACAGCTCACTCGTGGCAGCCACTCCAGAAGCTCTCTGCCAATTACAAGCCAATTTACCAGGCTTTTAGGAATGTCTCAGCCATTCAGTATGTTGACCACACAGTTGAACTTAGACCCACAAATATTTTTTCCCCCATTGGAAGCACTGGAATTTCTGATGCTTAGAAAACCCAAATCTGCTTTTCACTTGTTCAGGGACCCATGCCCTAAATCAGACAGGAATGTTTCACCTTTTTTCTCTATTAATAGTGATAAATAACAGGATTAACAACATTAAGGTTCTTTTTAGGGTTTATTGCACTTTTGAATACAATGTTACCTGTTCCCAAGACTTAGCAAGCTATAGGCTTGCTGAAGTGTTTTCTGACAAAGAAGGAAATACACTGTAGTCCAGGCTGATGACAAACGTCCTTCAAGGAGTCCAAATCTCATGCTTTGTTTGCACAATTTGCTGTTTAATTTTAATAGATCAGATTGCATAGTGAGGGGAAACATACACTGCTAAGGACATACCTGTGAATTGTTCATTCTTGCTGCACTGGTGGAAGCTGCCATAGTAACTTATCAGGATAAGTTAATCTAGCTTTGCCTGTTATCAGAAACCAGATGGAGCAAAGAATCCCAACTATGGATCTTTTGACAGCTGTTTAAAGTCAGATTGAAGTTCAGCACAGGGTAAGCATCAGAATGGTCTGTGAGACAGAAATCACAGAGGTACGTCAAGAGATGAGACAGAGCAAGGAGTGGTTTAATTTTTTACTGCTCACATTTAAATGTTCTTCTGCTTTAGAAAGTATATTTATTTAAATAACATTCTGATATTCCATATGGTTTTCTCCATTCCTTATGTGAATACCAGCTCTTATCTCCTTACAGCAAACAATTTTTCTTCTCTATTCAGCCTTATGGGGGTCAGCCCAGAGTAGGAAAATCAAATTATCCTAACTCTCTTTCACATGCCATTATTTATGACCTCCCAAAACCCAGGCTCATTTTCTTTTACAGTACCTGTTTATGGCTGAGTGGTGATTTGTGAAGGAGAAAGAAGACATGATTTTCATGGGCTGGTGTGGCGATCCATGCTAGACGTAAAAGTCTTGTTTCATCAAGTATGATGGCAACCAAGGAAGTGATGCTGAGAAAGGTGCTGGATTTTCCATCAAGGGTGCTCTGAAGCACAGAAAGGAAGGGAACAGTATGAGGCCTAAACAGATTTCCCCATGTTGTGAATATGCAGGCAGGGAGGTTTGAGGTGGCCATGAATTTCTGTTCTTGGAACAAGGTGTGTACTTTCGTGGAAATTCAGGGAACATCAAAGCTAAAGAAGCCTTTGCTTGGGAACACCAGGCATGTTCTTCTATCCTTAGTGACAAAGAGGGAAGCAGTAAAGTTTTTACTTTTTCTTGTATATATAGTTTTTAATCTATCTATAGTTTTTGGCCATGATGTGATATGACCAGCACAAAAGGATATCTGGTGCCCTAATCCTGCAGAGCTGTGCAACAAGGGAGAGCAGCATAGCACTACAGCCTCATAAAATATCTTACATCTTTAAGCATGGAGTACACTGTGCTGGCTGCCACCACAGGAATAAGCTGTGACTCCTCAGTGCAAATTCAGGGAGAGGAGGCCAAAATCATGAACTTTGGGTATTCCACCTATAAATGTAAGAGGGAAACCAAGAGGTGCTTTTCACCAAGCACAATCCTTTGGGGTGCATCATACAAGACAGCTTGAGCTAATTTTCCTCTTTATCAGAAAATGTAATAATCCTGAAAGGATCCACAGGTACCCAGTGAATTAGAATTTCAACAAGCTAATCAGAAAGCCCAAGGTTAGCCTGGCTTGGGAAGGTACCAAGCACCTATATAGTTTTCATGAAGAACACTCATCAACACATTTTCCTTGTGATAGTTTGCCAGGTTTTCTCAAGTAGCAAAATAAAATAAGATACAATTACTAATGCCACCTTGAGAGGAAATGTAAACACAGTGGAGATTTGGCTTGCACAGTACATTTCTTAAAGGGCTGGAAGCCATCTGTAGGATAATGTGAGGCAGCTTATATCTTCTGAAAATTATTGAACCCGAGAAGCATGACAACATAAAAAGGAAATAGGTCAACCAGTTTAGATAAAATAAAATGTGACTCAACCTCTTCTCCCACACTGAATTGAATTAATGTATTTTGTGCTTTGAAAAATTCATGAGGGTTTTTTCCTTATTTATTTTTATGGATACAGTACTTTTTAGGATTTCTGACAAGATGGAAGATCTCTTAATCTAAGAATCATGCAAAAATATCTTTTGCAGCAAGAATTTAAGTCAGAAATTCATTCAAATTCTGACTGCTCCAACTGCTAGCCATCAAATGATGTTTCCTTTGAAGAACAGACAGAAAATATGAATAAGGCAGGTAATTTTTCTATGTTTCTTCATTATCTAATTTGGTTCAGGGACAGAAATAAACAAATAAATGAAGTGCAATAAGCTTCTGAATTAGTTGGCTATCTTAGGTCAAAGTCAAGTTGCAGCTGTATTTTACAGATTTCAAAGCTTCAGAAAAATTAAGAACCACAATTTAGGGATGGTTATGAATGGCATTCTGAAGTGGAGCTTTTAAGAAAAAAAAAAATCATAGCTCACTATCCTTGCTCTGATGCGTAACAGAGGCTGGAACTTGTCTGTAGGTTTGCATAAACCAGACCGGAGTTCTGGAAAATTTCACTCCCAGTTAGGGACAAGCTTGCAGAGGGATTACTCTGGGAACAGTCTGCTGATTGCCATGCTCACTTTCACCTTTCCAGTTCTTTTGTATTTCTGCTGTTTGAATAACACTTTCAGATAGCCTGTTGCAAGCCAAATCTTAAAGAGGTTATAGTCACAATGGTAAAGTCCTCCTGGATTTTAATGATGTAACCTTTGGTCTCTTTTGCTGGTCTTGTTTGTTTTCTTTTTTCCTTTTTGTATTCCTTTTGACACAGCTTTGCCTTCCTCTTGAGCCTGCAGTGGAGTTTGAACCCTTTGCTTTTCCCATCACAGGCTATGTGTATGGTGGCTGAGCTATAAATTCAGCTTCATGAGCAGTTGTACTGGGGAATAAAATAAGACAGACAAAGCATCTGTAAGAAAGAGAACTTGTTTAGATGTAAGTGCCTTTGGTTGGCAAAGGTGGCAAGGGCTTGAGGAAAACAAATAGACTTATCTTAAAACAGGACATAGTTTAAAGTCATTCCCAGTGTGAAAGTATTCTCTTTGCACAGATGAAACAAAAATGGTGTAGGATCTATTCTATAAAGAAACCTGTAGGTTTCATCACTGCCAATGAAGACAGAGAAACTCAAAGAGGTGGTAAAACTAAGAGCAAGTTGATGAAGAAATTAAACGACAAAATGACAGGAAGAAGACAGGAAATATAATGACCACTATGGGCTTATTCCATTGGTTGTTTGGATTAAGATGATTATATATGCAGCCTCAGGAAACAAAAGCTCCCGTTCCCTTACACACACTTTGTGAAGTTTTGTTCCAGTAATGAAAAATGGAAATGAGCCTCTCTAATGAATTATAGCAATTATCTCTCTGCTGGGGCAAGACAGCTCTGAATCCTGTCATATTCCACTGGGAAAAGAAGCGCTGTGTGCTGTTATTCACCACACACCTCGAGAAACTCAACAGCATTTTCTTATTACTGTTCCTCTGAAGCACGAGGGTGCTCAGTCACCAGCCCATAGCACTTGTGAATTTCATGCTGTGAGTAGCCTTGGACTTCACGGAGGTGTGTTTTCACAGGCTTGCTCTGTGTATAGTAGCTGCTTGATGCAGAATTTGATTGATTTCTTTCACTGTTACAAGGCGGTAATTTATTCAAGGATCATGAATCTGGTTGAAACGAGATCCAAGGTTTTTTCTCAAATGTGCATCTTAGGTGATTTGTGTAGAGGGAAACTGGTACAAATCACAGTTTAAATGAAAACATTTCTTTCCTATGCCACCTGCATTTCCATGTTAGTAGAACTTTATCTGTATTTCCTGGTTGTTGCTATACAGATGGTGTAAGAGATGTGTCAAGGTGAAAGGACTGGTACTAAGATTAAATACAGCAGTACTCATTCCTCTGCAGATAGGAGTACTTCTTGTCACCATACATGTACATTTTTTCACACACAGAATATTTGCATTCAAACTAGCTCAAGTGCTTTTTTTGTTCAAAAACTGTTATCTAAATGTTGAGTGATCTTCCCATTAAATTATACTTTTAATTGTGCAAAAAGTGAAGAAATGTGGCTAAATAGCATTCATTGTAGGTCAAAAAGTCTGTTATATCTTGATCTTTTTTCCAAAGAAAAAGAATGTTATAATGTCTCTCCCCAGCATAATTAAGTTGATATCTGTCTATATTAATAAAAACTGAAACATGTTGTTTGGGAAATCACTGTTGAGGAATTAATGCAAGATCTTTATTTGTAATGCAGCACACCTATGCTGGAGCGTTATTTTTATGCAAGATGCTATGTTGAGTCAAAGCATCTGGGATGCCTTAGTGAATGTTTTCATGTGATAAAAGTATACATTTATTTGTGCAGTTTTATCATACAGGTATATCGCATTTGCTTATAGCTGAGTTTTTTGGACTTGTAGACTCAAAACTTCACAGTCTAAACAGAGATGTTCTTAGCACCCAGGAGAGAAAATTTTGAACATCTTATGTCTGCACCTCCACCAAACAGAGAACAGCCTCTTCAATTTACTGTTTAGAATGGACAGAGCCTGTTTTCTCTCCTTCTTTTTGACAGTGACAAACTCTTTGCATCACGAGCAGCCTTAGCTGTAAATCTCACTTAAGGCTGCAGCTGTGTATCATCTCACTGGCAGTATTCAGCTGCACCACCCCGCTCTGGTGGGCTCAAATCCCAGGATTCAAAGCCACTCATAAAAATTACATCAGGAGCTTTTGTCTCCACACCCCAGGATGACCCTGATTTCTTGAAGGCAAGGCAGGCTTCAGCCTTCAGGGATGTGTATTCCCAAGTGGTGGCTGGGGGAGCTGCCCTCCGGGAGCTTTGGTGCTCCTTTGGCCACCAGCTAATAATTGCCAGGGAGCAGAAAAAACAACAAACAGAAGAGTTGTCTGCCTGAGGAGTTTGCACAGCTCATTGTGCTGTGAAACAGGGGAGCTGAGAAGGAAGGATGAGACTGGCTAATTTCCAGTTCATTTCTGTGATACCTTAGTGAGATGAAAATATGCCTAAAAGCTGCACAGCGTAGAAGAGGGACAGACAGATTCCTGAGGCAAAGTATATGAGGGGAGTCTTTGTAGGACAAGGCTTCATCCTGTGTCTGCTTTTTCATCCCTGTATGTCTACTTGTTATGGCTGCCCACAAGTAACCCAGTGGCAAATTGCCATCTCATTCAGGTCTCTTATTTTCTTTTTTTTTTCCCCTCCCATTATGCAAAATCTGAAATAGTTCCTGATCACTCAGGGAGATACTGCTGTCCTTTCCCCTCCAGGTCTGAACTTTACAACTACAATGTGTCATGGGTCATCTCTGTGCTCTGCAGTGACACAGACTTAAAATTCAGAAGCCATCAGGTCTGTCTCCACCACCCAGCACCAGTCCAAGCCGCAAGCTTGGATCCTCGAGGCAATAAAGATGTTTTAGCACCTTTCTGCACCTCCTGACCTGCCTCTCCACAGGACTAGCTGGTTCAATGGAAATGGCACTGTCATCCACTCTCCAAGTTTGTAATGAGCTTGGATGGGGTTAGCTTGAGGATCTCTTGACTGCTATGACATAGCTGTGCCCTTTGTCCATTCTCTTCCCCACTGATTCCTCTCCAAAGTGCATGGGGCTTTCTGTGTCAACTCTTTCTTGTTTTTGACTTTTATCTCTCCTAGAGACATCACATATTTCATGTTGTTGAGGTCATCAGTTCTGCATCCCAATCTGTCTCCTCCTAGGCCTAGTTTTGATGTGACCAGTTTGATGTGTAAAATACAAATGAACTCATGTAACTCCAGCAGCCTAACACATAAAGATGAGCTCAAGCTGGGCAGCCAGGCTCGTTAGAAAGTCAGCGTAGGTATATTCCACAGCCATCCAGACCATCTACTTTCTCAGGATGGGTTAAACTGACCTATACAAATCATGATAGTAGGAATCTAGACAACTAGGCTAGCATAAATTTTTACTTTTCTAGACTTAGGTGAGATTAATGTTGCTTGCAGTGCATAGTAATGGACTTGAGGAATAGTGAAATTCAAAACAGCATGAACCATAGTAAAAAGGTAGAAAAATGACTTGCAACGCAAGACTTAAAACAGCTTCTCTTAGGTTATCTGAAAAGATCAAGAAGTTAATTAGTTGCTGTATGTATGTTCTTCCAAAAGGAAAAAGCCTCAGTACTAAAAAACTTAATCTAAAAGAGAATTAATAAGGGCCTGTGGCTGGGTGGCAATGTTGGGAAAATATGCCTTTGAAATAAGACATTTGGTTTAACAGTGAGAATGACTAACCATATGAGCACAGCCAGCAGGGAATAGTGAGTTCTTCCTCTGTCATTTTCTAGTAGTTTTCTATCTTTAATGAAATTCAGGGACAACGGACAAAAGTCCTTCTGCAAGAAGTTAACATTGGGTTCTGTCTGTCTGCAACATCAACAAATCCAGAGCTATTATTTCAGAATATAAAGAGTTAGCTGGGAATATTTTTTTCCAGCAGAATGGTTGAAACTTGAAATAGATCTTGATAAAAGCTTCACTGCTTATGTATTAGCAAAGCAGATCCTAAAGCAATGCATAAAGTGTTCTTGGCATAGTGTACAGCTTATCAAGCAGTGAAGCAGTGGCTATATTTCATGCTTACTCCATTTTCCTGGTGAATTCAGTGTGTCACTCTAGAGAGAGTGTATTGCACTAATCTAGACCTGAGGTATGGACCAATCTAGACAAAGGTATGTGTCAAGGTTTTTTTTGGAATGAAGATTTTGTTTTGGCCTTTTTAGATGTAGATGGAAATATTATTTGGGGCTATAACTGCAAACCAGGGATGCAGATCTCATAACACTCTGGAATGACCACCTGCCACCTCCCAGAGTGCAGTCACACTCTTACAATTTTGATGCTGATATAATATTTGATAGTGTTCACACCTGCTCTTCCCAGTTCAACCAAGTTGTCTCATGTGATCTGTGATACATCTACGGACAGCTAATTGTCTTATGACCATTTTGCTCATGGAGGTACTCTGTTAGTTGGCTTATTGCACCAGCTGGAACCAATGGGACAGATATATAAAGCTTCATCAACATGCCATATGTAGCCCCCCCTTGCCTTCCACAGATTCCCCCAGTTCCATCTTGAGCTAACTCAGTTGTTTTTTCATTGTGCCTATAATGCAATTCATTCAGAGCTGGAAATAATCCCCAAGCTTGAAATAAAGTGCTTGACTTTCATATTTCATGGGAGGGCTGCTAATTAGGGAAAAATCTCAGGCCATTTTATTTATATAGAAAGCAAATTTGATTTTGAAACCACTGAGAAGCAATAACCACAGAACTTTACGATGTCACTCTTAAAGAGATAGCTTTTATGCATTCTTTATCCAATTTTTATACAAAACACCTGCAGTGTTGTGGGCATAGAGGAATACCAACTAAGTACAGGGAGATCAGATGGCATCTTAATAAGTCACCTGCTCTGTGGTCACCAAGGTTTGGTTCCAATGGAGGATTCAGGTAATTGCAAGATATGTTTCACATCACCAAACTTTCAAGCAGATGAATCCCAGCCTCAAGTCCAAAAAAAAGAGGCAAATGGATTGGCGCAGAAAGCCAAATAAGCTCAGAAGTGTGATTTCTGAGAAAGTGCATTGACGGGTTGCAGAAAATTTAAGTGCTGGAGTATATCCAACCCTACCTTTCCCTTGGAGCCAAACTGCCCTCTGAGGGCAAAAATACATATTATTGCTTGCTGTTTCTGCTTCAAATGCAAGTACCACCTTGCCATAGTGACCACATAACTTGGAATATTAAAATATCCTAGCAATAGTTCAAGCACTTTCTTGCAGACTGGGGTGTATAGCCTCTGTGCCCAAGTTTCTGGTTGGCTAGGTTTAGGTGATTTCACTTTCCACAGATAGGATTTTAGGGTAGTCTTTGAGTCACACTTGACTTTCTTTGCTGATACATGCACTGTAATTATGGCAATTCAATCCCCCTCTCTCAACCTTCTGGGGCCAGGAAGACGATGTTACGATGGAAACAGCAAGGCAGCAGCACCTATTCTTGTCCAGATGTCTATACAAATTTCCTATAGGGAGACTATGCCGCTTTTTAATCAGATCTTGGATTATTTCTGAACATCAGTACCAAACAACAGAAGATAGACTAGTATCTTGCTGAAGATTATTCTCCCTCACACCCAAACTCCAAGTACTGACTTTCTATTCATCCATTAGCAGAAGAAAGGATATAGGTGCAGGGGACACAGCTCTGTGATTGTAGCATATCTCACAGCATATTTTGGCTATTAGTGATGTGCCACACCAAGTCAACTTTCCTCTGTGTAAAGTTCCAGTTTACCAGTAAGGTAAACTTCTCCCAGTTGCGGCATGCTGTAACATCTCAGAACCATACAAGGCCTTCTTCCCATTTTTAAGAGCTTGACTTTTGAAGCTATTCAAGTTATTTAGGGCCTAAAAGGTAGACTGTCTCTTCTAGCAACATGTAAAATCCCTTGTCCCAGAAGGGAGAGCAATCCATCCCTCCTGTCCCCACTCAGGGCAATGTTCTAAAGTTTTATTTATATATGCATCAGCTTAAATCTCAGTTTCAAGTGGTATGACCTAACTTCAAAACCTGCCAGCTCCCAGATGTTCTTTGTCTCCTGCTGTATACTTATCTCTCAGAAGACTACCCTGGATCAGTGGATGCCAGTGATTACCCATATTTCTTTCCTGAGTTCAAAGCAATCATTTTAAAGCTGCATGGTCTTTCTCACAAACCCTTGTCTGGGTCTTGTCTAGGTCATATATTATTACTCAGTATGAAAACTGCAGAGCCTTACTAGATTGACTGTAAAATACCCACAGGTTGCTGCAGGTTTTTGATTTGTTGTGTGGTACCAGATGTAAGTACTTTCAGCAAAATATGAATGAAGTCTTGGGGCTTATATTGCAGCCAGTGGAGAAGAGAAGGTCATCATAACTCTACCCTTGGGAAAGAAAAGGAAGGCTAAAGGAGTGTAATTAAGATTTTCTTCAGCAAGTAGTAGGACAGCATTTAGAAAGCTCTGTATTTGATCAGTTTAGGTTAGTGATGGCAACTGGTGACATTTATGCCACATTTGCTGCTGACAGGTATTTGGGCTGGTCCAAGCAGCAGTGTTCCCCAGTGCTTTTTAAAAATAAATTTGTCCCCAGCTGCCAAAAAAAAGGTGCACTGCCAGTGCCTTAGGAGAAAGGGCATAGCTTACAAAACTCTGTCTTTGTAAACCTGAGAGAAAATCTATTGTCTTCATTTTGAGGATTTATCATCAGAAACAAACTTAATGCTTAGTAACTCCATTGTGAAAAACACCAAACAGCACACAAAGATCCATCTCATCAGAGACACTCACAGATTACTAGGGCAAAGCTACTCCTTCCTGGTCCAATTGGCAGCATGCTTCAGAAGAGGCTAGAGGACTCCTATCCATCTGCAGTCTGACCATTCCCATACAGAGTGAGTGGAGGATTTCTTCCTGAGATGCTCCTCAGAACCCATGGCACCAAGTGTGTGCACACACTGACTCTTTACTAGCTAGATTTTTTTTCCTAGTTCTTTACCCCCCACCTAGTTCCAACACTCTTCTTACACATGCAGACAATCTGCAATACATTGCAAAAGAATAAATATTGCAGAATTGGGCTGGATTTATTTTTTATAGCCGCTGCCACCAGCTGTGTTTGCTCTGCAATCTGCTGGCCTCAACCACCACCCCGCTGAGCTATCTCTACCCAGCGACTCCCCCACAGGGCTTTAGTTCTCTTAGAACAGGATCATTAGCAACGGGATTTTTTTGTAAATTTTGCAACAAAAGAGAAATTTCCTTTACCCTTCTGAACAAAAATAAAACAGCTACAAACTCTGAACCTTTTGGACAATGGCTGTCTCATCTTAATGATAAATGCAGGATAAGGAGGATACTAGGTGCATTAGGGTCAGTTTGGCTGACAGTATTTTTATAATGCATAGACTCAAAGAATTATTAGAATTGGAAGGGATTTGGGACATCATCTTGTTCAAACTCCACCACCATGGGTAGGGACACCTCCCACTATACCAGCCTGACCTTAAACACTTCCAGGGAAGGTGCATGCACGCCTTCCCTGGGAAACCTGTTCCAGTTTTTCACCACCCTCATTGTAAAGAATTTCTTCCTAATATCTATCCTAAAGCTCTCTTCTTTAAAGTTGAAGCCATTATTCCTCATCCTAGTGCTAAATTCCCTCACTATTTCTCATTTAGGCCCCCTGTAGGTACTGGAATGCTGCTATACGGTCTCCCCCAGAGCCTTCTCTTTTCCAGTCTGAAGAACCACTACTCTTTCAGCCTGTTATCATAGGAGAGCTGGTGTTCCACCCCTCTGATCATCTTTTCGACCCTCCTCTGGATCCAGTCCAAGTTCTTTTTTTGAGGACTCCAAAGCTAGACACAGCACTCCAGGTGGGATCTCTTGAGAGCAGAGTAAAGGAACAGAATCACTTACCTCTCCCTGCTGGCTGCTCTTCTTTTGATGCAACCTACTTTGCATTTAGCTTTCTGTGCTGTAAGCACACATTGGCAGTTCATATTGAGCTTCTTATCCACCAAATGCACAGGCTGCAGTTCTGTTCATGCACCTAAATTCCTTAATTACCACTAAAGCATAGATTCACCTTCTCTAGTCTAGTCTAGTCAGAAGCCTACAGACCCTCTAAAATTTCTCAGGGACCTACAACCCTGCAAGAAGTGCTGCCACCCAGCTTCTTTGCTTTTTCAGGACATCTAAAAATAACTCACAAAGGCATGTGAAAAGCTACACTTCATTTTTAGGAGGATTCTATGTCTATGAGAAAAATTAAGTCAGGTAGCATATGAGTATACTGGTGACAGAAAACTCCTGACTCTGATTTCCCTTTGACATACGTACATTAACATGAAAATGTCAAGAAATGCAAGAAATAGATGATGTTTAATGGCTACCCCGTTCTTCTAACACTCCAAACTCATGTACTGTACCTTATTTCCAGTCAAAATCCCTACAGACTTTTATCTGAAAAAAATCTTAAAAAAAAAAAAATACAGCTTTCATTCCCTGCAATTCCACTCTGTAGGAAATATGCTTGCATCAAATTTATGACCTGACCTAGGTGTTCCTCCTTCAGCAGTATTGGACTAAATGATCTCTGGAGATCCCTTCCAATCCTTGACATTATGTGACTCTGAAATTTTATCAAGCAATATCTATTCCTTTAATTTTCCTATGCTCATTTTAGGTTTATCATATAGACAATGCAGTCTTTTCTCTGAAAGTATATGATTTAACTACATCTTTCTGATCTGTCTTCATTACCCATCCTGACCAATTCCCTTCTCATCAGGAATAAAGAAAAGTGGAGGCCATTTTACATGTCAGACACTAAGTACTTAGATTCACTATTTGAGGTTCAGATTGATCTGCAGTTCTTCTGCTAAGTCAGAGAGATTGGCACAGAGGTCTTGATCTCAAAGATGCACATCTTCAGATAGATGCAAACACTTTTGGCATCTTTGACTACTTTTGACTACTTTGTGTAGGCATCTGCATTGTGTCTTCTGGTACATGGCCCACCTGTATTTCACAAGGCTTTGAATTGTTCGGGCATTTAAAAGAGTATATATAAGGAACACCAGTAAACAACAAACACTCTTTCAAAGTTCCCCTTGCAGATGAATGAAAAGTGTGCAAAACTCTAGAAGGCATTGGAGCAAAGCTTAGTCCTCGGACACTATGCATATATTAACCTCTGCAAAGACTTTGATCAAATCCTTAAATGTCATCAGCCTCTTTTCTGTTTCTTCTGGGTCATATAACATCACACACAACATGAGAATTGACCTTTACTGTTTGCAGGCATGCCTGAGGGTATTTACATCACCAGACACAGCCTAGAGATGCTAGTCTCTTTCCTTAAAAAGTCTAAATAACACACAGTGGATGGAACGCAGAATTGCATACCCATAGAATAATTTAGATTGGAAGAAACTTCTGCAGGTTATCTGATCCACTCCTCACCTTGTTTCCATATCCCTATTCAGTTCAAAGCAGGGACAACTTTATACAGTGGTTTATCTTCAAGTTTGATCAGGCTGCTTCAGTAAAGCTTCTAATATTGATGAAAATGGATACACCATAAGTGTTTCAACAGTCTGTTCTAATATTTGATGAGTTTCAATGTGCGAAAGGTTTTCCTAGCATCTAATCAAATTTTCTCATATTGCTGTTTGTGTCCCTTGTTTCTCATTCTTAGACTGTGGACCTTTAAGAGACTGGCTCCATCTTCTTTGTCACCTCCATTTAGGCCATTGAAAGCAGCAATAAGATCTTCTTTGCTTTCTCTTCTTCAATCTGAACAACACATCTCTCCTCTCCTTGTATATTATGTGCTCCACCACCTTAGCTGAAGTTAAAAGTAGTGGTAGTAAAAGTAGTGCAGGAACTCACTTCTTCCTTCCCATGCCAATGAAAACAGCTGTCAATGACTGGATTGCTACTAGAACAGAGAACCTGTTTTGAAGGACACGTAAAAGAAAGCACCAATTCCCCAAGAGTCATGGTCCCACTGCATCATTTCATTATCTGACACAAGTAGTTTGCCCTCCCCAGCCAACAAAATCAGCTCTTAACACTGGACAGCATGGAAATAGCACATTCATTTAAAAAAGAAGGCAGTAAAAAGTAGTCTCCTTAGTTTTAACACCAAATGCGAATTCTTTGATGACAGCAGGTGCACTGTAAGAGCACCCTATCAGTGGTGCATATGCTGCCCACAGAGGATTTCAGCTGGAAACCTCCACAAGCATTTCCTGCAATGATCACGAATGAGATCTCTGAAGTTTGGTTATTCTGTTAATTTCTGAGGTATGGGGGTGTCTAATCATGAACCCTCAGTGGACAACACAAACAAGATGTGCCAAATTTTGCTTAAGGGACATTTCAGCCACCTTTCTAATGCACTATCAGGTAAATTAATGTTTGCACTCCAGGTGATTCCCACACTGCTGAGAGATCTTAAAAAAAAAAAAACAAATGGGACAGAACAATTAGTTCCTCCACTGTGGAACTCAAAACCATCTTGCACATGAAATACCTGACCAGTGGGTCCCCAAAATATGCCTTCTGTGCTTCTGAACAGATATGCAGGGGAGGGAATTCCTATTCAAATTAGTTATTTCCTGCTTAAAACAAGAGGAACATGAAATCCACTTCACTTACTAATACTTGTATGTGATTACTGCTGTTGCTGTCCCCTGCCAAGCAGGCACTGCTGGGAAGGAGTAACCAGTGAGTAAGCATATGCAAACCCCTCATGCAGAACAAAATGCATACAGAGATAACGCATGTCAAAGACCTCCAATTATTGAACAGGTAAGTAACTTTCCACTAGCACACCACATGATTGAATCCTGATTGAGCATCACACTCCTCCTGGATGCAAAGGCAAACCATTATGGACAAATGAGTGAAAAAGCCAAAATAAAAATCAGTCAGACAGCTCAAGTATGCCTGACAGAGCTATTTAAAGGATTCTGACCATTAGTGATCAGTTCAGTGATACCGCTTTTCATACTGACGTGAAAGGTGGCAGAGGAGCTATTTTCTCGGTCTCTTGCTTTTTCACAAAAGGAGGCAAACCATGAGGCTCAAAATATTCAGAAAACTGTGGGCTGTCTTTGCCACCATCACATCTTCATCTGTCCCAATCTTTTGTGTTGAGTTTGGGGGAGGGAATGGTAGATGTCTGAATAGCCAAATATGTATTTTTAAAACTTTCGAAGAACAGTCTGTATATGAAAAAGATGTGTCTACATATGGATGATTAAAACAATTTGAATGTGATGGTCCCATAAAAATTTTGCTGCTGCAATAAAAAGACTTGTAGCCAGGTATTTAAATTTGTGTATCAAATCTTTTCAGTTAGGGTATAAGATACAGTCGCCAGCAAGACTATGATCACCATAGGTTGTCTTCCTCTGCTGTTATGGAAAAAAAGGTGCAGTTTCTCAAATTAAGTCATTCCTCAATTTATCTTGTTATCTGAGTCTTCCTTTACACACACACAAATTCTTCATAGTAAGGCCTTTAATTTTAAAAGATGGCAAGTATTTCTACATCGAGACTAGAAAACAAATTGAAACTTCTCCTTTACCAGGGTTATGTCCTCTCTCTCCCAATTTATATTCTTTCTTTCCCTCTCAAAAAATGAGGTATTGACATCTTCTGTTATGAAAAGTAAATGTTTATTCATTTTGTAATTTATCTCATCAGTGCCGTTCAATGGAAACAACAGTGATACAAATTTGAATGACAGTTTTGGGCTGTGTGTATCTCTCTCTTCATTAAGACATGGCCCACTGTCAATAATAATCTTCCCACTGCTGTCAGCAAATTTTGTATTGGGTCCTTTAGAGCTAGATGTGAAAAGGATAGATGCATTGGGTAAGACCAGAGCTGAATTCAAATCTTTGAGTCAGGCATTAGAACTAGTCATATCTGGGGACAACTTCATGCCTCCTTCTGAGATGCAAAATAAACTCCTGAACTTAAACCAATAGTCTGCAGAGTTGCTCTTGGAAACATATGCTACTGTGTTATTTGTAGTGTTTTCAGTAAACTGTTTCTAAGGGAGCAAAGGTACTCAGGGAAAAGTTTAAAATTTAACAGGTTAGCAGTGATTTTCTTGGCTGAAAGGGTTTGGGAATCACTTGCCCACAGATAGCAAGTCACTGCTTAGGGCAGGCTGACATGTTCGATACTTGACTCATCAGTACCAGGAAGCACCTCCACATATAGCCTGGATCATATATCTTTGTATGTTTAGCATAGCTGTCACCTTGAGCCACTCAGCAGAGGTCATCTTCAAAAATGAACATCGAGCATGACAGAGCTCATTACCATAGCATTCACCAGCACATGTGAAATACGGTTTTAATTTAATTGCCTTTCCTGAAGAGACTCCAACCTTCCTAGAAAAA
Source organism: Turnix velox (assembly GCA_013400935.1). Taxonomy (NCBI): domain Eukaryota; kingdom Metazoa; phylum Chordata; class Aves; order Charadriiformes; family Turnicidae; genus Turnix; species Turnix velox. The sequence continues at coordinate 435,299 of VZTY01015400.1, forward strand.
TCCTTATCCATCACTTGTCCATCGTCTATCCTGGTACAAGAACATACTCCTGGATGAATTTGGAAATATGGAGGAAAGTCAGAAATGTCTTAAGGCAAAATAAGGAATCACAATTGAGCCTGGCTGTGAAGGGCAGTGATCAGAAATTTCACAACCCTCCCAGTACCTGTTAGTGTGCTGCTGAGGTCACTTCCTCTCATTTCAGTGGACAGTGGTTGTCTCTGTGCCTTTTGCTAACAAAAAGCTTTGTTTGTGCTTGATGTAAGAACTGATGGCTTGAGAATACAGACAAACCTTAGGAGCACATTACACCTACTTTATTGCCACTCCTTTTACATGTGGTATGGAAAAATGAAGTACAGCAAGAGAGACAAATCTGAATGCTGAGTTTCATTGAAGTGTTTCAGAGGCAGCATGAACCCTAAGACAGAGACTGTTCTCTTTGAAATGGTGCCTCTTTCCCTGTAAATTTCACCTTGTGGTGTTTGGGCAGCTGTTCTTCTCCACTGAAGATATACTTGTTTTTTTCTTCCACATACCTGGGTAAAGAACTTTTCAATGTCACATGGCAAATCCTGCTTTGACTGTTAGCAGAGCAGGCTTTTACTTTTTATTAGTGGAACACTAATTTCAGTCTTGTAATTAAAGGATATTAAATCTTGCCTATAAAGTTTCTTATTTGTTTGGTCTTGGAGGGAAGCTGAAATATGTTACTAAATCATGAATGCATCATCAGTGTTGTCTATTCTATTAGAACTAATGATAGGAAGAGAAGATACAGAAGTGTAGCATAAATGTTACATTATCTGTTTTCAACTAACTGTAGTTTTACGATGCCTGTCATTTTGGAATGCCTTTAGTTTTGAGGAACACTTAGATGAGGTCATTTAGACTATTATTGATTCTACCATTATGGCATCACTCATAAGTATTTTAAGCATTTAACCCTCCACAAGGAGCTTTGAACTATAAATGACTTTCTGTAATAAGGACAGCCTGCTGTTTTATAGCAGTGACACCAGATGTGTGGCCTCTTTCATGGCTGCCTCTAACGATGCTGTAACTTCTCTGACTCTCACATTGCTTGGAACAGTAGCTCTACTGAAGACAATGAAACTGCTCTCATGTTAGACATACTGCAAGCATCCTTTTTTTATATATACCTGAAATATTTTCAGCTAGATTGGACTGTCTATCCTGGAATGATGTTAGTAGAGTTTGGAATCACAGTGAGCAAACAAACGTTCCAGGTAAACAGAAGGTACAGAATATAAGTACAGAAACCTTGTTCCTTTATTAGAGACAACAATTAAGTTAGTAACCCCTCCTGAGCTGTTTTCAGTGAGTGGCCTTGCTTACCAGCAGGTCTGTGTACTGAATTTTGCAGGAGGCATCTGCTCTTTCCTCCAAGACCACAAGCGTGGCCATAACAAACTCATTCAGACACCCTCCTAAAAGAAACCTGAGTATAATGTTCACAAATCACACTCTATACAGAAAAAGAAGTGTGGACCCTACTACTAATTCCAGTGAAGTCAATGGGAAAATTTCTGATCATTTTGTGAGGTCTTGGATGAGAGTCACAAGGCAAATTCTGCAGGTTTTCAGGGGAGTAAATCACAGTTCAGAACTACTTCTGGTCTAAATGTGAATCCCCAAAGCACAAACAAAAATATTAAATGCAGATACTTTCTCTTTCCTATGACTAGCCCTTTCAATTTAAAATACACCAGCAATTTCATTGTCATCCAGTTTTGCCTTAAGTAAGCATGATTTTTGTACTGTTTACAATTTCATGCTCTCTGTGAACTCCACAGTGGCCTGGAGATACAGCTCTCCTAAGTGTATCCAGCCAGGGAACGGGCCTCTGTGATATCTCTGGGCAACTTGTTCCGAAGTCTCACAACCCCCATTGTAGAGAACTTCTTCCTGTTGTCTAATCTAAACTTGCCCTGCTCTAGTTTCAAACCAGTGCCCCTCATCCTGTTAGTACAGCCCCTCCCCATTCAGGTACTGGATGCCATTATGAGGTCTTCCTGGAGCCTTCTCCAGGTTGAACAAACCAAACAACCTCAGCTTATCAAGATATATGTACCCAATTCTTCTTTGAACCACAAAGGAATGATCTAGCATATAGTATGCACCTCATATGCTTTCCGAGGACAACGCATTTGCCTAGACATGGTACCTACTGCTATTTGAAATACAAATTATGTGAAGCACCTGCATGGGGCTAGCACACATGACCCAAGATAAGTGTCACAATGGTGCTTCAGCAAGATAGCAGAAACACAACCTTAGGCAAAACCAGCTAGAAGTCGGGTAGGATTCTGCAGGTCATCTCCAACATCAGTGGCAGCCTACATTAGGGTAATAGTCCATCAAGTTAGGCAACAGGTTTCCACAGGTAGTGAAAATGGCAACCTGTACGTTGATGCCACTAAATAATTAGGAGAGTTAGAATACAATTCTGACACCTAGAGGATATATGATGTAAACTATGCCTTGTTCACTTTGCTGAGAAAGTTTCTGCAGAAGCAAACTGCAAGCACCCTCAGACCACACCAGCTAGTACTGGATCTCCTGTGGATCTCCCACTGTGTTGCTATAGTCTTAGAAAATACTATTTGTCTATGTATGTTAGTCTGCAGTTCAAACAATGTGATGTAATGTGGGAGCAGTGCTGTAATCTGTTAGCATGTTAGCATGAAATTGATCTTATGTGCTATGGCATGTAGGTACATGGATGTGCAGGACAAGGCAAAACCCACTTAGGATGGCATTGGAGGGCTGCACCAGACAGAGGGTAGCACAAATAAGCAGTCTCATAGGCATTGCCTTCTGGGAATTGTCCCTGGAATGAACTCATCCCACGCCATGCCAGAGCATGGCATGGAGAAACCCCATGGTGTGGTCCAACACAGAATCAAGAAGAAAGCTAAAAAATTAGCACTGTGAAGCATTCAAGGTCTCTTGTTTGTGCCTTCTTCCACTTTTATTTGTCAATATAAGTCTACCTTCAGTGTCTAGCAGTTAACATTATTTATGCCAGAGTAAAAATGCATGCCTTCACAAATATGCTAACAGCTATTATTTTTCAAAAACAAGAAAAATATACAGCGTGACTGAAAAATTGATATTATTTTGTGCTGGAGTAACTGTGTCCACCTTGGATAAAAGGACCTGGATGAGGAATTCTGCTCAGTCTTCCATATGCCAGCTTCATACGCCAGCTCCCTCAACACACTACAGGAAAAGCAACATTCTAGAGCATTCCTGTCTAAGATGTGAGAGATCACTGTGTCCATTGGTGTAAGCTACATCCCACAGAGAGTAGATGGTCTGAGGGTAATCTGCTTGCCTCCAAAAATGAGAGTCAATGAGAGTTAAGCACTTAATACTAGCTTGAATCTGTTCCTGGCTACAATAAAGCTAATCCAAATCAGTAGTGCAATGCACTGCTACTTTAAGTTTCAGTGACTTTGCTGTTGTGGGGAAAGAGGGGGCTCTGGGGAAGCAAATGATGAGGACATTGATTTAATATCAGTTCTGATTTAAGTTTCTTGCAGCAAAGTGGATTATGCTGTCTCAGCCTCCATGTGCTGTTATTTGCATGGTAGATAAACAAAACAATGGTTCATTAGAAAGATTTTAGTACATTTGTTTTGACTTCTCAGGAAGGGAAGATGAGGGGAATATGTCTTTCCTTTGCTGACAGTTTGAAAATTTTAAACATTGAGCATCCTAGTTAATTTAGACATGATTTATTTCCACATCAGCTTAAAATGCACTTCATTAATATTACTCTGGTAGAGGAGCCACACTTTCATATGGCTTTGCTGTTCATAACAAAATTTTATTTTTATAAGTGGGGACACAGATCATTTTGTGACTACTCTACTGCAAGCTCCCATCAGCAAAGCTGAGTATCTCTGGCTTTCACAGTACCATTACTTTTGCATGCAAAGCATCTCCCTCACTACAAATGTCTGCTGCACTTCAACCTGAATTGACAGTGTTTTGCACATGTTATGGAAAAATATCTCCTAGATTTTCTAGGACACTATAGTCCGCAAATATGATTTTTTTTTTGTTAGTATTTTTTCTTTGCTGAGCTAAACACACAGAAATCAGCTGTCAGCTGAGAGAAAATAGGTTAGCTTCTATCCGTAAGGATGACAGCCTATCCACTGTTTTGCTACCAGTCCTGTTTTGGCAAAAATCTGTTTGGGTGAAAATAAGTTAGTCAGAACAGTAATAAAGGTTACCACTCACCATGTTCAGGCAAGACTAGCTTTTGATGCTTGTAGTCAAATTAATGTAAGAAAAAGTGATTTCAGTATGCTGTGAACTTAGTTTACACATAATAACTTTTTATTCATTGTAGACAAATGCATGTATCCATTATATGCATTCATCAAAAGGAAAATTTAGTTCTGATTCTAGAGTTATCAGACATCTATCTTTTTACAGCTGAATTAATTTTCAGTTTGCCCATGGGACTTTCTTGACTAGTACCTGTTATTTGCACCCTCTCCATTGTTATATTCTCTAGTTTCACTGTCTGCTAAGAATAATTTGTGGATTTTTCATAAATGAGTGCCACCCTAAGGGAATTTGTTCTGTTTATTTTTCTGAGAATTTTTTGGTGCTTTCTGAGAGAAAAATAAGAATCTAGTGCTGATACCTGCTGTTGTTTGATTTTGAAGATAAAATGAAATCATCTACAAATTATCCCTGGTATGTAAACCCAGCCTGGGAAGCATCACTGAATCTAATTTGTCAGGTCTTTGAAAAAAAATGAAAATTTAGAACTTTCATAAGGGTTTGATTTGAAATGCAGTTTTTTTCAGAAAGTTATATGAAAGCTGCAACTGCCATAACCGAGGTGTTTTGCAACAGTTAACAGAAGTCAACAGAAATACCACCAAGATTACATTGGTCTGAAATTCTCATTCAACTAATTCTTTATGAAAACAGCATGATCTTCCAATGGATTGATACAAGAAGAGACATTTTTAAAATTTATTTTGGCACAAAGGTTAGTGTTGCTCTTGTAACAGTATAAAAGTGGCATTTTCAGTGCATCTATCTTCAAGTCATATTCAAGGGCACCTTGATTTAAGCTGTAACCAGTACCCCAGTGTATAGTCACAGGGTTATTTCTGTTCTTTGGGGAAAAAGCCAGGCTGCTGATGCACATGTCCTTCATGGCAGAATATCTGTCTAGAGAGAGGAGAGCAGATGTATGGATAAGTCTAAAAATCCCAAATATAGCCTCTAATAGGTGTGATAATTATTTTCAGGGAAAAAAATGGTGATAAGATGCAGTTTAAATCCTTGGAGCACATTGTTCCAATGAATGCGTAGTGTATTTATTAGGGTACTCGTAGGATTTATCGCTGCTCCAGAGAAGTACATCTGCTCTATGACTACAGGCAACATTACTTTCTAGGGAAAGTTTCCTGAAACTTTTTAAAAATATGTTTAACCTCTTGCATGCTGATTTGATATATCCAAAAGTGAATTCCTCCACTTAGTTCTCGTCAGCTAGATGACAGTTTCCAGCTGCTCTGGATGCTCAGGTAACTCCTCTGGCTTTGTTCCCAGCTCTAGACTGTCAATATTCAAGAATATATCACCCAAAACCTGTGTAGTTATTGGTTTCTGAGAAAGGAAATCCAAGTATAAAAACTGAATGGGAAACACAGGTCTCTAATGGTATATGATCTGGATGACCAGGAGTTGCAGGACCCACCATGACATGCAGCAGCAGTAATTTGTAAGGCAATGTATGCCTATATACATATATGAAGTGCCCTGCTGGTCCTGAGAAATAGGTATACAAAAAGAACATCCTAACAAAACCCCCATATCTGTGCTGTACACATGGCTTAGCCTGATTTGTATTCAGTGCTTTGACCCAGCAAATCTCCTTCCCCATATCTGTGGTCACACTGACAGGTTCATAGCTTGGAGATGCTAAGGAAGAGTCTCTTAATCCACACCCCATCTCTGTGTGACTGCATGAACATTTGTCCCCTGTTCACTGTCAGTCAGGAGTTGGGACAACCTGTTCAACAGGGAGAAGGGGAGCAGACACAGGTGGGTGGGTACTAGTAGGTGGCAGAAAATTTATCTAGTCAAAGGAGCTCCTGTGCTCCATCTCTCATGCCTGGTCATGGGCTCAGTCCTGCATGGTCACAGAGTGCAGGAGGCTGTCAGGTCTCACGCAGCAGGGCCAACAGCCCTGAAAGTTTTTACAAACCAACACTGGAGCTACTACAACCCTAGGAGATGGTTTGCAAGCTAAGAGATGTTTCCCTCAACCTCAGCATACTCCAATTGTTCAAGGCAGACATAACCAGCTGGGGCAACTGAAGAGGGAGATTGTGCACTGCACAAGGTAAAAAGAAAAGAGGAGGGGGATAAAAAAAAAGAAAAAGGAAAATTGAATCAAAAATTAAAAGGAAAAAAGGAAGAAAAAATAAAAGAAGAAAAAGGAGAAAAGGAAAAGGAAAAGAAAAAGGAAAAGGAAAAGAAAAAAGAAAAGAAAAAGGAAAAGGAAAAAGAAAAGAAAAAGGAAAAGGAAAAAGGATCATTCCTCCCTGTAGCTGCTGCATTTTTATGACCATTCCTCCTTGTACAAGCCCATTTGTGGCTGGAGATATGAACAAAAGAGAATGTAACTGCCTACTTGATATTTAGGGCATAATAATCAACAACTGTTAGTTCTACTGGCAATTCACCAGTAGGTCAGGCTGTTACTCAGCAAGATCTTAGTCCCTTACAGGACTAAGCTGGCCTTAAACGTGTGGACAAAGGGGAAGAGGAATGCCAAAGGAATCAGCAGTCATCACAGTGTTTTGCTTAGTACTGAAATCTCAATTAGGATTCCATACTTCTCCTGTTGCTTGTTCTTCCTCGTGGCAATCATTTTACACAACAGCAAGATGTTAACAGTGCAGAATAAATGGCATGCTATTAAGTATACTTTTCCTTTTTTTTTTGCCTTAAACGTTCTATTTGGTTCATGTTCTTTCTTCCACTGTATGAAGGAATTAAAGACAGAAAATACTGTGATGGGCAGTTTCTTTCCATAGAACTTTTACTATTTTTTCAAGCTCCTCCTCTCAGAGCATTTGTACATTTGGGACCAACTGTACATTTGCTCCATTTCCTTCACAAACACCAGGTCTCCTATGGGGACCTGCTGTTCTTGTATGCAAAGACATAAGGGCAGTGAATAACAGCAGAACAGTCTGTCTGAAACCCATTCTCACTTTTTTTTTTATCCCAAACATTATTTCACTCAGTATAAAAGACTTCTGTTCCTCTACTTTTTACTTCTTTTTTTTTTTNTTCTTTCCATAGAACTTTTACTATTTTTTCAAGCTCCTCCTCTCAGAGCATTTGTACATTTGGGACCAACTGTACATTTGCTCCATTTCCTTCACAAACACCAGGTCTCCTATGGGGACCTGCTGTTCTTGTATGCAAAGACATAAGGGGAGTGAATAACAGCAGAACAGTCTGTCTGAAACCCATTCTCACTTTTTTTTTATCCCAAACATTATTTCACTCAGTATAAAAGACTTCTGTTCCTCTACTTTTTACTTCTTTTTTTTTTTTCCCCCAAAATTCCCTATGTCTACTATTATTGGCTTTGATGGACAGCTGAAGTGTGATAGCCTGAGACACATTTGACAGAGTATGACTTTGGCCTGCATAAATTACTGTCAAGGAGTTTTCAGGGAAGTACTGAAGTAAATTTGCAGTGACTAAGAAATGAGTTACAAATTATAGCATAATCACTGCTGCTGAACAATTTGATGGGCAAAACAGCTAGCTGAATTTATACTTCAGGTGAGACCTCATAATTTTTTTCCTTGTATGGGGTGAGTCCCTATATATTTTTCCATAACTTTTCAATCTGCTCTGAAACCTCTGTAGGAGAAAAGTTAGAAGGGGCGTTTTTATATTTCCTTGCCAAAAATTTTATATCTTTTCTGTCAGCATTGTGTTTTTTCCTTTCACAGGTCATTCAGAGATGGCAGTTTGGGGTCTTTCCTCACATCAGCTCCTAGGTGCACAGCTAGGTTCCTTCCATTTTGTGCCAGTATCTTCCTGGTTCTTTTCTACTTCATCTCACCTAAATCCCAGGCTTTTCAAATGACCTCCTTGAAATACTCCAATTAATAGAATGTGAAAGGAGAGTTTGTGAAGCTCAGGATCCTTATGGGATGCTCCTGAAAATGTACTTCAGGCAGTGGCCTATATTTTATGCATTCAGTATCAGCTGTAGCTTTGACTCAGTGAGTGTAATCTCTTCTGGCTCATGAAGAGCTCCTAACTGGAAAATATCCCTGATTTTGCAGCTAAAATAGACAGAAAATGTGAATGATTCTATTATTAGCTTTATCTCATTTGTGGCACTACCCTTTGTGATGCTGTCTTTTTTCCATTCTGAGTTATTTCTATGCAGTGAAGAAATCTGGGATTAGTTTTTATAGACAAAATTACACATTTTCTAGATTCTTTACTCCATGTCTTGTGAAACTGCTTTTCCTAAAATCTATGATCACTATTATGGTAAAACAAATCAAATTTTCCAGTCTTTGTGACTACTACTTAATCCTCCAAAACAGGAACTCTAAATCTTCTCAGTTTTTGGAGGGAAATAAACTGCAGAATTCTCTACTTTAATAATGTCATTGTTTTCACAATGAGCTCATGACCATGGGAACGCAACTTGCGAACCCCAGATGCTCAGCACAGCCTTGCAGAAATCCTTGCTGGAATACAACAGCAGGCTGAGGCAGGGAAGGCACTGGGGAAAAAAAAAAAGGCTAATAAATAACCAGCATGCAGCTGCCTCAGTCCTGTGAGTGCTGGCATGGAGGCTGGGTTCCTTTTAAGCTGCTTGCAAGCAAGGAGAGAGCATCGATCTCTCCTGTCCAGCTGCTCGCCTCCATCGAGAGGGGCAGCCAGCAGGATGCTGCCTGCCAGCTGGAAGCAGCTCCGCAGCAGGCAAGGCTCACTTGTACCTGTATGTGCTCACAGAAGGCTGTGAAGAGCCAGCAGGGGAATGCCCAGGCTTTGAGGGAGAAACGAGATGAGAATATTCTGCTCTCCTGTGTGAAGTCGCTCTCTTGCTCTACTTTGCAGTTTGATCACTTCTGTGATTCTGGCCCTGCAGCTTTGCTGCCACCACCTCCCCTCCCCTCACCAATCCAAAGCAGAAGATGCAGAGCACCCTATTCCCTCATCCCATTTGGGCGCCATGTGTGCCTGTGATAGCATCCTTGTCACTGAAGAGCCATGCAGTCTGCCACTGTGATGCAGACACCTCTTTCATTAGCAATGAAGGGTAGGGGCAGGGCAAGTTGACCAGTGCCTGTTGCCATTTGCACCTATGGCAGAAGGCAAGTCTCTGTGTTGCTGCTGTCACACCCCAGCACATGCAGTGCAGCAGCCAGACCAGCTTCCCCTTTCCCAGGCCCTCAGGAGCAGTGGCTGCTCCTTCACCACCTCCAGTTCTTCCCATCTCTGCCCCACTTGCCTTCTCATCTGGACCCTGAGTTGGTGGTTTCCCTTCACTCTTGAGAGTTAAAATAAACTAACTAAGGTCTCTTCACTCAGCAGCATCTGGAAAGTGGCATGTCCCCCTCAGCACTGTGATGACGTAGTGTGCCAGGATGCCAGAAGCACACAGGGAAATGGATGGCAATCCACAAAGCCTGCCCCAGAGCCACAATAAATACTCAAGCAGTAATGCCAAGGCTAGTTGCATGCTGTGTTTATCTGCTTGACTTAAATATAACTTGAGCCATGCTATATTGTCATGACCGTTAGGCAGACACATCATTGGCAGAATGGGACGACGTACTACCTAAAGTAATAATCAAGGAAGGAAAGCAGGCTTTTCATTATGAAGAAGGTGTAAGAGAGATGGGCATATTGCTTTACTTATCCAGTGACTCCCTGTTTGATTTCAGGTTATTTCCTTTGCATAAAATTATGTTTCATATGTATATGTACAAAACAGGGGGGGTCCTTTCTGCTCTTCCTATTTGTAATGAAAGCTCTTCTCATTTAGATTCATGCAATCATAGAATCACAAAATGCATTGAGTTGGAAGAGACCTTCAAAGGCCATCTAGTCCAACACCCCTGCTGTCAGCAGGGACATCTCACACTAGATCAGGTTGCTCAGAGCTTCATTAAACCTGGCCTTGAATGGGGATGGGGGCTCCACTGCCTGTCTGGGCAACCTATTCCTGTGCCTCGCCACCCTCATGGTGAAGAATTCCTACCATATGCCTCGAATGCTCGCTACTGCGCCAGTTCTTATCCATACAAAATTTGTCCACAGATGTTTGCTTTTTAAATTGTACAGTTGAGATACCACAAATGTCTTGCAGTTCGTACTGAATTTATGGCAGAGGTGAGCAATGCACCTTGAACTCACCTTGCTTGTGGAGTCACATGACATGCGGTCCGGATATAAGCATATCCTTCTCTTGTAGCTTCAAAGTGAACCAAAACCTAGAAGAAGTTCATTTCCTGCTCCATGATTAGATTGAGAATCAGTCCTGCAGTATGTAAATTCATGATTTTTCACACAGCCGTGGCAGAAAACAGGAAATCGTTTACTCTCATTAAATTTTTTGCTGCTTTGGGATAAAATCTTATGAGAACATTCATTACTTTGCTGTTCTTCAAACTGGAATTACTTACATTTCTCTCTCTTTTCATAGTGATCCTTAGGCTCTACTAGTAGCTGGACCCATAGCCAACCACTCCGTCTCCCTTCTACATCTGCCTGAGTCCCTGACAGCCCTGAGGTAGCTGAGTTATCCTGTTGTCCTGCAGTTATCCTGTTAGGATTCAGTAATTGGAGCACTTAACCCTGTAATGAAGGGACAAGAGAGTGCAAATCCACATTATCAGAGGATAAACCTCCCTCTCCTCAGTAGGAAGGCAGTGAAAGCCATTAGTATATTGACACACTAGATTTACAGTACAAGGCTTTCCTTCAGTCTGATTGTTTTCGTGATAAGCACTTTTTACTGCTGAGCCTACTTGCCTTGCCTGAAATGCCCTTTGAAATTTTTTCTGTCTCTGGAAATATTATTGTTTGCATACTAAATCTTTCATGGTTTTCATTTTAGATTTGGATGTTTTAACAAATCATATTTGCATGGGTCAAAACACCAATTTGTTGAATTCTCTCTCATTTCTGAAGCAGCTCTGGAAATGAAATTGTGCATCTCCCTTGAAGAGGGAAAGAAAATTTAGCAAAAAGTAAATACAGAACCTCATATCACCAACATCAACACATGCAATGCCACAAAGCTTTTACATTGGCTTTTAGTACTTTCCTGGCCATATACATTCACCACTTGTAATAATGCAGGTTTGTACCTTTGGATTAAAACAAACCAGAAAGCAAATTTTCAGACCTTAGAAATCAAGCTGAAGTTTCAGTAAAGCTGAATGACTGGCAACCAGAGAAACCTACCAAGCCTTAATTCTAGATGAAATTAAGATGCAGTATTGGAGGAAGCAGGAGTTTACATGCTGTGTTTGAGAATTTCCAATAAAACATTACTTACTACAGATTACAGTGCAGAAAAATCCATTTTGCCAGTTCTACTTTCTTACTTCTTGCAGCTACCCTCCCTTGAGCTAGGCCTGTGGAGCCTGATTTTCCGCTAGAATAAGAGAGAAGGTTTGAAACTTGATGGGCACCGGGCCAGGTTGCTCATCCCTCTTTGCCCACCTGCCTGCCCGGGACTTGCTGTTCAGCATCCTTGAGCAGCATCCCTGCTCCATGTTGCCACACAGGATCACTTCGCAGCATCCCTGCACAGCAGTGCTGCTCAGCATCCCCATGCAACCCATCCTCACCCCCGCCCTTAGCTCTTCGCCCACCCGTTTCCCCACTCCCTTTCCCCTCATCCTTCCACACACACACCCACCTCAGTTTTCCTCCTCTTTTCAAGCTGGAGAGGAGGCCGCCACCTACTGACGAGCCAGCAGAAGTGCACACAGAAAGGGATAGGAAGACTCGGGACCTCCCCATTTCCCCGATGGGCACTTCTGTGAGGGTCGCGTCGCCCCACCGTCCACACTCCGGACGGAGGGCAGGCAAGGATTTCCAATAGTCTCAAAATTGCGGTTCAATGGGCCGAGAAAGGTGCTATAGTCTGTTTAATTTAAATCACTTTGCAGCGTGAGAATGCATGTCATGGAAGAGAGGGAGATTTTACACCTAAACTCCCCCCAAAAATGAGGAAGCTGGGCACTGAAAACTAGACATGACAAAAGATCCTTGAGTTCTATAGGGAAAACTGTAGCAGTTTCAAGATTGTATGGGAGGCATCTCAAGTATTTAGTGACAGTGTACAGGAATTCCAAACTCTTAAGGTGGATGCTTCATCAAAATTCTCACTTCTGTACTCTTTTCATATTTCTTTGCTTTCTGTATTTTTGGCCACCTTAGCACAACCTTTTCTCTGTGGCTGTGTCTGCCCTGTGGAAACAGTAGGATGTGCCACTCGTGGTTGAGAGAGAGAGGAAGACCAGAAGTCTAGAAGCTGCTGCCAGGGTAGCTGTCATCTTACTGCTGAATCTTGAGTTCTTTTGAGGCCTCAAGTGTCCACAGAGAGATTCTTCACTTTGCGAGGCAATGGAACTACATCAAGAAGTAGCCACTAGAAGAAATGAAGTTAAACATAAGGCTACTTCAAGTCTTAAGTATAATTATCCTTCTTGCTCTGTTATAAAAGGATGTGTCCCAGCTCTCACTGCCCTTAGAAATCACGTGCTTCTCATGGCTGTTGGGAAGCTTGAACTACTCATCTGTTGTATCATACACAGTTTACTGTAAACTCTTGAATTTCAAGCGAAGAAACAGCCACTTTGCCATAGAAAAGTCTCTGGCATTTTATCTTGAAGATTCCAGCATGTTTCTGGTGCTACTTTTATACTTGTTTGCCATAAAAAGGCAGTTCCTCCAGGTGCTTTGGATTTCCTTGAATCAGATTTATAGACCAGCTTTTTAGCACTTCTCCATTTCAGGAAAAGGGAAAGCTGTTTCAGATTCCTATAGATTTCCATTTCAAGGAGCCAAAGTTTTCAGTAGCTCCACTTTCCAAAAGGGATGTTTTTATTTACAGGGGAGCCAAGTTCAGTGAACCTGGCCTTACATACCTACTTAAGGAGGTGGACTGGTCAACCAAGTCAAGCCAAGAGCAAGGGCCAGGGTAAATGGGCACTTTTATGGGAAAGGAGTAAAAGTTTAGTCCAAGTTGTTCCACCATTTGACAGACTTCCCCCCTCCTCTCACCCCAGCCAAAATGAATGTTGAATGCTGGAAGAGTTTGGTGGCTGGCTTTGCCTGTAAGTAATAATGTCAGTGTTTTTATTAATAAAAAGTCTCCATTTGATTATGTGAGGCAGTGTTAAGCTCTCTGAACAGCTTAACAAAAGCAGTCTCTCCAGGACACTGCTTGGAGGTAGGGTCTACAGAAGAGGGTTGAGATACAAAAACATGACAGTTCCGTAAGCCACATGTTCACTTTGCTTGTATTCTGAGCACGAGTCTATCAGCTCTGAGCAGTAACAGGCTACTTACATGGACGGTGACATCTGCCCCCAGATGTGGTAAATGTTGTCACACAAGCATTGCCGACCACAGAGGGCAGGAAGACTTCTGCAGTACTGTGACAGGACAAGGGGTAGTGGTTTTAAACTGAAAGAGGAGATACAGATTAGGGGTTGGAATCAGATGATCTTTAAGGTCCCTTCCGACCCAAACTATTCTATGATTCTAAGAAATTCTTTACTGTGAGAGCAGTGAGACACTGTAACAGGTTGTCCAGAAAAGCTGTGGGTATCCCATCCCGGGCAGTGTTCAAGGCCAGACTGGAATGGGCTTTGAGCCACCTGGTCTAGTGGGAGATGTCCCTGCCCATAGAAGGTCTCTTCCAACCCATTTTATGATTCTGTGGCCTCAAATGGTGCTAGAAACTTAAATGTGTAGATGACTATACTGCAAAAATGGATACATAATGTAGGAGCATTTATATGGGAGCTGAATCCACCCTAACTCTTTAAAATTATGTATCTGTCAGGCTGAGAATTCAATAGGGCCAATAGTCATTCTTTACTTACTTTTATTAAAGGCCTTAACTTTTTTCTTGTCAAATATGTGGATAGCCCTTAGGGACAATGAGAAGGGGAAAAAAATCCTTTCATTTCACTTTAAAATACCCTGGTGAGAAAAGTCTTGCTTTGGAAAGTCATCTAGCTCACTTGTTTTATTTCACAAATTACCCAGGCGCCCATTTGTGCTTTATAGCTGGGATTCGGCATCAGTTCTTGATTAGAAGAGCTGTCATCTGCTTTTTTGTGCAGAAACATGAATCATGAGCAGGCAGTTATTGGGAAAGCTCCGGAGCATTTAAAGTCACAAAGTCAAACTTAATAACAAAAAAAAAAAAAAAGAGAGAGAGAGAGTGAAAAAATTTTGGAAAAACAAGCATTTGTTGCTCAAAAAAGCCTGGATGAAATTCTCAGAACTTCTTCGCGCTGAGTAAGTATCAATAACCGTAAAAAATTCACAGCCCCCTTTTTAGAACCGCAGCCTTAACGTTTTGTAGGGGAAATAAAGCTTTGGTTAACCTTGGCACCGGCAGACCTCATTAAAATAACAGCCTGTCACTTTCCAGTTTAAAATAACAGGGCTGTCAGTTTTATATTCGGCGGAACGATCTACGGTCTTATTCTCTGGGAAACACCGCGGGTGTGCATCGGCATTTGCAGAGGTGGGGAGGGCTAGGGGGACTGGCGACAGCGCAAAGCCTGAGCAACACTGCCATCTCCAGGAACCCCCCAGATCCAGGGTGCTCCCCAACCGCTGGGGCTGTACCACGCTCCAATCCCAGCACTTCACTTCTTCAAAAGGCTGAAAAATAAACTGCAATAGCGGGGGGTTCGGCAGCGGCTCGGTGTTTAAATTTCTTCTGCGAGGAAGTGTGGGAATGTATAATGGATGAAAAAAATAATCTCCACAGAGAGCAAATGAAGTTCTGCTTCGCTTGTTCCGAAGTGAGGCCGATCGACCTCAAGGAGGCACCTAATGTGCATTGAAATTTCAGGCACCTAATGAGCTATTCTAAACAAAAATCCGTGCCTAAGCTCCCTATACCTAACAAATGAAGAAGTGATGGTGTCTTAAAAAAAAAAAAAAAAGCCTGTTCTGAAACAGAGATCCTCTTTAGCTGAATTCAAACACTTTCTGACATAGATGGAGTCTTGCTTATATATAAGTGCTTAGTGCCTCTGAGACATTTATATGAAGATGGAATATGTAATGGAGGACATACAGAAGACATATCTTTTATTAAGGGACAGCCCCCAATACTTAGGGGTCTAAGTAAGCTGCTTTTCATTAAGCTCAGTTTACAAGGAAATCTTTATGTCAATTAAATACCTAGTCCTATATTAACCTGCTTCTGACGTTCTTGCCCCGACTGTGACACCCAGATGCAGTTGAGAGATAAGCTTAACAACTAGTTAGAGACAGCGTATAATATGTGCTTGCTGACCTAGTCCTTTCAAATAAATTGTTGGCCATTAGTTTCTAAATGCCTTCAGATTAAATCTCTAATGGACAGAAATACTGATCAATGCCTTTCAGTTTATCTAGATGTCATGAATTAAAACAAGGAATACTAAGTTCAGATTCCTTCCCTAAAATGGTGGGCTTTCTTTCTAGCTCGCTTCATTACTTTGGATTGCAACGTGAGTAAAGAAGGCAGAAACAATGGTCTGCCTGCTTATCACTGAGCCCACACTGGTAAGACTGGAACTGCACTCATGGGTCCTGTTCCAAATTCTGCTGAGGAATTATATGACATACGTGACTGCCTCAGTCACATAAGATTTCTCAATGTAGAGCATGTCACTATACTGTTTCCATAACTCTGGATGTGGATTTCTGTTTGGAAATGATGCAAATATTTAACTTCTCTCACCTACACAGTAATGCCTTTTTCTGTTAGCCATTATAGATGCAGGGCAGGCTATTTTAATATCCATTTCTATACATCCTCCAATAAATTACAGGTGCAACCCTTTGCCTGGCTCTTGCTGTATAGTTTTTCTTATGACAGAGGAAGTTGTGCAATTCGAAACAAATTTAGTACCTTCGAAGCAGTTTAAAAAAAAACAATTCAGTACAATATCAGGGCTACTCTGGGAAGATAGCTAAGGAAAGTTAGGCTCACTATAGCCATAGAGATCCATCTGCCTTAATCCCCATAAATCTCTGCTAGAGAAAGTGGAGAGAAAGGAAATATGTAAAATATCAAAATCATATATGTCTCCCATTTAAATGTTTCCACAGACATCTAACTGAGCTTGAAAGTTAATCTTTAATTCAAAGAATAAGAAATACCAAGGAACCATTTAGAAGGCCACAGATCACTAGGGGGATACAGCAGTCTCACTTTGTAAATCACAAGCAAGCAAATGTTAACTGAATCCTTAGTGGCTTTTATCTCCTTTTCAAGGGACTGTTACATCCGTTACATATTTTTTAAATGTTGGCAGTGATCAAAATGATGTAGAGAAGAACTTGAGTAAGGACTAATAAGATACTTTCTGTGGCCATGCTTGAGGAAATCCCAGAACTGAAGCCACCAGAAACCCACAGGCAAAAGTTTTACGTCCCATAGCAGGCATTACATCTCCCAATTCTACTCTGCATTTAAAGTTACATTAAAACTTCTCCAAAGTCATTGCCTGCCCAAACATTAATTGTTCAGAAGTGAATGTGGCTACTCCCTGAAAGAGGAGAATCAGTCAGTCTTCATAATTAGTCTTTCAAGGTCATCAGAAACCACACTACGCTTCCAGACAATGAGTTTCAAGCTGAGTTTCAGGAACTCTTTAGGTAGGATGTGTGAACTCCACTGAGAAAAACTGAGAGGGTTAACAGAAGTCCCATCACACAGCAGGAAAGAGCAAGACTTTGAAGGCTGAGCCTACAAGTCCTTCAAAGGTCGGTGGTGAAATGATGTAATGGAGAGGGGAGGGATAGATGTGAAAGAAAATGTTCAAGGTGGATAAAAAGCATTAAAATACACCTGAATTGGAGGCATCTAAAGAGGGCTACAAATGGTAACCTTTCCCTAAGCTGCAGTAATTTTTGCTATTGCTGCTTTTTATGAGTTATGTAAATGTCTCCCTCTCCCCCAGGCTCTAAAATGGGAAGGATGCCTGAGGGGAATGTCTGTGAGATTTAATCAGCTGTCATTTACCAACGATCTTGGGTAAAGTAATACCATATTATTTTACTGGGCACACTTCTGAAATGCAAAATCAAAAAAACCACTTTGTTTTAGGGAATTTAGTGATTTACTATCTATGTGAAGAACATAGAGCATGTAAACATCAATTAATATCTTCAGATGTGGCTCAGGAGTGGGAGTCCTCAGGGTTTATCTGGGGAGCATGTGCTGTATGTGAACTGTGAGAACTTCTCTTAGTTCTTTTTTCTGACTTCTCTGAAAATACAAGGTTTGTACTCCAAGTTATAATCCTTACAAGGGCCAAAGGGAGAAATCACTTCCCAATGGGCATTGACCCAGCTGTGGTTCAAAACAGAAGTCTGCAAGTCCCAGACCATCAGCTCCAGTTAGATTACAGTAGAAATCTGAGTATAACTCTAAACATATGATTTTTTAATATCTTAAAATAACTTGAAGATAGCAATGAAGTTACTGCTCTGAAAACTAATTACTACTGATATCAATCAATCAATTGCCCATGTAGTTTTCCAAGCACAGGCAATAAATTAGAAAATCTGTTCTCTTGGCTCTCATGTTCCCCAAGCACATATGAATGGACCTTTCTTCCTACTAACTCTTTTTTCCTATATTTCCTGTAGGATTTTTCCGTTTGATTTTTCTTCTCTGTGGCCTAGCAGGAGTTTATACACTTCTCCATGAATGCTGGTCATTTTAACTGAGTTGGTTGTGTGCATCAGTGGGAAGCTTGGGACATCTATGGGGTCTTTGGAAGACCGTAGACAAAGCCATCAAAAAAGCCATCAAAAAGGGCAAAGGTCTCCCCACTGCCACTGAAGGCTTGTCCCTTGTTTGTAAATTGGAATTCAATTTTTGGCTTGATGCAACTCCACTCTTCAGACTTTAAAGGCTTGCAAATCTCACATGAAGCTTGCTGGTATCTCACTTCTAAAGAAGCAATCAGGCCTTGGCAGGGGGTGGGGAGGAGGTTTATAAGATTTCTGTCAAGGCAAGAAACAACATCAACAACTTGTGGAGCCAAATACCTTCCTAACTCAGATGAATATGTGGATGGTGCCTCTGAAATAACATCCGTGACTGTTTCTATCTCCTGGCTTGTAAAGTTACATTCCACAGAGTTTAAGCACTGGAGAGAACCTTGGGCCATTTGCTCAGAGAGCTATCATGTCTTCAGAACAAAAGATAAAAGAGATAAATAGCCAGCACAATGTTGTACCTCAATAACCTAAAAGCCAATCTAGAAACTGAATGGAAGAATGGAGAGCTTTTTATTTCTTGGGTTTTAAAAGAATAAAGCTCAGTGATTTCCTTTGAAAGCTATTCAACAAGCTCCCCTAAATTCTATTACAACTTAATGTGAAATGCTTCTGTTTCCATAAGAACAACATTGGCACCGTTTGTCCTTTGTAGCCTGGCCTTTAGTGTGCTTTCTATCTATTCTTGTATAGTTTTCTGCTTTAGCAAGCCAAATACAAAACAAGGACTGGTAACATTTTTAGCCAGAGCATTTATTTATTAAGCTGATGCTGTAAATTCAGTTTAATCCTGCTTACTGCCTGTATTGTGCCAAATTAAATAGTTGTTCAAGGAGTTTCAAACATGAAGAAACTCTTTCAGTACTGTCCCAGCATTTCTTGAACATGATGCCTGAATCCAGCTGCTGATGTTTATCGACACCTAACAGCAAAGATGAATGTTGTCTGTGCGTGCATGCTTATATGCAAACTTCTTGCCATTACTGCAGTCCAAATGTACTGCAATGGATTCAGCCTGTGTATCCTAAATCAATTCAACATCAACTCTGCAATGCATGACTTTTTTTTTTGGAACCTGTGCATGTAGCTTTAAATATAATATTTATCTAAGGCATGTCCAAGTTGGTGGGTGAGTCATTTTATGTGAGGTACACTGTTTAACTGAATTTACATTCAGCAGACTGCAAGGCGTATGAATTCTTAGCAAGATGAATATTTAGAAAACCTTAGACAAATGGATACCAGAAAGAGCAAGATGTAATGCACCTTTATTAATGTCTTGCCTGTGGAAAAAGGTGACTTTGATTATTTGTATTCTCCAAGTCCAAATGCTGAGTGCCTTGCTCATAAATACAGGAAATTTGAGTTTTAGCACCTTCAGTCCTTTTAACCTTCACCATCTTCATCACCATTATGGAATCAAACAACCTATTATTCAACACCATATCTAGCTCAGCTGATGTTTTTAACCTGTTTTCCCTCTCATTATCTCTTAATCAGGTGACAGACATTAAAGAAAAGCTAAAGCTATCTAAAAAGTTCTGGTCAACATTACCCTACACCATGTGCAAGGATGAGCGAGTAACAGCCGGTCCATCGATCGAGGAGGACTGCTGGAACGGCCACACCAAGGCAAGGTGAGGTGGACCCCTTTCCATTCTATGCAGTCCAAATCCCCATTCCATCCCCAAGCAATCATAAAACTGTTTATAAGAGTGAAATGGAAATGGGGAGAATAAACAATGTTTCCACACAGCTTGCAGCTGAGTTTACTTCTTGTCAAGGTGCCCTTAAAGCCAGAGCATGAGTCAGGGTAAATGTACACAGCGAGTCAGTGTGTGGAGGCAGAATGCGTTCATTGGTTCAGCTCCAGAAGGATAATTCATACCAAGATTCCAAAGAATTCTTCAGCTCCATTTAGCATCCCTGTGTGGGGACAGACAGCTTGCGAAGCAATTGCACTCTGAGGATCTCATACCAGGATGAGACAGAAAATGGAATTTTGCCTCTATTTGCTATTGGCTAGCCAAGCTTAGGGCTGTTTGCTGGGGAAAGAAAAAAAAAAAAACAACCCTGAAAAATAGCCATCAGAGAATAAAAGTAACACTCCTACTTATCTTGTGTAGAAAGGTTGACCTCATGTTACCTCACCAGAGGTACTGTGGTCATTGGCCCTTGTTTGTAATAAGTTTTCTGTGAGTTTTAATTTTGAAGTTTCTTTGGCCCTGGCTGTGGCAAAGCTGGAGCTAGCAAATGAGCAATATCTCCAAAGTTTCTACTGTGGATCCATCAGCTGACAGAGGAAAGCATCTGATTACCCCTTCTGAAAAAACAAAAAAGAGAGAAATTGGCTCAAAGTGCATGTCGGGGGCAGTCAGGTTTCGGGTCTGTTGCCATGGCCTGTGCTTTTGGGGGGAAAGAGGAGCTGAGAGGTTTGAGTGCTGCATCTAGAGAGCAGTGATACTCTCTGGCACTCAGGGACTGGATTCTTTCTTTTCATTTTACATCATGATAGAATGGAGCCAGAATACAAAAACAATCCCCCCCCCAAAAAAAAAAAGACCAAAAATTTAACAAATAATAGAGAAAAAAGACCAAAAATTTAACAAGAAAAAAAGTGAGACAATCACATAAAATATTAAAACTCTCTGAAAATCAGAGAAAAATAGGAAAAAACTCCCAAACTGATTGAATATCATTTTGCATAGATGGATGGGTGGATGGATAGATGCATAGGTAGATTGCACCAACTCCATCTTCTAATCACCTTTATAGGAAGCTCACTTAAAACCAGGAGATTTTACACTGAACACACACCCTTTTGCCCAGTCTTACTACATAATGCCCAAAGGAATTCATTTCACGGATGAGAACAGAGAGCTGCAAGTCCATTGAACCCAGTTTGAGATCCACATGAACAAATCTGTCCAAAAACACTAGTTGCTGCTCAGTTCTAAGACCCAGATCCAGAGCAAGCTTCTGGGAATTCTGAGAAAGACAGCTAGGTGGTTATTATGGGACTCATCACAAAGGAACGGTGTGAAGAGAGAAATAAAAACATGTTTTAACCTTCCTCTATTGTATCTCTTCTTGTCAGGAAGCTTTGTAAGATCTGACCCTAGGACAGTGTGCAGCAGTAGTTAGACTTTCTAGGCCTCTCAGATGGATGACATGGGTCATGTCAAGTTGCCTGCATTAGTAAAAAAAAGACATGTTGCTCTTTTCACAAAAGAGCAGCCAAACCTGCAAGTATCCCTCCTGATTTCCATGACCGTGGTAATGTTTGTACCATGTCTGGCCAATACTCTTCAGCTCAATTCTACTCCTGCCCTGGAGGATTTGGCACAGCTTGTAAGTTTGTTGTGAGTTACAGAGGTGCATTTTATACATGTAGTTTTTCACCCTCTTTCTGAAGTATTTTTCTTATAAGAAAACTGGTTGTTATTAAGCATTGTAACAGGTTGCCCAGGAAAGTGGTTGAGGCNAATATGGTTTAGTAAATTCTCTTGGGAGAATTAGGTTGATGGTTGGACTCAATGATTGCTTCCAACCTAGATTCTATGATTAATGTTCTGGAGTCTTCAAGAAAAGCTAGCCTTTGCTGATAATGTCCTTGATTAACTTGACACTGGATGTGGAATCACAATTTCAGAACATCACCTCAAGTTATGATTTCAGCAGGCTCAGGCACTGCTCTTCTGTCCAGTATGTGTCCAGAGGAAGTGTATAGTCATAGTCTTAATAACAATAAATTCAATAAATGCTTCTGGTGGAAAGAATAGTAATAAATCAGGAAGATCATAGAATGCCATGGCCCAGATGTGAAATAATACTCAAAATATTACTGAAATAACTAGCTTTAGATGCAAAATCACCTCTTGGCCTGTGAACAAGGACATTTACTGCAACATAAAAGAAAAATCATAAATTTTTTCTTGATTATACTGATTAATATCTGATATCAAAAACTAGTTCACAAGAACAAGGGTGTCAGAATCTGGCCAGTATGCATATCTCTATCTGTGTTCACTGTATCACCCAGCATAAGCACTTCTGTGCTATCTGAAGAGTTGTGCTTTGAATTCCAGAGAATATGGCAACAATTCATCATAGAAAATCAGAAATTAAGCTACCCCCTGCTACCCTAGACATTAATACTACAAGCAAAAAGATGACACAGTTGTTGAGAAAGGAGGTGGTAGCTGGTTTTTGATCAGATGTGGTGGCATGAAGAATTAGAAACTTTGAATTGCCAGATGGATGTTATGCCTCATGTTTCATGTTACACATCAAATTTCGATGCTGCTTTTACAGCAGAAAAATGTTACAAACCCAAGATCACAGAAAATAAAAGCCAAGATTTCTCCTGAGAGATGCATTACACCAAGGTCACTTGTGGCTATTACACTCCCCAGATATCATTTTGCTACCATGATTAATTTACCATGACACCAGGTCGCCAAATGAAGGTCACCCATTCACAAATAATCATAGGTTAACAGAGTTACCCATTTGGCGTTCTGGAAGGGTGCACTTGGTTGTTGCTATAGAAGAATGGCTTTAATCAGGCCACATTAGACAGAAATCAAGTGCTGTGGAAATGGGGAAACATTTATTAGGTGGATGAATCTCTTTTTTTAAAAAATCCATGCTAAAAAAAAAGTAATTGCTATTTCAGACAAATTACCTTTTAGAGAGATATCCAACAGGACTACCCCATCATATATCTGTATTCACAAAAGAACTTGAACATGATTTTGGCTAAAGATTTAATGGCTGCTGCCAGAGGCACAGACACAATTTTTTAAAAGATATTTAGGATCTAGAAAACATCATTATGACCAAATTTTAAAAGTTTATTTCCTTCCTTATATGCAGATAAATTCTTAACAGCAGCTTACAACCTCTTCAGTGATAGATGTTCCTCAGAAACTGAGGAACTTGACTAAGAATAGAGGAATCTGGGCTTTAAGACTTAAACCAAGTTCAAGTTATTAGGCCTTGAAAAAATGATTTTTACTGAAGTGAGAACAGTAAGGCTTGCAAGGAGAATGAGTTGAACTGCCTTTTCTTGGAGGTAGGAAAGATAACCATTTAGGACCACTAGCAGAACTGTAAATAAATCACTTCTCAGTAAGTGCAAAAACAGCTTATCCATAATTGATGTTTCTAGTTTATTTTTTCACCTTCTTCCTTCCAACAAACTGACAGGTGAGCCATTTTCTCCCTCTCCTTCTGTCTCCTCAAGCTTTTTGCCAAGATGGAGGAGGAAAAAAAAAAAAGCTAAAAAAAAGAAAACCAGAAAATATCCTGTGGGGATTACCTCCTGAGCAAACAGAATCAGATGAGAGGATCTAGTTAGCCAAACAAGCCAATTTTCCACTGCACTTATCTTTCTGGACCAGATGTGAGTGCCTACCCCCAGCCCAGCCTGAATGAGCCTATGCTGTATTTTGTACTTTGTTGCCTACAATCACATGTACCTGGAAAAACTCCAGTGCTGCCTAGGTGGGATGCTCCAGTCATACTGTAAGCAGCTGCTGCTGCAGTAAAATAGGGAGAATGCTGCCCTTTAAGGCAGATATGTTTTAAAAGCCACAAGATTTCTATTTTTTTTTTTGCATAGCCACAGCCTTTATATAAAGGATGTTAAATATCCATCAGTAAGTTTCAGGCTTGAAGAGGAAGTAGATGTCCTGGAACGTTAACTAAATATTAAGAAAAAAAAAAAAAAAAAAAGTGGTTTTAAATAGGCTTTGTGGTGCTTGGCTATGATGTGCCAAAACACATTTTTGTTGTGTCTGCTGAGACAAGCAAGAATGGTGGAAAGGCTAAAAGGAGCAGAAAGCATTAATATTTTAGAAAACAATGTAAATTACACTAAAATCCTGACATAGCCAAACAGGAGCAAACAGCAGAAAACAAAGAGTATCGTTTAGCTTCTCTATACTCAGAGGGCTAAGAAAGATACTTTTTGATATTTTTTTTGCTGGGAGAATGCAGAGAACAGACGCTGATTCAGGTTGGCATTTCTCTTCTTTTCATTTCTAATGGGCATACAGTTCTGGTAATGGCCAGGCTTACAAAGAGATCATTAAAAAGAGCAGAAGCAGCAGCAAAGCCTGAAATTCACAGGGGTGTCTCTACTTACAGAACTACTGCAGCAAAAGCAGCTGTGTTCGACAACTTTGCCTAGCCAGCAACAAATCTGCTGTCAAAAAGTGGTCCCAAGGCATGGCTTCCTATTTTGTGTGATTTAGCCCTAACCCCCCCACAGACATCAAAACTCTTGTCAGAACACGTTCTGGGCTGCCTCTCAGAGGCTGTCACTCACAAGAAACCTCGGGCTGCGTGTTCCCTTATCTGTAGCAGTCCTTTCAAGAAGGGAAAACAATTCAAATATATTTACATTCAATATAGCCTTTTCTTCCTTTCATTTTTCCTCCCTGAGGAAGCAGGTGAACTAGTTGAGTAATGAGGGCGGAATCCAGCTTCACATTCAGCCATTTAAATTCATGCATTTAAACATAGATGCCTCTAGGTAAGAAAATAAGGAGTTGTTTGTGTTTGCGCAAGCAAAAGCAGTGTCATTCGAGCATGTCTGAGACAAGTATGACATGACACAGGACACTACTTCCCACCTGTGTCAGAGCCAGGGCAAGAACTGTTTGTGCATTTTAAAAATCACCAGTGTTAAGTTGCCTGAAGAGATCCTCAATATCCTGTCAATGAGGCAATTTTCAATTGCCTAAATGCACTTATCTCTTGATATGTGAGAAGGTCTGAATAGCAGGACATCTTTATGGAGCTGGAATAAAGGGCAATAGACCTACAGGAAATTCAAACCTTACTGGTGTAGCAGGACACCAAAGAGCATATCCCTCTGTGGCTAAAGTGATACTCAATTCAAACACCTAAAGAAAGATTCCTAATATCAGTTTAGATGCCCTAGATGTGTAAGATCTCCACCTCAAGCCTGTAGGTAAGCTACAGGGCCCATGGGAAAGCCACACCTTTCAGGGCTACTAATAAGAAGAGGAGAAATAACAAAGAGCATTCAAATGTCACCAGATGTCTATGTTTGTGCAATTAAGTCCCAGCAGATGAAATCTAATGAACTATTCATCTGGCCAAAGGCAAGTGGGACTCCAGCAGCTTTCTCTGCTCCACTGACAAACTCCTGCCTAGTTTTGACTAGATCTTGTCTTGACTAGATCTGGAGAGATCAGTACTCTGCTCTTGGGGAGATAATTGCATTTAGATATAAAAGTTTGGGCACCTGTATAAACCAAAATATGAATCTTCAGCCTCTCTCATTCTTTTGCTTTTATGGCTAAATGCCAAGAGGCTCATTCACCTGGGAATTTAAGTATATACCTAAGCTTTCAGCCACCACAGAATGAAGGATTTTCTGTGACTCACATCAAGTATGATGTCTCCTTTACACATCTAGGTGCAATAGACTGTTTTCCAGAGAAGTTGATGCTTCTGGTCCAGGAGTGCTTTGAAGATCATGAGATCCCATCTCAGATACTAAGGGGTGTGTGACACATCAGTTGAGTCACTTAGATCGTTAGATGGTCTTCGGAGGACACCTGATCACAGTGCAGAATGTGAGCCCCTAGAAAAAGCACACAACAGAGCACTCTCTAACTATTTTAAATCCCCAGACTAACTCATATTCTCTTCATAAGAAAAGCTCACTAAGAAGGCAGTATGTTCTTCTTTTATTATTGATGATAAAAGAAGATGAAACCAAACATAAATCAGTCACAGAAAGCCTGTGAACTCCCATTCAGAGCTAACCATAGCTTCTCATGGATGACTTGCAGTAAAGAGCAGCTTACCTTCTGTAACCAAGGGAAACAATCCACTGCTCAGCAGTTTCAAATCACCTCTAGCTGCTAACGGCTATGGCAATTGTCATAGACAAGATACTAGGCAAGATGGACATCGTCTCTGAGCTGGCAGGGCAATTCTTACAGTCTTACTTTTTTTAATCAACTGCACCTTGAAATCATTGATTTACTTCTAGGCTGAGTAATTTATCTGCAGCAGCTATTTCATTTGTAGGGATGGGTGACAGATGGAGGTGCTGTTCCTTTGCAGCTCAGAGCTTCCTGGCGTGCCAAGGTCTCCATCCTGCTGCCTCCAGGCAGCCCTGCAGAATTATTTCCTACAGCCATCTTTGGTGATTCATAACACTGAAGCCTGCAGCCCTCTGTGCCAGGGGCGGGGGCTCTGTATTCTCACCGTAGTTAAGCCTGTGCCACAGGAGCCTGTATGGGATCCCTACAGTGTTGTTATTTCTTGTTATGGTCCTAGCAAAATGACAGGACACACAGTTTGAAGCTGGGTATTTTCAGCAGTCATGTTTTCTTGTATGTTCACACTCCCCCAGGGTTATTCTCATGTAAGCTTTCAAAGGCCACTGATGACAAATGAGTCTCATCTTGCAAAGCAAGTACCTATTACGATGAAACTAAACACATCCCTGGTGCAGCAAAGCAGTCATCATTTTGTGAACCTCCAGAAGCAATACAGAACTTATATTCCCTTGACCATGACTTCAGCAGAGAAAACCCTCTCTTATCCCTTGCTTTCACATTTATTTTTAAGGGATATTTTTTTTTTCCAGACTGATATGAAAGCAACAGTGGCACGCCCACTCAAATTTGTATATTGGTAGACAATTGGGCTGGCAGTAAGGAGAGTGAAATAAAATGCTCTTAAACTTTATTTGGCACCAGGCATCATGAAAGTTTGCAGTTAGTAAGCTAATCTGTGTGACCATTACTGGCTGAGAGTTTACCCAAATGAAGAGTCCCACAAACATCTGAAGGATGGCCTGGTATGCAAACTAATTACAAAATAGATCATCTCATGATAAAAACATGAACAAAGGGTAGATCTGCCCCAAATCCCTTGTAGTCTAAATAGGACACAAATCCAGTAGGTGAATAAAAACAGATGAGGGAGAACAGGAAAGCAGTGATACACTATTGTCTCAGGATCCCATGCCAACACAGAGAAATTATATCAGCCCTTTATCAACCTAGCAGCTGCAAAGCACACAGATAATTTTTAACAGAGATTCCAAGCCAGAAAAAAGGCAGCTTTGTAGACACTTATCAGGAGGACAAAGAGCAGCAGGGGACAAAGTGTGCATATCTGACAAAAGATGGTGATGGCTTTTAGCCTAGGATGATTGGAGGCATGGAGTGATTATTGGAGGGGAGAGATACCTGCAAAAGCACACTGTCTGCCTGTGAGCAGCCTAAGACTGCATTTGCCAAGGTCAGAGAAGGGAATGCTGCGGTAATCAAGAAACGATAAGCTGAGAGGATGAATAAAAAATTCAGATGTGAGGATGGATAGGAAATGCCATACCTGAAACATCTAATGCACAAAGCAAGGGGAAGATGTAAGTACAGCCTGTTTGTAAGGAATAAGGATCAAATCAAAGACTCTACAGGAGTTTGGGAAACTTACGATGTTATTTATGGGCCTAGATGTCCAATAGGCTGGAGATATTGTTCACAGTGGTCATTAAAAAAGGCAAGAAAGAACTGAAGAACATTAAAGTGCTTCCTTTATATAAGGAGAGCCATAATTTCTTGAGATAGCCTCCTGAACAACAAATATGCTATAAATAACAAAGGAGTTGATAATTTTTAAGCAAAAAAGAAATAAAACCAGAAGAATGCACTTTTAGATGCTTAATTTAGTGGGCAACCATTCATATCAGTAGAGGATCTGAACACGTAATGACTTACTGCTGGCTGGTAAACCTCTTCACATGCTGGGGAGTATGTGGAGAGGGAGGAGGTTGGAGTGCTTAAAACTTTGCTCCTCTCTATGCATCTGAACTACTAAAAAAAAGCCCTTAGAGTCTGTAAAATTAAAAACCATATTTTTGAAAAGTTGTCACTGAAAGTGTTTAAGAACTGTGTAATTGCTGTCAGTGTCACACTGCTAGGCTCAGCATTTACTGTCCCGTCTTTTATTTCTGAAACTCATTGAAATCTTAATAATTCATCCTGCTTTGTAGATACTTGCCTGAGGTTATGAATGATGGCTTGACCAACCAGATCAACAATCCAGAAGTAGATGTGGACATCACAAGGCCAGACACTTTCATTCGACAACAAATCATGGCCTTGCGTGTCATGACTAACAAACTGAAGAATGCATATAATGGAAATGATGTCAACTTCCAGGATACAAGTAAGAAATCACTACCCATCATTAAATAAGCATATTTTTAGAAAATGCCTGCAAACTGGTTCAATTGGGACATTTTTGCTTGGCTCTTGTGCTCTGTGCTGCTATCAATATAAAAAAAAAAAGTCTTTTTCTGTCCCATGAAATTCCTGTTTTGTACACTTGCTTCTCTTGCTTGTCTTCATGAAAATTACATCAAGACACTGAGGACTTCTCATAATGCCAACAGTCTACATCTTTTTCAGACAGGCATTTACATACCCAATTAAATCACAGTGACTTTCATTTAGGTGTTTTGCTGAATGAAAGTTAGCACCTCCAATTCTTTCGCATTCCCAGGTTGTTCATTCCTGTCAGGGTGCTGGGTGGAAATGGAACTGGAAAGGGATGAAAGCTGTTACCTGTGATCCTCATGATTTTTCCCCTTGTGCCAGGTGATGAAGCCAGTGGCTCGGGCAGCGGAAGCGGATGTACAGATGACATCTGTCCCACTGAGTTCGACTTCATCACCACTGAAGCTCCACTGGTCGACTCTGACAGGAGGGAGGTGGAGGCTTCAGCCACGCAGCCTGGGCAGTCACTGCAGACATTGCTCACTGTCTTCATCAGTCTCATACTGCAAAGACAGTGGAGATAATCCTGGATTTGATCAGAGAAACTGTGTTTGTTTTAGCTACAGAAACAGCCAACTTGCTTCTTTTCTTACACTCTTGGACAATGGACCATGCCACAAACACTTGCCGTTTTCTATGAGAAGAGAGCAGTACTGCAACCTGCTTCCCTTTTTTGTTTTCCCAAAGAGTACCAGGTGCCAGACTGAACTGCTTACTTTTTTTCAGATATCTCTGAAGATGATATCCACTCTTGAGAGAGTTCTTTCTCAGACCTTTATTACAGGAGACTTTCTGAGCTTCACTTCCTTTTATGCTGCAAAAGTAAAAGGATCTTATGGTGTGTGTTTTCCCTAACAAGAAAAAAGGAAGGAGGGAGAAACCAAGAAATCAGTTTTCTTTCTGAATCAAGCCTGACTCAAGGCTGCTGCATTTCAACAGAATATCAACAAAACACAATAGAACAAAAAAAGACAAGAAAGGAACAACAAAAAAAAATGCAAGCATTCTTCACTGACAACCAGGTTTCCTTTAGGATGATTCAGGTCATCAGAATGATTATTGCTTTAGGGAGGAAGTCTGGATTTTTTTTCCAACACAAAACTGTATCTCAACAGTGAATGTCACACACTCCATCTGCCAACTACATGAGATTGGTACAAACGTAGAGAAGTTGAAAAACAAGTTGATCTTTTAGTATGATAGTAACTCCACTAGCTTCAGAATATCATGTTACAATTGTTTAGGATTTAAATCTTAATGCCCAGTAAAAAAAAAAAAAAGAATTGAGTAGTAGCACGATTTCATCTAGCTTCTTTTAGTATTTATCCATGTTATGCAATTGGCACAGTTTTCCACTTAACTCATCACCATCAGCCATGGTGGTAACGCTAAACAACGCTCCTGACAAGACTCCCCTCAAGGGTTTGGACAGAAAATAATCTCTTGTGATATAATCTCTTTCCTTTTGTTACTGTTCTGACATCCATTAGGACTTTCTGCTACTGTGTTCATCATCCTACCAAGGCGACAATTCTCTAATGGACTAACAGCAACGGGATCAATAGAGTGTTTCATATCTAACTGCATCTTTCATACCAGTTAATTTCAGTATCACAAGGATTTCTTCTACAAAATTTCAGAAAAAATATATAGTACTGACATGGAGATTTATTTCACTTTTTTAGTCTTAGTATGATCATCTATTTTTATATATATAAATATATATATAAATCACAGATTTTAACTTCTTAATTACAAGCTCAGGGTTGACACTTCTTTGTAAGAAAAAAAAAATGCTTGGTCAACCAGCTCTTCTTTTTTTGTGCTGCTCTGAAAAGCAACCCTTTAATGACTGGTGAGCATGAAAATCAAAGAAGAGAATTTTTTTACATACCTAGTTGTCCATTTCTGAACAGGTTTGCAGGGCAGGGGAGAAAACCTCTCATATGTGCATATTTGTGGGGGACATGTGAGTCTGTGTGATAGGCCTAGAGAAGGACAAGGATGCTATTTGTGACAGCAGTTGTACTCTCAGATTCTTCAAGGTTACATTGCTTTAATAATAACTGCCTAAATGATCGTGTTCTTGGAGTTTCCCCTGATTTGCATTTGGTCATAAGACCCAAGATAGAAACTGTTTCAGTCCTGGACAAACAATTAGACAACAATAAGACATCAAAACCTTCCCTCTTCCACCTGCCACAGGCAAAGGGCTACTGGGATAGTTCTGCATGGTGTTGGAATGAATTGCTAGGAATTTATTTACTGATTTTTATGGTAACTCTGGAAATGCTGTTGACAAATTGTGGAAGCACTGCCAAGCCAGACAACCACATTACAACTTAACAGCAGAGCAGGTAGATCATATCCATTGCAATCTCTTTTTCTTGTCAAATTTTAATTAGGTATCGATTTAGGCATGAAATTAAAGTAGAAAAAACACAGTACATTAGGATAAAGTATATTTAGGCACTTTTACCAAAAAGTACTTACAAACTATCTATATAGTTTCTCTAATAACAAAAGGCTTAAGTTTTAAGCCACTTCTGTTCCATTTGTCTTTTTTCCCATTTTTAAGCTTGCTTCAAAGAATAATGACCTATTTTTCCAGGCCCAGCCTAGTGTGCAGGAATTGCTGGCTAGGTTTTCAGATCATATGCACCTAGCAGGCAGCCATAGACATGCTTCCTGCTGATCCCATGTTTCACTCTTGAGAGGATCTTATTATTTGAAATTTAATGCCTTCAGGAAGTTACACAGCAGGATCCAAGCAAATTTGTGCAGGGTTTTCCATTGTCCCAGGTGCCAAGCGGAGAAATTTCTACTGGATTTCTTAATCTCACCCTGAGAGATCCTTTTAAAACTCTCTCTGGTCCATCACTTACTATGGATATACACACTCTTTTTATACTACTCTTCCTCAGCAACATTATTCAGGCTAATTTGAAGGTAATTTTGATTTATCTTAGTGTTCATTTATTCCGTGGTAAGTGATGCTACTTCCACTTGGTTATTCTGAATCTGAAAGCTTACTGACAGTTACTAAAATCCAAGCCCTCTGAGGCAGGTCCCTTGTTGTACCTGCTCTGCAGTGTTGGTTAAGGAGCTGGTAGACTCCTGGGATCTTTGTATTGGCTTTAGCTCACATTTGACTGTTTTCAGCTAGTGCAGACAGCCTGTGTGTCCAGGGTACACTCAGCTATTTGTAGACCTGCACTGACTTGTAAACAAGGAGTAAAAGGGATGCCTAAGAGCCTAGGGTTTTGCTGAAGGCTGTTCTCACTTGGGAAGCTGGCAGGACTGGCCCTGTTCTGATCAGACTGGATCTTACAAGATGCTGGTGAAACAACAAGCAGAATAGTCTTTGTCATTTGCAAGTTCTGCCAGAAATTTATGTCTTCCTTGTTATTTCTTCTCATATTTTCTTACTGCGCATGGTGATAACTTGTCAGGAGATGGAGATGCTTTTGCATGTGGTATTGGTCATAAATTTCCTTAATAGTCCCTAAAGGTTGAATAGTCTCTTCATACACTGAGTATTCCTGAGATTAAGAGAGCTATTAAATCTACAGAGCAAATTAAATTGGGAATAAAGAGCATTTGTGTTCATAAATATAAGGATCTACATAATTTCCAGTGCTTCTATTTGCACATACTTTATGCCAAATAAGTCTTCTTCTAAGGTAATTTTTGGATGCACCACAATTTAAATATTTCCCTTTTGTTAGCAGCTAGTAAAGTAAGAAATGATAAAGAAGACAATTACCTGTTTCAGAGAGAGGACCTAAGTCCAGAGGGAAAACTTCAGTGACTGCATAAACCCTTTATGCTCTGCAGTCCTGAAGTTCTTGCCATTTTATGTCCTTTTACAGTGGAGGCTCTTAAAAAAATTAGATGCAATGAATAACATAACCAGTGCAGTAGAGACTCTTATGAGGTTTTCCATTTTAATATTAATTAAATTGATTTTAGATTGTCTCCAGATTTTTAGCATTCACTGTATTGCATATTTTTTTTGTGATGATTCAGTACACACTACTGTATCTGCAGTGCAGGCTACATGGACTCTGGCTAAGCAGGCATTTCAAAGAAGACAATCAGGAAAAATTTAGAGGATAGATAGAGTTTTTCAGATGAAGAGGAAGGGGAGGCACCCTGTGCCTTGGGGTCCTCATAAAGGCTGATCCCTAAGAGGCATCATAGAGCTCTCTCCATGAAAAGCTTCCAAAATATGTATCTCACTCATGAAAATCACCCCAGTCACGCATAATTTTTAGGAAGGATTATTCCAGCTGTGTGTTCCCACTGCTGTGGGAACCAGTTTGAGCTACTTCCAAGCGAAATGGCAGTGAGCTACAGCTGTTCAGGCTGTTCAGGCAGTGTCTCAGCAGGCAGTAGTTGGTGTCACTTAACTAATTGACCCTGAACCATTATCAAATGTAACCACATTTATTCACCAAGACTTTTTATTACTTCAACATGAAAATAAATTACAGCTCTGATGCAAGTTGTGTTTTTTTGTTTTTAATTTACTTCCAAAGGCAATCCATTAAAATTGAATACATAGAGTTACAGAGTGATTCTGCTGGGAAAAGTCAGGTTGTTGCAGATTTCATTACAGAAACAAATGTCTGGACAGACTTCAGCTATTAATAAGAAACCCCCATTTCAAAGACCACATAGCTATATGTACTACATTTATTGTATTTACAATATTTTCTAAAGTCAACAATAAATTTTCAAATCTGCTGGATGGGAATGAATACAATTAACAAAAGTGGAGCATCACATAGAATTGCAAAATCCCATATTTCAAAGGGAAATTCAACACTCAAAGGCTAAGACTGAGATGTGAGACTGAGAATATGTCATCAGAACACAACACACAATAATCTGTACTTCCAAGAAAATTAGGAGAGGTGATGAATGGACATGACAATTTTTCCATTACTGTTTATCATGTGAACTGTGAGGATCATATTAACATGTGCAACTATGACACTTTTTTGATAAAATAATTAGAAAAATCAGAGTGCTGTGGCAACAGGGTACATGAAAGATACAAACACAATAGTAATTTTCTATTTTCTTATCCATTAAACAGCATAGATCTGACGGAGAACCAAGAACTTTGGAAGTGATTTTGAAAATAAACTTCTAGCACCTGTCAAGAGACTCACATTCAGATTATTTGGTCAGAACATTTTCTAGCAGTTGATCCAAATTAAGTTGTGGGTTTTTTTTCTGGAAAGTGTTTCTTTTGGATTTCTTTCTAACTTTCAATAAAATAAAAGTGTTCTTCATAGAAGAGGTGACATTAGCATCTTCACCTGTTAGTTTACAAACTTTATCCTTAAGCAGTCACTGCTTTTCTGCCCAACTTCCCCACGGTCAAGGTCTCTGGACCGTCCAGGAACTGAAGAAAGTCATGTAACTTGGTCCATAGCTTTAATCCATTTCAAGAAAATGAGTCAGTGATTATATCACCTCTCATTTCATCTTTATTTTTAATTATGAAGCATTGACACTTAACAATGTAACATGCATGAGAGGATTTTGTCTCATGGTGCACTGGCAGTGTCCAGCAGTGTAGTTTATTTATTAAACCAAGAACAGCTATACTACCTAATGAAGTTGCCTTCTTCTCTTGAGAAGGACTGGGGAAAAGGGAGTATGCATTCATCATTAGCAAGAAATGAGGTACAGAATAGCAACTATTTTGATATAGTAGGGTACCATCTGTCAGTATCTCTCAAGACTTTTAAAGCCAGATTTCCAGGGAAGTCAAATGCAATTCCTCTAAAACAGAAATCAGTATTATTTTCTTCCATTAAAAATTTTAAAGTACATGACTCTCTGTTCCAAGTGTTGAGGTAGTTGGAAAGAGATTTACCTTCTTCATAATAAGAGGCTGGCCATGTACACAGTTCTAATGCATTCAGGTCCTGGAGCTGCTTTTATACCACTCCAAGCTCTAGAGAATTCCCACACAGATTACCTGAAGCAAGGTGCCTCCTGGGCATGCAAGTTGTCCCTGTCGGTGGTGGAGTTTGTTCTTCCAAGATGAGATACAACTGAGGAATGAGTGAGGGGAGCAGCAGCTTCACAGTGACACACAGCAGGTGTCATTAATACCCATGGGGCATTAACAGTAAAATCATGCAAGGGACAGCTAGTGCTCCTCACTGCTGCCCAGCTCCTCCTTTCAACCTGCTGCCTTGAATTTGCTGCATAATCTAATTATAACCATAATTTGCTGCATAATCTAATTATTACAGTCCTGTCACATACATCACAAAGACCCAAACTTCGTGTGTAGGGGTGGTTTCTGTGGTCTGCTGCAAGGTTTTATCTTTCCTCCCAGCTTCCATGTGCTCTGGATAATTCTGTGTCTTTCAGTTTGCAAGAAAGATCTTACTGCCTAAAACAGATTTTTGTGTGTCAACAGTCCTTTTTCCTAAAAATATACATTTTTTATACATGAAAGTTGTTCACATCTCTCCCATCAATTACTTGATTCCACTCCACATTAGTAGAGCTTTATTCTCAGGCCTGAAAAGGTCACTCATGGAGACTTTGGAGAAAACATGAAGTCCAGTCATTCAGTGTAGGTTTCATAGAGGTCTCCCACATTCCAATTACCCTACACACCAGGTTAGTTAGATTGTGCTCTATCTCCAGCACTCATTCTCACCCCAAAGCATCATCCTGGGCCTGTAAAATCTTCCAAAATTGAGGTTTTGTCAAAGTTAATGTGTTCCAGAAAAAAAAAACCTGTCAAATCCATGTTTCCCAATGATAAACATTGCTAATTAAAGCTTTCTATATGGCTTTCTTCATACTGCATGCCACACATCCCACCTCCCACTTGTCTTCAAGTCACTAGTGTCCCAGTGACCATTTTCTTCTACAGTCTGAACTGTCCTTTCGGTCATTTTTAGCTCACAGGTTCTTCTGTCCCCCTTTCTCAGATCTCTGTGCACTTGGTAGCACTTAATCCTTCTATTTTCAAAAGGTGTAGTTACAAAGAGATTTTTGTCTACTTCTTTTTTGTTTTTCTCCAGGTTTTACAGACCCCAACTCTAGTTTTTATTCTCTATTCCAAGCACATTCTGATGGGTATATGTTCTTAGTTAAGTGGAAAAAAATCCCAATGACTATTTTTTCGATCTAGTGTATCATGCGAATGTATAGATTATGTTTTATATCGCTCATTTGGTTGCAGCAAAATTCTGCATTTTCTTCATAACTATAGGATATGGTTTGTGTTTTGTGGTTATCTGCTGCAGGGACAAATCAGCAAAGAATCAGTGTTCTCTATAGCAAGATTAACTGGACAGGAAACATTTCACATCAGTTCTGTAGTTGACTTGTTCGAGGTTTGGTGTTGTATTTTTATTTTTGTTCCACTTTTATTTAATTTTAACATTCTGGGATTCATCTGATTTACCTCCCCAATGGCTATGTGTATATTACATTATTGCATGCAATGTGATTACAGAAGCACTGATTCAGTCTTTCGATAACACAGACCTATTCTGAGCAGTGGGTCAATCTTAATCTGCTTCCAAGAGCTATGGCGCAGTGATCATTCTTAAAATATGCCCAGAGAGAAGCCAGAGGAGTTCAGATTTCACCTTTATGCTATTAGTTGAGTTTGAGGTTGCACGAATATTTTGCAAATAATTTGTGAGTATGTGAGTGTACATGAGGGAGAGAAGGAAATATGAACACTCACATCTCTAAAATTATCTGAAGCTTCTTTTCAGCTTTTACTTAAGCTTTTACAATTTGCATACAGGTGTTCAAGGATATCAAACTAGATAAGTTGATGAGCATTTATATACCAGATTCTTCTATGTTACTTTGTTTCATTGGAAAGCAATAACATTTAATTTCCAATAGCAGTTGAACTACATTTAGCAAATTCAAAGAAAGAGTGTAGTTTAAGTAGATCAGATGTCTTGATTTGGATGCCAATTGACATTTATACTTGCTTGTTAAATTTTCATGACTCCAGGCATATGAACATTGCTTGAAAGAATGCAAATTGTTAGCTCTGGTTTTGATGCTGTAACTTTAGATTATTATTTAACATAGTTAAATCTGAATTGATAGGGGAGATATTTAAATGCGAGTCAAGTTTAGAATGAAATTGGTTTTAGACAGAAATAGGGTTGGGTTGAAAAACTCATTAAACATTAAACCTGCCAGATCTGATTTTAATATTTCAGCCTAATCTGACATTAAGAAATGCCCCTAACTTTCATATCCTGTCTGTATATCATAGCTGAAACTGAATGGTACAGCTTTAGTTTTGGGAGAGTTCCAACCAAAATGAAAAGTTAAAGAAAAATGGCAAATTCTCTGTTCTCCAAATTCTACTTACAAAGAGACACTATTCAGCCACGTGACAATGGAGTAAGGCAGAGTCTGAACTTTTAAGGGAAAAATGATTTATGGCTTTGTAATTTCAGTAATGTACCATGGGCAGAAATAGAAAAAAGTACACAAAGATTTTGATACACTTGTTAGATTAGGTTTTACAGAGCCACAATATTTTTGGAGTAAAATGCCTTAAATCACTTTTGGTGGAGTTAATGCAATGGAATCTGTTGCTGTGTATTGACTTTTATAATAATTACTTTGGATGCAACACTAGACTTTTCCTTCCACTACACAGCCTTATGATTACTAACTACAGTACACAGACTATGAAAGCCCTGCTTTTTTAGCTGTAGATGGACTTTCAGTCCACTTGGAGACTTTGCTTGGATGTACAAAGTGACAGCACCAAGAGCACTGAGACCTTCTTGATGGTAAATCCCTACATTCTCACGGGCTTGGAATCTTATCCCACAAAGTCTTTTTTCCTCTCATCCCATCTGTCTTCATGCAAACTGGCTGCATTTTAGGGCCTTAGGTCATCAGACCAAGCACTGGATGCTTCAGGGAGTTCATTGCTCAGTAGGGTTGTCTTTCTAGGTCTCTGCAGTTAGTCAAAAGAGACAGGTGTCTCCATATCTGGGAAGTGGCTTACCTCTCTTCCCTGCACAGGCAGCCTGGAATGACAAGGCACCACATTTCAGTGATTTGAGGTAGGTGCCAACAGATGAGACTGAGGGGATCCAGGATTTGCCTAGACTCACTCCTGCCCTTCTTTTAGGCACAATGGTGCCTCTTCTTCACGACAGCATTGAACTGAGGAGCATGGAGAGGTATCCCATCAGGGGAAGTCATAGTATAAGGCCTTGGTTTCTGGGCTAAAACTAAACCAAATGTAACCAGATGTACAACCATCATGCATTCATTGTTCTGAATGCTGCCTAATGCTGTTGTGTTTGTGTCCTTCTTTATGCAACACTTGAACCTGTCAACCACTCTAGCTGCCAACATGCAACAAGACTGTGTTCAGTGAACAAAGGCTGGAAGAGAGTCCCAGACATGGATTTCTGCTTTAGAGATGACTGTAGCTTCTGTGGCTGCAATTTTCTGAAACGCTGTGGAAAAGGATGAGCCTGAAGATATTATTTGGCAACATTTGCTACTATGAGTAAGAAAAATGTCCAAAAAGACAACTATCCAGGTAAAAACAACAACCTTGTCAACATTTCATGGCTTTACTGATATGAATTTCATTATTTCCTGGTTTTTATTTTGAAGCTCACCCAGCTTTTCAGAACATGCCTTCTCCTTCATGTCAGACTACAATAATTGATAAATAAGGATTTTTCTCTATTTATGAAAATTAGTTCTTCAAAAATGAATTGGGTAAAATGCTGTTGATCAAAACTGGCCTATTTGGTGCTTTTGTTAAAAGCTAAATTCATAACTCATCAGAAAATGGCTCTCACTTCTAATGGAACCATCTGACCCCCCTTCCTTTAGCTGAATTACAGATTTATCATCACACTGCCAGTCTATCACCCAAGAATGAGACAACACAATAATCCCTGTTGGACTAGCCCCACAGCCACTGGGTCTTTGTTATCACATCTTTCCTTTTCCTCCACAAAGTTTTGATTAGTAGAAATACATTCAGATTTCTGCATGGTTAAAAAGAAAGAAGTGTTTCACATTTTCAAAACCATCATCTCAGATGGTACTGTTCAGCCCATTGCTTTTCCATTTTCCCTTGAGTTTTGTACTAAGTCCAGTGCACAACAGTTAATGTGGTTTTTCACAAAGCAGTGATCAGTAATGTAAATACCATTTCTTCTCTCAAGTCTTATAATGAATTCTGTGTTTCTCAAGCTTATTTCTTTCCCAGTTTGTCATGTCAAGGTTGGTAACGATGATATTTGCAAATCACAGAACAGCTAAACTATAAACTGCTGTGTTCCTGTCCATTAGTAAGAAAAGTTTGACTGCAGGGACATTTTGTTAGAAGGGTTGTATTAACAATCATTTACACATATCTATATATATATATATATATTTGTAGTGCTGCATCTGCTTCTTTCACGTATCTTAAAATTGCTATCAGATAATGAATGACCTCCTAATAAAACCTTTTTTTAACACATCTTCCTGAAATATAGGCATTAGAAGACCTTGCTGCTCAGCAAAGGCAATTTTGCCTGGTGCAATACTATGTGACTAGACAAAGGCATTTGAGAAAGGCCATGCATTTTATTTTCTAAATCAATACTTTCTTTTGCTGCCTACTGAAAAATCCTTTCTTAGTGCTTACAACACACTTGAGAGTTAGGATAGGATCGTAGTGTTCACTAACAGACTGAAACAATAATTAGCATTCTCAGAGATTAATTTTGTTTGCCCTGCCTTTTGCCTGCAAATGTTATTTCACATAATGCTTTCCAGACAGACTGCACCTTGTTAGCTTCCCTGCTTCATAGTATACATATATTATCAGATACATATCTTCACTGACAACAGTGTAAGACAAGTTATTTCTTTCATAGTGTTATTCTACTGTTTATTCATGTGCATATTTTAAATTTTAAATGGCTTGTTGGAAAGTCTAATTGATTGTTACTGATTACTACCCAAAGTTTTGCTTTTGTTAAGACACCATTACGTAAAATTCGGATCATTACATGAAGGTTTAATTTTGATTATCAGATCTTAAGGATACCCTTTTCAAAATCACTGAGAACTATTTAATCTGTGAATCTCCACAAAAACACTGTGTTAAAATTGTTAGGTAATACAGTTTTTCCAGTTGTCTTTTTAATGAGAATTAAAGAGGTTTTTCTCACTTAAGCAAGAAGTTATATTGACCTTTATATTAATCTTGTTGTAATTGGATTGGTAAAGCATTAGAATATAGAATCCTCAATTAACGTATTCTCTGTGCAGAAAGAAAGATATCTCAGCAGAAAAACATCAGTCTGCTTGTCAGGAAAGTCTTACTGCTGCCACACACACAGTCATATGCAGTCCACCTACTGCAGGTATCCAGTTGCAGCAGCTGTGGTGGCATGCAATGTCAAGAAAGCAATGAGGGAGTCAAATTATCTGGCAACCTGTGCCACAAGAGCTCAACTGTCTACAGGATCAATAGACAGAAATAGAGAAGCATATTTTCTTCACCTGCTGTAGGTGCATGTATTATATGTTTCTCCTACTTCTCTCCATTGACAGCAGAGAGGATCCTCAGTCTGGTATAATAAGCCATGTGAATGATTCATGACTGTCTTCAGTTTAGAAATAGACATGCACAGTGCCATAGTAGGTGGTCTGCACACAGCCCATTATTAAAAACAGATGATCAGAAATACTCATTTATGTTGAGGTAACTCTTCCCAAGGTGTACAGATCAGGGGTCCCCAAAGTAACTTCTTTCAATCCAAATTTTGAAAGTGTTAAAACAATCTGGACAATGTCATTTATGATTTGTGAGGACTATGCAATGGAGGATCAGAAACACCTTTCCCAGCCTCTCTGGTCCTCCTTCTACTGAAGCTAGTGAGAGTTTGCCATCAGCTCCAGCACACCTAACAAGTTTGACACTAACCATTCAAATTTGCACTTGTATTCTCGGTGTCTCTCTCTCAAAAAACATTGACAACACTTGCTTTATTAGTTGATAATTACAACAGTAATAAAGTGTGGGGCGATCTTTTACACTGTTGCTTAATCTTCAGTACTGTATGTATATATATATATATATACTTGACACCTCAGTGAAGACTTCGACATGCCTTACTCATTCTAGTTATTTTTATGGTATTGGTTTTGTTAGATTGCTTTACCATATAAAGAATAAAACTATAACTGCTCCAACTTTAAATTGTCCAATGCATTTTTATCCAAGATGTGTTTTAAAACAAAAAAAATCTAAATCATGTTCATCAGTTCTTCTCATTCTCATCATCCTTCACTCACACCATGAAGGCAATGTATGTTGGTGGTTTGAAAACAGGGATTTGATATTCTCTGATAGACTACAATAAATATCTAAAGTAAGTACCTGCCTCGTGTCATGTGGTTTGTTGGCTGCAAAATTAAAAATACTCTCTGCAGGCCAGCAATATTAATCCCATGATTGTCAGCTACTGTAGAATAATGAGTAAAATGAATCTTTAGAATAATTTATGAGTTCATTCTACAGCATTCTTCCAGCTATATTTATGTGCCAGGCATGTTCCCCTAAAATCTGTCAGAGAAGTAAAGAACATTGTGGGAGTGTCAAAAGTCATGACACCTCAGGATGACATTTCAGGCAGAAGTTATTTATTTAGTCTCTTGCAAAAGATGAGAGTCTTCTGTGACTATACGTAAGATTTTTTTTTTAAATTATGTAGTTCTAAGTGAATCCAGTTGGGAGCTAATTTAGAGGTAACGTTTTATTGCAGTTGTTGAACACCATACTTTTACATAATATTTTACATAATACTGCCCTCAATACAGTATTCTTAACATGAAAATCAATCTCTAAGAAATGTGGGATCTGTCAAATTAGAGGGGTCTGTTTCTCAGTTTTAATTTAATTTATTCTAATTCCTAGTCTAAGATTTCATGTTAGTTTTGGTTTGGTTTTTTTTAACTGGCAATACAGCCTCCTTAAAAATCTTGTGTTCATTCACAGAAACATGGAATATCAGGGATTTGAAGGAACCTCAAGAGTCCAATCCCACCCTGGAGCAAGAACACCTAGATCAGGTCACACAGGTCACAACGAGTCAAGGAGGGTTTTGAGTGTCTCCAGAGAAGGAGACTCCACACCCTCTCTGGGCAGCAGTTCCCTGTCCTTCTTGAACTGAGGGCCACAGAACTGGACACGGTATTCCAGATGTGGTCTCACCAGGGCAGAATAAAGGGGGAAGCGAAACTCTCTTGATCTACTGCCATGCTCCTTCTAGTATAACCCAGGATGCCATTGGCCTTCTTGTCCACAAGGGCACACTGCTGACTCATGGTCATCCTGTTGTCCAGAAGGACTCCCAGGTCCCTTTCCCCTTCACATCGAATTTTAAGGGTTTTGTTCAGCTGCCTACATATGGCTGTCCAGTGTCACCTCAGGCTAACCAAGATATCCGCCCAGAGCTAGCAGACATGGCACAGGACCTGCAGAAGCCCTGCACCCCCCACCACTGGCAGCTGTATATCCAGGTGGGATATCAGTCTTTCATAGAATCATAAAGTTGGGAGGGACCTTCAAAGTCCATCTACTCCAAATCCCTGCAGTGAGCAGGGACATCTTGCATTAGATCAGGCTGCTCAGAGCCTCATCAATCCTGGACTAGAATGTCTCCAGGGATGGGGCTTTCAACACCCCTCTGTTTCAGTAACTCACCACCCTCATGGTGAGGAATTTCATTCTAATGTCTAATGAAAATTTGTCCTGCGCTAGTTTAGAACCATTGCCGCTTGTCCTATTGCTATATGCTTTGACAAACAGTCCCTCCCCAGCTTTCCTGTAGGATCTCTTCAGGCACCGATAGGGAGCTATGAGGTCTCCCCAGAGCCTTCTCTTCTCCAGGCTGAACATCCCCAGCTCTCTCAGTCTGTCCTTATAGGAGAGGCTCCAGCCTCCTGATCATTCTTGTAGCCTTCCTCTAGACCTTCTCCAACAGGTCCATGCCCTTGTACTTGAGGATATCAGAGCAGGATGCAGTACTCCATGTGGGGTCTCATGAGAGCAGAGTAAAGGGGGAGAATCACCTCTCCATCTCTTGGCCACTGCTCTTCCGATGCAGCCCAGGATATGGTTGGCCTCCTGCCCAGCTTTTCAGCCATCAGTACCCCCAAGTCCCTTTCCACAGAGCTACTCTCTATCACATCTCCTCCCAGTCTGTATCAGTAACAAGGACAGATCTGGCCCAAATGCAGACCACCTTGCACTTATCCTTGCTGAACTTCATAAGAGAGATTTTCCAGTTCCCTAATCATCTTTGAGGACCTTTTTTGCACTTTCTCCGGTAGTTCCCTCTCCTGATGTATCCAAGATACCTGTGTGCAGTTGGAAAACATGCAGAGCAGCAAAAAACTTTCTGGACCAGGGGCAGGAGTCAACATTTGGCACTGCAGAGCATCTCCAATGGTACTGTATCACCTGCCTCTGGGCACCCACATTAAGTACCCAGGACAGATGATACCTGCTGTATTCTGCAAGTGCCTGTCACTGAATTGAGAATACAGCTCATTTAAAAATAGCACTTGCAAATAAATTTTTGGGAGCTGGTTTGTGAATTTTCAAACAAAAAATATTTCAGTTTTCAGCCTCTGAAGAATGATTTCCAGGTTCTAATAAGTTTGCAGTATGCTTTTCTTTATTAACATAAGGCAAAAATTCCTGTACATGTTTCATGCTCTACAAAGATGAAAAAAACTTTTTATAATAGAAGAGCTAAATGGAAGCATGAGCTTAAAACTCCACTACTTGTCTGAGGAGACATTACCTGCAACAGCATAGAGATTTCCATGATTCATGGAAAATATGACAATTAATAACTCTTTTTAAATATTACTCTTTTCTCAGGGACCTACTACAAGTTTCTATTAATTAACAGTACCTTTTTTTAAAATCCTGCTGGAACAGAATGAAAATGTGAATTGCTGGAGATTTTATTCGGTTAAGTGTCCAAAATTTAACAACCTGCTCAAACACTGTTGAATCACTTACACTAGGAATACTGCAATGACCATTTTCTCTGAGATATTTGTGACACTTGTTTCATGACTTTCATGTAGGAAAAGTTGCGAGTCTGTAATGACTTTTTGTCTCATTGGAATGCAAACAAAATTCAAGGAAAATGGAAATATGAGAAAGTATTTTTAAAAGTGAAAATTCAACTAGCTAGCTGTTTGAAAACAATGGATGTTTTTATTTGAACAGCAAGTAAAGGTTCTGATTTCTCCTTTTATGACTTAGAGATGTTATTTAAAATCAGTTGTAGCACTGAAATTATTTTGATATTCTAAATTATGAGAGTTTGGTAAATTTATTAGCACCCTCTTATTTTAATGCACTGTCAAACATGATGTCATATTTGCATCTGTGAAATGCATATCCATTCACTTTAAAGTTTTGGTTATATAGATGGTAAACATTAATAAATCAAACTGAGTCTTGTCACTAACACAGGAAAAGATGTGGCTTAAGAAAATATGTTTTGATGCATTGCTAAACTCAGACATACCAGTGAGCCATCAAATACCTATACCAAGCTAATAGAAAGAATGTGCAAGTGTCAAGCACTTGCAATAGGATGTTAAATGCAAGAAAGAACTCCCCTGGAATTGGGATCTGCATGAGGAATGTTATTATGTTATAAGCAGAGAGACAACAGCCTGGTTTTGTGCAGATGCAGGTGATAGATGGTGTTCACTTTTGAGATCAACTTGACCTGACCAAGCCAGACACATGGGAAGGAGCGCAGAGCTGTGCAGCACACACTGCCCAGGGCTCTGGGGATGGGGGAGTGAGAGAGCATGAAAAAGACAAGGGGCTTAGAGAAAGGACCACCCTACTGTAA
The DNA here is from genome assembly GCA_013400935.1 of Turnix velox. Taxonomy (NCBI): domain Eukaryota; kingdom Metazoa; phylum Chordata; class Aves; order Charadriiformes; family Turnicidae; genus Turnix; species Turnix velox. The sequence continues at coordinate 479,676 of VZTY01015400.1, forward strand.
TGGTCCAGACATGATTGTAACTACCACAAACAGATTATTTGATGAGATGGTGAGTGTGGGAGAGAGGAAAATAGTAGAAGTCCAGGAGCCACAGAATGATAAAATGGAAAGGAGAAATTTGAGCTGAGTATCAGTAAAATGTCCTTAAAGTGAAGATAAAGACACTAAACATAGAATCACAGAATAACCTAAGTTGGAATTGACTCTTCAGATCATCTGCTCCAATCATCTACATAACTCTGGTAAAAAACATCACTAAACCATAGAATCATAGAATCATAGAGTAGTTTGAGTTGGAAGGGACCTTATCCAACCCCACTGCCATAGGCAGGGACACCTTCCACTAGACCAGGTTGCTCAGTACCTTGTCCATCCTGGCCTTAAATACCTCCAGAGGGCGCCACCCACAACCTCTTCGGGCAGCTTGTTCCAGTGTTTCACTACCCTCACCGTAAAGAATTTCTTTCTTATATCTAACCTGAATGTCCCCTCTTCCAATTTACATGTCCTATTAAAAAGTCCTACCCCTGCCTTTCTGTAGGCCCCCTTCAGGTATTGATAAGCTACTATGAGGTTTCCCCCGAGCCTTCTCTTCTCCGGGCTGAACAGCCCCAACTCCTTCAGCCTGCCTGTCCTTATAAGGGAGTTGCTCCAGCCTTTTGATGATCGCTCCAGCCGTCCTCCAGACCTGCTGCAGCAGATTAATGTCCTTCTTATATTGAGGGCTCCAGAACTGGACACAATACTCCAGGTGGGGTCTCACCAGATCTGAGTAGAGGGGCAAAATCACCCATCTTGACCTGCTGGTCACACTTCTCTTGATGCAGCCCAGAATTCAGTTGGCCTTCTGTCTCTAAGCACTGTCTGCACTTCTTAGGACCTCTGGTTGATGATTTTATTCAATTATGCATTTATTAATTTTTAGCACAGACACTAAATAATGCAGATCAATCAAAAAAATTCTGCAAATACAGAAACTTTTTACAAACTCTTCATTAGATGTTAAAAGCATCCATCTGTAACCCTGACTATGCATAACAGAGTACTTAAAATAAAAATAGTTAATAAAAAATGTGAGAATTCTTTGTGCTGCATGTTTTATACAGCTTTTTTAATGTACAGATGAGTTGAAGTTTCATTCTACTTTCTCCCACTGTTACAAATATTAATAGGTAAGTTAGAGAGGGAAATAGATATATTTGTAAAATAAGGCAGAAAGAACCAAAAGGAAAAGGCAAGCAATGTGAAAGAGAATAGGGAGACTGGAGAAGCCTCCGGGGGAATCAGCAGGGATGAAATTTTAGCAGAAAATATACAGGTGGGACAATCCTGCACTGCAACAGAAACATGCTAGAAATCCAAATAAGTTTTTTATTTTTCTTTACACAGTTGTTGAGAAGCATGGAAAAATTTGTTTCCCAACTTAGTAATTTTTGCTACACATGTAGTTACAGCATCATGAAGTATTGAAATATTGGGGAAATCCCTCCCTGAAACAATTTCAAAGATCCTTAACCACGCTGCAGCCACAACTGAATACTAAGGAATTTCTATTCTGGGGGAAGCTGCTCCACTACACACTCCATAAAATGTGAAAGGGGAAAGTTTCACATTCCCTGGGTGAAAAATGAGTATTTTTTTAGGCAAAGGCAACATTCTAAGCAGACATTTTCTTGTTCAATGGATTCCTGTTCACTTTGTTCTGTTAAACCTGCCCTTACTTTACTTCTAAATTAAATAAATTGTGGAATAACAAAAACAGAGGGAGCAGTTTCATGCAGAGCTACTAGAGAGGTGCTTTCCAGACAGCAGTGATACTGAATGAATGACAGCAACTAAAGCAAAAATGAGCAGGAGACAAGGTGTTGTAATGAGCTGACACAAATTCCTCTGTTGGAATAACACAATTAAGTATACATCAGAAAAATATGACTGAGCAATCCCCAGACCAACCTAAAAAATTTAGATATAGGCAAGACTGAAATGAAAAGTACTTGGGTTTTTTCCCTCCTTTTTCAGTCTTAAGTAGAAATACATCTTTTATCTCTGTTTCTCTGTCCTAGCACAACCACCAGGGTATACTTCTTTCTTCCAGCAGACAGAGTGTAAATGAACACTGAGCTCTGTCATCTCCATCTCTGTATGTCATGTCCCTGATCAGATACTTTTAGCTGGGAGGTTGCATTTAAAAACAACAAATTCTATAATAAAAACCAGCTGCTCTTATTGTTTCTGCAAAATCATGAGACTTATCCTGAGATTATACATGGAAAGTGCTGGATGGAAAATACAAGGAGGTGGGAAAGAGTGTACTTAGCCTGAATAAAAGAATAGGGGGTTTGTTCCTTCTGTTAAAAGTCCAGCTTTTTTTTTTCTGAGGAAGATTGTACTTTGTCTTCACAGGCCATATTTTTTTCAAAGCTCTGGGATGAATTTGAAATCCATAGGGCTTGGCACACCAAGTAGGTTTGCACATCTGCAAATGAAGTGGGCTTTCTGTATTTCACCAAAGCTCCCATCTCCGGGCTCAGGGGGAAGATGCAGCACCCGTGAGATGTGACATGAATGCAAACAGTCTCAGACCTGCTGTAAATGAAGCCGTTTGTTCCCAGCCCAACAGCTATTGCTAACAACAAAGCCAGTTGCTGAGGCAGTTTCCTAAGGGCTGTCCGTAAATTCCATATGCACCTGCAAGGGCTAAGAACTGCAGCTCTCCTCTCCATGTTCTGGCCCTACACAGCCAATTGGAGCAAGTCAGAATGAGGCAAATCTTTGGCAAGGCCTCACCCACCCTAAGCAACTGCTGATGGTGGGACACAGCAGCACAAAAGATAGTGGAAGAATTTGTTGATAGAAGCCAGCCTGGAGTTTGAAAGTCTCCAGTAAAAATGAAAAAGAAATCCAGCAAAGAAGGTTCAAAAAGCACTTCAGGCTCCAGCTGAAATTGGTGGCAACCAGCCCAAAAGAAGCCAGTCATCAGCCTTATTGCTGACAATAATAACAGCTTCTGAACATTTAATGTGTTTGGTAGTTTTTCAGTTAACTCAAGCAGGAGAGGCAACTGTGCAGCCGTTATAGATATTTGAGCAATAACACCTCTGCATAAAAAATGAACCTGCTGAAAGAGGTTTTCAATCAAAAGGCACACACAGAAAAATGCCAGTGAAACCTCAGGAGATTCTACAGCAGAAATGAAAAATTTGCTAAGAGACTGGTAAACCAAACCCTCAGAGATGGATAGCAGGGAAACAGGTCTCAAAGCAGCCTGGGATGTGGCAATGAAATCACCAATTGATGGAAGCCACAAGAGGGGACTCTGTGGCCACACCGCTGAATATTTATGCACCTGTCTCCTAGGCATCAATCCACATAACATAATTCACCGTATCCAAAACAGACAGCTGAGCTCTCTGCTACGTGATCAAAGACAATCACAGAAGACCCACCACAGGCAGAACCACAGTGCTGAAAAAGGAACTTTTTAATCTAGTCTGTGATAAAGCCTAAGGGCAAAGATAAAGGTTGGAAAGACTCCATCTGAGCAAGAGAGCAAGTCACTGCCTCCTTTATTCAGGCACTTGGAAGTGCTGCCAAGGGCAATGGCTGGAGCCAAGCTGTACTTTCTTTCTGTCCTGCCCATTGAAATTGCTGCAGAGTTTGTGGGTTTGTCAACAGGCTAGAGATAGTAAGGCAGTGAGAGAGGTAGAGAGGAGCAGAGTGAGATCATGTCCTGTGAAAGAGACCTGACCACTTATTCCCTCTCTATCGAATAGCTTGGTATGTTTAGTGCTCTTCAAGCTGATTCTTAAATCTGATGATTCACTCAGAATCCTGACTTTTGCTGGTTTAGTTGCTGTCTGTAGATCCCATAGATCCTCGCACAAGGGTGCCCTGAGAACCCTCCAAAGGAGGAACAAATGATGACAGTAACATCATCATGAGTGCAGACAGGGTCGGTGAAAAATAGCAAGACAAGTAAAAAGACATGTAGAATCTGCAGTGATGTGCATATCTGGAGCTTCCTTTCCCATATTTCATTCTTGGAGGGCACCCTGCTAATACTGAAGGATCTATTGGAGCTATACAATGCAATGGCTTGTACGTTGGCTCAATCTGAAACCCAGCATGGAGGTAACTTTTGATGTTCATGGTCTGCCAGCCTTTATGAGAGGAGGTGGACACTCCCTCACAAGAAGAGAGGACTGGTGTGTAAAAGGGTGGCCAGCATTGGTACCATTTCTTCTAGCCACTTAGGTCATGGAACACCCTTTAGCAAGGAGCTCTGGATGATAAAAATACCTGCATAGTTATGTCTCAGCTGCAGTATTATAGATGTGGCCTCACTCATAACCTGACTTTCAGCCATCAGTTCTGTTCAGGGTGCTCAGCTGACTGTATATGCTTCAGAAAGGACCAAAACAGGTACTTTAGGAAACTTTTCTGGTTGTCATCAGCCTACACACTGGGTTCTGTAAGTGTGCACCTTCACTACTAAATTTAGCTAAAATTCTTTGAAACTGCTTCTCTCTTGTTTTCTTCCTGTTACAAGCACAGGCACACAGCATGTCTCCCAAAAGCAGTGCAAACTAAGCAGTTAACAGAAGCAGAGGCAGCTTCTCAGTAACAGCATTACCTCTTCAATTGCTTCTTTCCTGAATTAGGGGGAGAATAAGAACAGATTCCTTGCAAAGCATTCAGCTAAACAGCCAGCAATGAGATTTCCTTTAATACATGAAAGTGGTTTTCACTTGTGCCTTCAGAGAGTTTTCCTAATAACTATTAGCACAAAGGCACAGGGTATGACTGACAGAGATGATGTGGCTGTCACCAGCTTAGCAGAGTCGAAAAATCAGGCACCTGACTCACTGGATGACTCAGAAAGAGGCATTAGCTGCCCACAGATCCAGTACAGAAAATTGAGAGAGCAATTCACTAGTAACTAGAAAGAACTAAACTCCTCAGAAAGTTAATCCACACAAAAGCCCCAGACAGAGCTGAAAGCTGCATAGGTCTAGCTAATAAAAAGGCTGAGAAAAGGGTGGTTTTGAGCACCTTTCCCTCTCCAGAGCTTAAACATCTCATTTGCAGCTGCATGTTATGTGCTTGTGTGTGATTCAGAGCTTTTCACCAGAATAAAGCAGCGATTCTCCATGGGAATTATTTAAAGGGGAGGGATGGTGATGATTACACCCACCTCAGCTTGAAGCCATTCAGGAGTGCACTTCCCATCTGCTAGCAAAGTGTCTTGAGTAAAAAGCAGCCACAAAGATGAATGTGCTGGTCCCCCATCCTTCCTTGCTGAGCTGAGCTGGGTGACTGCTCAGTCACAAATGTGAGAGGAAACAGTGATGGGTAGATGTGGTCCTTGAACACCAGCTGAGGTCACACTTGATGCTGATTTGTAGAACCAAAATCCCAGGGTGTCCTGAGCTCTGTGGAGTTTGGGGACAGTGTAATTAAAGCATTTTTTTCCTCAGCTTAGGAGTCTGTATAATGTTTTGCCTGTGTACATGGGACAGTAGACTCCCCCTTCATCTCACACCGGAGTAGTAGCTACAGTACAATATTTGCAACAAGTTATGTCAGGTATTTACTAACACCTACATAAAACAGCAACAAAAGAATGCCTTTTCTGTAGCATGGGATGAATGGAACAGTCTTTACAATCAGACGTGCTATAGGATTTCCTCCGTCTGTTTTAAACTTTTCCCATGAAGTTTACCTACACTTCATCCTTTCACCAAGAAAGCGACTTTCCTTGATTCCTAAACAGAGATAGTGTATTTTTTAAAAGGAGAAAATAGGTAATTTTCTAGTGGGCCGCAAGAGGGCAGGTTGTGCTCTCTGTATAGCCAGATTTTTAGAGGGAACAGTTAACACCGGTCTGTTTTAAAGATGCAATTATTAAAGTAAGGCCAGTGAGTGGAAAGAGTAATGCGTGGATCTTTGAGTCCAGCACTTACTATGTGCAGTTATCAATCTAATGCCACCATTGCTTTTCTTCTGGAAAGGCAAATGCCTCTCCGCCCAATTTGCAAGCAACAATGGAGCAACTTTCCTATCTAATTCCCACTTCTTCTTCAACAAAATCAGTTCTGATGAATTAGCTTCTAGGCTTCGTTTTTTATATTTCTCTCCAGTCTCTCTCCTTCCTCTCCCACTGCCACTGTCACTTGTCAATGAATAGGGCAGCTTACAAAGCAAACATTTGGGACTGCAGTATCCAAACCTCCAAGGTGGTGAAGGTAGGCTTAAACGTAGGCCCTGGGACCCCAATTAAAACATCTCATTCACCCTTGGAAATAGCAGTCTGGCCTGCCACCTAAACTTTGTCATTCACATCAAGGACAGAAAGGTGTCAATCACCATCTCTTTAAATCAGTATTTAGCATGAACTGGTGTTGTTTGGCCAGGAGAAGAGAGGGCTCAGGGTAGAACTTGTGGCATTTCAATACATAAGGGATCTTTCAAGACAGATGCAGGACACGTGGCAATAAGACACAGAGCAATGGTTATAAGTTAAAAAGTGATAGATCTAGACCAGGTAAAAGGAAGAAACTTTTTACAATGAGTGTGATAAAACACTGGAAAAGGTTGCTTAGTGAGGTGGTAGATGCTCCATCCCTGGAAACATTCAAGGTTAGTTTAGACAGGGCTCTGAGCAACCTCATCTTGTTGAAGATGTCCCCTCCCTGGAATTGTTTAAGGACAGGTTGGATGAGGCATTTAGCAATCTGGTCTAGTGGGAGGTGACCCTGCCCATGGCAGGGGGGTTGAAACTACATGATCTTTAAAGGACCCTTCCAGCTCAAACCATTCTATGATTCTATGATAAGATGTACCTGCTCATTGCATGAGGGAACTGAAGAGATAGCTTTTAATGGTCCCTTCCAGTCCAAACCATTGTATAATTCTGTGTGAAGATTCAGTCCTGTTGTGCTGGAAGTGGCTGACATCTCTTTCTTGAGATTGGCACATGGAGCTTTCACACCTAGCAACAAACTGGCACTTAGCAGAGTCACTGATATGACTTGTGCCCAAGTCAGGTCTCAGGTCCTCAGCACTATGTAACAGTGGTCTCTAATACAAGTAAAAAACCCCAAAAGGCAACCAGAATCAAGGCCTATGCTACTGGGCTGGGTGGCTGCACAAAAAGTGCTCCAACTATTGACATCTTGGACATGAGCCAGGAAGGTACGCTGGAATCCCCCAAAGGCACCACAGAAGAGCTGACAGAGCAAGGGCTGTTTGTACATGATGACCACACAGTAACTTTACTTTGCCCCAGCAAGTCTAGATTTTCAAGTCAAGTTTTGTGAGTTATGCATATTCAAAGCTAAGTATATGTGAAGAACTACTGAGATCTTTCCAATCCACTTGGCAAGTATTGAGCAGGGTTAGAAGAAATATCAGAAATCATTACTAATTGGATTTTTTTATTCAAGGCTACAAAAAGAGAGTTTTTCTAAGATCAAGTACCTTAAAAAATGCAAACTCTGAGTATTCAATTAACGTAATATGTTAAGCACCAAGGTTATACAGTCTGTTTAGGACTTCATTTACTGTGAAAAAGCCCCTTCTCAAGATAACACAGGAAGGCCTGAATCTATGTCCAAATAAAGAAATCTATAGGAAATGTACGTAGAAATGTTTCACATGAGATATAATGGGTGCCACATCCAAGTCTGATTTGCTATCTATGATCTGGGTAATGCAAGCTCTCTTAATCTTGCTACCTTGAGGCACTGGTCCCTTAAGTCTAGATTCATGAAACTGTAACAGAGCCAACATAGAAAGGGACAGTCACTGTGTTTAGTTTCTGTCAAAAGTGCCTAACACACAGGTAAAACACAAGTGTACATCTAGCTCTCAAGGAGCTCCTGCTTTTAAATTTTAGAAGAATTTTAATTTAGATGTTTTCCTACTGCTAATATCAGTCCGATTGAATAAAAGATATGCAATGAAATAAAATGTAACTGGGGGGGTATAGTATTTTGTCAGATAACATGAAACATTCTGAACCTTAGAAAAACACTATGTTATTCAGAGTATTTATTGATAATTGCAAAATAATGTCATTCAAATATATATGTAGAGTTAATAACTTTCAGCACATCTTATTGCTGCTAAATAAAATCAAAAGCACCTTTAGGTGAAAAAGTATCATGGTTACTCAAGCCGTTTTTCTTCTATTAGGATTCATAGCTGTCTTAATCTCAATCTATAGAGGATATCCTACAAGTGTCACTTGCTCCAGATAACATTTGGTAATGAGAAAAGTCTGGCCAGTCTTGGGCCTTACACATATGTAGCCAGAGAATTCATACATTACCATTCAGAAGATAATTGGAAAACCTGAATGAGAACAATGTAGCTAGCTGCCAAAGGAGGGAGTGATGAACTCTCAGTTAAGATCTCAATGTAGCAATCAAGGTCACTTCCTACTAGAACAGGCAAAGAAATAAATCAAGGGCACTAGGCCTCTTCCATGTATTTTTTGGGGCTGAAGCTCACATTCACCAGTGGTTCAAAACCTCTTCTCTGCCTCCGCTGCTGGAAAAGTACAAGCAGCAGAACAAGTGTGGCCAGGGCTAGAAGTGCTCCTCCAATCGTGGATGCAACCATGACAGCCCACATTTGGGTTTCTTCTAGTGAATCTGAAAACACAGAAATTCTGAAGTGAGGACAGCATATAATTTCATTCCCCAGATCACATGGAAGAAATAAAACATCCCACAGCCTGGTAATTATGATTACTTGTGTGGCCTAGAGACCCACTGGCCACAGGGGAAGCTGGTAATGCACCGTGTAAACAGCATGCATATCAGAGACCGAAGGCTACAGCCAAATTTAACCTTTAAACTTTCATATAAATTAAAATGTCAAGAATGAGAAAAGTTAACAGTGATAAGACAAAAAGATCATTTGCTTATCCAAAACTCTTGGTCAAAACTACTCTTGGCCAAAACTATAAATTATCTAAGAAATTCTTTCAGCAAAACTGTTTACAAGCTATTTGTATCCACAGAAAACACTCAGATTTTCCAATAGACCACAAAGCTGCCATTGTCAGCCTTTGAAATGAAAAAGCTACTCCATGTCATTCTGCTGACTGGCTCCAGATTGTATCTTCTGATTTTGAACCATTTTCAGGGAACCATTTCCTTCTTTTTATTATCTCATATTTCCCATTCTTATGATAACCCTCCTCCACTTGGCTGAATAACTTTTCTTTCTGTTTTCATTTATGCTTTCAGATGCAAAAATTGCCTGCTGTCCTGTTCTGAAAAATGCTGCATATACTGAGATGGCAACAGTTTGACTAAATATTCACAAAAACTTCTCAAAAGGACTTAAAAGTATTTAGAAGTCAGACATATGGGTTTAATAAGACAGATGGCTCAAGGAGTTGTCACATTGACTATAAAAGTGACTGAAATTTTTGTGCCCAAATCTGCAGTCTCTGGCAACAAAAGAGCTGAGGACAATCATTGCTCAACCTCAGTGAGGTCCCAAAATTAATTGTTTACAGCTTTACCATCTCTTGAGAGTCAGCAGTGTGTTACATATGTTTATTTCTAATGGAGCAGAATTAATAACTTATACATTTAAGTAAAAGAGAACAGCTTGGATATAAAAACTTTGTTTTCTGAACACTGATCATGCAGACAGGGATAGATATGCTGCTTCATATCGAGAAAATCTGAATCTGGAATCTGAATAAACAGCAGAATTACAGCCTTTCTTCCTCTCTGGGTGCCTCACACCCAAGCATTTCCATAGCAGGAGTGGGGACAGTAGTCCAAAGGCAGGAAAACTTGAACTCCACAAAAGGTGGAGTTTAAATCCTATAGGGAAATTCTGGGGAGGCAGCTAGAATGCTCCCACAATCTCCCCTGCATGAATGCAGTCTGAGGACCTTTAAACAGTCCACATACATTAAAACCACAAATGCACAATAAGCATGTAGAAGAAATTTCTGGCCACATAGGTTAGATAAGCACCTGCTGCCTCTCAAAGGAATAGAAAGGGAGAGAAAGAAGATGTTCCGATTTAATCTCTGGTAAAGTACCCCAAGAATGTTTTTCATGCATTTCTTACAGTTATGCCTTTTACATGCATTTCGGTTTGCAAATTTTGGATTTTTTTTGTCTTTAACTAATATGTGACACAGGTAATTTCAAATGAATAGATAAATCCTAACAGATATCACACCTACAGGCATGGAAAATCTATAAAGTTGGGGTTTTACAGCACAAATGTCCAGGTGCATCTCTCCAGTGTATCCAAAGATTAATGGAGTTCACCACTAATAAGATTCATGGCTCAGTATTATTCAGAGCTCTGTGCAAAGCAAGCATTTTCTATGACCTACATTAGCCAGAGGAGATCCCTGGCAGTCTGCCTGACCTCTGACAGGTTAAAGGATCCTCTGCCAGGCATAAACAGCACCAAGAGCAGGAGCCAAAATCAAAGACTCCTCATCCCTCAAAGGAGCACACTGTCAATGCCAGATCTGCTCAAGTTGATGCATTTCATAGCAGAAGCAGCTCAGGATGCATACACTCATTTTTGCCACAGCTTACACGGTGAGTTGCAATTCCCTCTGCTACTATAAGTGATTGCTAGTGAGGAGGTGAACAGACCCAAAGTTTTGCAAAAGGTGCCATATTTTCCATACAGCTGTGTCACTAAAAAAGTGAACTCTCAACCCCTGGCCTAGAAGAGCCTCCACAACTCCAAGATGTACCTGGCAGGTCAATGGCATAGGTGTAGCCAAGCTGCTCTGCAGTTTGGAAGAGCTCATCGTTGGTCACAGGAGGGAAAAAAGGGACCATGTTGTAAAGTCTGTTGTGACCGATGGGGGCCAGCTCCTCCGGCCAGGCATTGTCAGAGGGGTTGAAGCGCTTCATCCATTCATCAAAGATGGCATCAGTAAAGGAGTGAAGAACCTGCAAATCCAGGCATGAAGGCACACACTTATTAAGCTCTTTCTGCACTCAACAGCGTTTAAAAGACATTAATCTAAGGTGGCAGTAGCTTTTGAGAGAGAAGTCTAGTTTAGGTGGGATTTAGAGAATGGGAATCCAGGAAATCTCATGAGAATGGAGTAATTGATCTCCTGCATGGGATAGGTTGCTGTATACATTCTTGTTTCCGTTTGTTCATAATAAGTTGGGGCAGTTCAGCATGGAGAAGAGAAGGCTCCAGGAGACCTATATTGTAACATCCTACCAGTACTTGAAAGGGTCTACAGGAAAGCTGGGGAGGGACTGTTTGTCTGATCATAGAGCATTAGAACAAGGGGCAATGGCTTTAAACTAGAGCAGGGCAGGTTTAGATTAGATGTTTGAAAGAAGTTCTTCATCATGAGGGTGGTGAAACACTGGAACAGGTTGTCCAGAGAGAGGGGGGAACCCCATTCCTGGAGACACTGAAGGTCAGGCTTGATGAGGTTCTGAGCAACCTGATCTCATATAGCATGTCTCTGACCACTGCAGGCAGCTTGGACTAGATAACCTTTGGAGGTCCTTTCCAAACCTGTGACTATGATTCTAAGCTCTTTCTCCAGATAGTTTAATAGCAGTCAGCAGTGAATGGGTAAGTCTATCCTCTAGGGTAACAGCCCACTGAGCTCATTCAGGTGGATGTACCTCTAAAAATATTTTACTCTCATGTCTGAAGCTATGCAAAACCTGGGAAATTTGATTCCTTCATGCTCACTTTATTGAGTGTCACCAGTTCCACAGATTCAGGTACTCAAGGACTTGATCAGGTATTGACTAATGAGACTATAGGTCTATAAAGCACCAATACAGGAAATCAGATAACTATTACAAATATCTGGAGCAGTGCAAATTAATTTCTGATGCACTTACGGTTTTTAACAACCACCTTGGAAAAAGCTTAGATAATATCTCATGGAAAATAACTTTGCATATAAAATTGCAGCACTGTTAAATGAAGATTTGATTGTATAATAAAGGAATTCATGTAGGAATTATAGAACTATTAAGAAAACAAGCTGGAGAACTACTATATAAATATTTAGGCTAGCTTCTCCAACAAGACTGCAAACTTAAAAAAAAAAGTGAGAAATGAATTGAATTAGAATTTCTCTATATAATCACTGTGGCTTCATCTAACAAAGAGGAAAAGAAATAGGCATGAATTTATTAGTAGAGAAAGATGTGTAAGCAGAGTGCATGGTTATTTGCACATTACTGTTCATGCTGCTCATTGCAGTGCATCACGGCACCAATGCACAAGTGAAATCATATTATTTCTACTGTCCAAAAGACCCTGAAATTAGATGTGCTTCCCTTTAGCCTGTGAAGTTCTAAACAAAGAAACAAAAACTTCAGTGCTCTAAATATAACTAACTTCATGTTCAGTTTATCTTCTTGCTGCAAAATTGCCTGGTAGAAGCTATTAACTTTGGATACCACCTAATGAGAAGATTCAGGATAATATGACTTATAACTGCAGCTCTTCTCCCTACAAACATTATAGATCATGAAATAACATTATATATGAAATAATAACATTATATTTCACAGATGATGTTGAGATTTCTTTGTTCTTTACTTGACTGTTATCACAGAATCA
>VZTY01015401.1:6345-73294 GCA_013400935.1 Turnix velox
TTATTTTCATTATTCACTATGGTGATCAAGGTCAGAAAGTTTGTCAGCCACCCCACCGGGGGGGGGGGCTGGAAACAGAAAGACACAGAGAAGTCCCACCTGCAAGGAGGAGCAGACAGGGCAGTTGACCCAAAATTGACCAAAAGGAGTATTCCATCCCATCTGCCCCATGCTCAGTATAAAAGCTGAGTGATCGAAGGGTCAGGCCCTTCTCTTTGGCCTCTTGGCCTCTTACCCTTCCCTTCGTCTTTCTTTGATGGTCGACATCTAGGAAAGACTCTGCCTTTGACCCTGATCTGAGCACTCTTGAATCCAGATCCGGCATCCAGCTCCTGACTGAACTGGCCCCAGCCTGGGACTCTCTCTGTGTCTGCTGGGGACGTGATCATCATCCCACGAGCTTGATACAGGTTTGTAACATTGTATACCTTTTTATCTTTTCCTTTTGTCTATTAAAGTAGTTTGGAATTCTTCTGAACTCACAAATCTCCTCATTCCTTCCTCTCCTCTCTTCTGAGATAGGAGGGGGGGCCATCTGTCACTGGGGGGGGTCCTTTTGGGCCTAAACCAGGATACTCCCTACCCCCTCCATCTTGGTAATTAATAGGCTAATTTGTGACTTCCAAAGGTCATGCCAATACATGTGCTACCTGTATTCATGGGAGGCTGTGGGGTGATGGTGTAGTCTAGTATTTTTATATATATATAAAACACAACTGTGCAATTACTTTCTGGGTTTTTTTTAAAGAGAAAAATAAGCAGGTTTTATAGATGGAAACAGAAAATAAGATCCTGTTGTCTGAGTGCTGAAGAAACTGGTAAGTTGAAATCAGATGTGCTGTAGGTGCACTGCAAAATTAGCTTAAACATCCAGTGTCCTCGCAAGTGATAAAACACCACTTGAGAAAAAGGCAAAAGATGAAGTGTAACAGAGCTCTGCCTGAGTCCAACTCATTCACTTCTGGACTGGTGAATTTTAATTCTTGATCTACATTGAGCCTTTTCAGCCTTGACAAAAGTAGCACAGGCAAGAGGAAGTCTGGAAACCCTACAGTAGGTTCTCTCACCTGGTGGTATGCTGGCCAGAAGGAGGCCTGCTGGAAAGGTAACTATTCACAGGCAACAATCAAAACTGCATGTGACAACTTTCCCTTGGGAATGCATTTACCCCAAATTGTGGAAAGAACCTCAGACAGGTGACATTACCTGCAGGCCACTGACTGATGCATTGATTGGGATGAGACCACTGAACCTTCAAAGACTCTTTGATGATTTATGCACCAATTCTCGTGATCCAAACGCTGTAACCAAAATTCAGGAACTGGGCCCAGTAGCTCGAGCCTTTATTTGGGTTGTATTTGGTCCTAACAATGCACAACACCTCAGTATATGTAATTTACCAAATCCTTGCATTAGGATTAACTCATAAAGGAACCATATTCTTTCCAAAAGATTACAGAGTATGGGTACCACTGAGCACAAATAAATGGCAAATGGTTGAAGTCGATGCCTGTATCACTGGAGAACAACGAGGACTCATCTGAAGAAGCAACACATGAAGGCACATTTGTCTTTATCCTGACAAAAAAATTCGTCATTTTGAAATATATCCCAGTAAAACAACAACAACTCTACATACTGGGAAAGGGTGTGTTTGTATGAGAACTGTATGTAAACTTATAGATGATGTGTCAAACATGACTAATCACTATGTGATTTCTTAGATATTCAGCTCGTGACATTTGCTGCAGTCAAACTTGGTGCTGATTTGTGTTCTATTATTTGTTCCTTATTGGAATGAACATTACATTGGTGAAAAAAATGAGTTGAAGTGACTGATGAAAGACGCCCAGGAGAACAGGCAGAGAGCTATCTGATTACTGTCCATCATGATGTCAAAGAGAGGCATCAAGTGTTGGAGTCAAGAAAGATGGAGAATAACAACGGTGGGGCGCACTTTTTGGGTGATTGCCAATAGCTACAGCTGCATCCTTTTTTGTATTGGGGCTTATTATATTGTGCTTTGCTATGACAGTCACTTTGTATGTTAGACTTTGGTTTATGATGAACTTACCTTGCTTGACAAATCCTCAGGATGTATTTGCACTTGATGACTCTTACCACAGGAGCACATGTGACATTCTGTCTTGTTCCCAGCTGTGTAAAAGTTAAAGCATACAGAGCCCAGAAAGGGCCAACTAGCCTTATACATTGTCCTGCTTCCCCAGCTTCATTGCAGCCTATGCTGAGCTACCTCAAAGGCTTCATCTGATTTAAGTGTTATAAACTCAGTTGCAAGAGTGACTGAATGTGGACAAGATAATTTTAAAAATTTTTCTGTGGCTAGTCTTAATACTGTCTGGGAATATTTTGTAGCATATGTGACATTCCTTTTTCAGAAACATGTTATAAAAATGCCAAAGAAACATAGATCTCGAAAACATTTTTATGCAGGTATAAATTGGGCCTTCAGTTCAGTGTAGTTGCAGGAACTGATGAAACAAATGTCAAACATGCTGTAATCTGTCCAAGACTTTCTCTTCTAAGGACTTGAGGAACTGATAGCTTACTTGCTGGTATAGCTTATGCACAGGTTTCTTTATTTGCCCCTTCTCTGGAGATGTTTAAGGCCAGGCTGGACAAGGCACTGAGCAAACTGATCCAGGAGGAAGTGTCCCTGCCTATGGCAGGGAGGTTGGAACTTCATGATCTTCAAGGTCCCTTCCAACCCAAACCATTCTATGATTCCTGCTCAGTTGCGAACTTAGTGGGATTTGCATGAAGGGGAAGAATATGTGGAATAATTAGTGGTTTAAAAATTAAAACTTACATAAAAAAATACAGCATTGTTCACAAAAGAAGTATAAAATGGAAGAGCTGTCAGTGTGGGATGCAGCTGCTGTGTGAGGAATCCATTACCGAACAATTCCCTGCATAACATTAGGAAGGGTGGAGCAAAGTTGAGATTCTTCAGCCACACTCAGTGCTGACAGATGGTTGAGTATGCATGGGAGTGGAGGAAAAGTTCAAATAGGTCACCCAGAAGCTCTGGCCAAACCCTTAACACTCCTTCAGTCAGGATGCTTGGCGTTTTGTTCAGCATTTCTGACATGAACATTTACAGCTTTAGCCCAGGTAAATTTGAAAACCCCATTTTGAGATTTCTACTTCAATAGAGCTTTAATCTGGAAAAAAAAAAAGAGGTCAGTTTTTTTGCCTGATGGCTTAATGCACTCAAGTTAACAGCCTGACAGGTAATTTAGACCATCATAAAAGTTACTAGTGACAAAATACAAGTGCATAAGCATGCAGCCCTTTATTTTTGTAAAGATCTTTGCTTATTATAGTTGTGTATGTTACATTATGATGTTATACAAATAGATTTATTTACAAAACCGAGAGCTATGCAAGGTTCTTCTTGCCTTTTTTTTTTCTATTTGGTTGATCTCTCTCTCTTTAACCCCTTCACCATATATATTTTCAAGCATGCATAAAAATTAACTTCAGTGTGGTAAAACTACTCCATGTGCCCAGCCACATACAGCATTTATTTATATATATTTATAGATATGTACAAAAGTTTGCCAGTATACAGAACAGTACAGAAATGTACATTTTAAAATCCACAATGCAAGACATTAATGGGTCGCCAGGTCTCAGTAACATAAAACTGAAAGAAAAAGATGGATTAAGCTAAGAGAAAAAAAAAGTAATCAGTAACTACCTACATGTGTATATTTTTTTTTTCCTTGGCTTGACAAAATTCTTAAACATCATCTGAATGGCAGTGCAATAGGTTGAGTTGCCTCATACACACCAAGATCAGTCTTGTAGTTTCTGGTGCAGAGGTTTACTGTCCAGCATGCTACTTTCAAATGTACATTACAATAGTATCAAAATGTTTTTGGCAAAAAAGATCTTGAAAGGAACCGTGACATTTGTTGACAAAAATAGAAATCTGTAACAAAGCTAAATAACACCAAAATAAAAGAGAAATATTTTAGTTTCAGTTTTACAGTTGTGTATAATCACACTTTAGTATATCTCTCTTTGCTTCTAGTCCCAATAATGAAAAATAGCTTTATACAAAAATGACTTACTAAATTTATAACCACACATCTCCCCACGGTCAGCACAGCGCTGTGCACACACACCCCACGCCACTCACACACCTTCGCACTTTTTTGTAAGAGGTGCTGCCTGAAAGGGGGGAGGGGGGGGACAGGGAAAGCTCTTCTATCATTACAACAGCAACAGTTTTACAAAAAAGCTTCACTCTAATCTAAGTGTAGTAATTCAGTTTTCAGCACGATTAGCATTAAGCCTCCAGCGATACAGCAAAATGGTTACATTCCCCGGTTAAAATATTTGCTGCAGATTCTTTGAAAAACGAACAGAAAAGCCGTGGTGAGCTCGCCTGTGTGCTGTGCGTAGGCTTTAGGATGGCTCCTTGGCCGTGGGAGGGGTGGACTTGCCGGCATTTCCGTTCTGTGCCTTGTAGCTGGTGAAGCTAGGGGTGTGGATGGTCCTGATGCTCTTCACACCTTGGTTCAGTGAGGGAGGGGAAGTAGAAGAGGGGGAGGAGGTAGAGGAGAAAGGAGGGGGTGGCCGCCCGTTTTGAGTCTGTAGCGAGAAGGAGAGATGGTGACCTTTCCCTGGGTAAGAGGGGCTCTGGAATTTGGAGGAGCCGTTAGAGACAGAGGGGATGAGGGAGGCAGAGCAAGTTACGCGACCTGTCTGAGGACCAAGAAGGTTAGAGGAAGAAATCGAGGATTTAGAGGGTGGATTGGGAGGGTTAGAGCTGTCACTGCTAGAAGCGGATGCTGAGCTGCTTCTCCCAGAAGTGGGAGAGAAGGCTGGGATCTTAGAAGCAGGTTGGGTAGGGGAAGTAGCTTTATAGTCCCCACCAGCTTTCTTAGCACTTCCATTAGCCTGCAAATAAAGATGGCAGGAGACAGTCTGTCAGGAAGCCAGTAACACCATAAACCCACAGGTCGAGGGAAAACAGCCCTACAAGAGAATAAGGCTTAACAGTTGGAGGCCTGAGCTACGTGTAGCAGCTGTGGACTAGAACCTGGTAGAAAACACGAAGTGCCCACTGGGAGTGAGTGCACGGAGAGAAAGAAGGCAATACCTAAGGGTTACAGACCAGTCACTACATTGGCCATGCTTCTGGGTTATCAACGTGTCAACGGACATCTCCGGCCGCAGAGTTAACGTGCAACTACTGCCCTCTGCTACACCCACAGGTTAGTGTCCGAGGCTTCCTGCAAAGATTCTCTGGACAGAAGCATTCCCAGCTCTCCTAAGGAACCGCCGCAGTTAACCAAAGGGAAAGTAAACAGGTCGCTGACATCTTAAACTTTAGCAGCTGAGTATATCACAGTTTAAAAAGAAAACCAAACCCAAACCAAACGAAACCAAACGGGAACAAACAAAGTTACAAACAAAAGCAGCAGGTGTTTATTGCAGACATGCATGCACAAGCACAGTGAAAAGATCAGTAGATACTGTCATGCCCCCAGGGTCCAGGACGTCCGGTTAGACCTCACTCGAAAGCCAGGCATCCATTATTTGGTATAAGTCTCAGTCAGTTACTGCAGTTTTTAAGTGAACAAGCAACACGAAATGTCCATCCAAACACTGGGTTTAGGGTAAAACTACCTGTCTGTACTGGCGTGGGTCCTGCAGCTTGTGCTGTTTGCCTGCTTTCTCCGTGCTTCCTTGTCTAGATTTCGAAGCCATGGGCACTGGCATCCGGCTTGTCTGGGAGGCAGCGCTGGAGCCCTGCGGGAAGGAGCAGAGGGGCAGGGAGGGGAGAAAAGGAGAAGGCATGATCAGCACCGCTAGCCCTGCAGAGGAGGCCGCTCACCATGCGCCAAAAAAACCAAAAAAGCCACAGTTTACATGCAGGGAAAGTTCAGGAGCTTCACACCGCGGGTGTTAATTTCCAGAATCAAATGGAGAAAACTGCTCAGCTACTGATCAGCCTGGATTTCGTGTCAGTGACGCTCGTCATTTCACACAGCAGATTATTCGACCCAGCTCCCCTGCATTTGCCCATCACCAATCAGCAGCAAAGATTAAAAAGAAAAAAAACCAAAACAAAAACCAAACCAAACCAACCAACAGTCTATATTAGCTGTTAGACACCTCACGGGGAGCCCAAACAAGCCACCTGAAAGGAAGCAAACAAATCACAAGACCCTCTTGTTTAATGGTGATTATTGCAGATGTTTAGAAAGCAGCTGGATGTTTGATTTCTCGGACTGAGGTACCTTTCGTGAAGTGGCTGGGACTGAGGGAAGGGGCTCTCCACCAGCAAGGCTCTCATCCAGCACTACAAGCTCTTGGGGTGGGGTCTCTGGGACTATGTGGGCAGAGAAGGGGACAGTGCTTCCCTCAGAGCTGTATGTGCTTTCAGGGATAGGTTTGGGACTCATCTCACTGATGGTGTTTTCCAGCTGCTTTATGGTCTGTTCGAGGCTGTCTAATGTTCGGTATGTGCTCTGCCGAATTTCATCAGTCCTAGACAGGGACACTGCAGCTCCAGGTGGTCCTTCTTGCTTCCTGGAAGGATTTTTGTCACTGTCCTCGGTCTGAGATCTGGTGATTTCAAATCTCTTTGCTTCTTTGTGCTGCTTCAGGGTCCCATCTTCCTCTTCCTCTTCATAGACCACAACTTGCAAGGTCTTCTTCCCAGTCTTGGTTCCTGTCCGTATTGCCTGTGTCAGAGCAGCCAGCTGCTTTTTAGGGAATTTGAACTTAAATTTTTTCTTAGAATCCTGCCTGTTTCCAAACTGATCAGCAGAGTCCAAGTTTGCTTCTGTGTTCAGCCCATAGATCTGACGGTATTTGTTCAAGTTTGTCTTTGTGCTTTCATCCCCTGCTGGAGGGCTGGTTTCTGCTGAGTCAGGGGAAGACTGAAGGTTAAAGGTGTACTGCTCATGGAGATCCCCAGCTGCTGAACACTCTGCAATTGCTCTTCTGTCATTGACTACTGGTGGCTCTTCTTTCTGGCTTTCAGAGATTTCACGTGCTTTGCTTTCTTCCTCCTCCTCTTCCTCTTCTATCTTTTCCTCTGTCATCATTTTCTCCAACTCTTCATCACATTCCTCAAAGATCGTAGAAAGCCGCTTATAAGCTGACCTAATATCCATGGGTTCATCAAAAATGATGATGACAGGCTTTTTGTCCAGACACACCACAGGCTCTTCACTGTCTGTATTTTCTGGGACATCCTTCTCCGACGCCACGTCCTTCCTCGCGTCAATGTTCACAGTTTGTACATCTCCCCCTTTCCGGCTGACTATATCATGAACTTCCCCACTGGAGAGGACCTGGACAGCTGTTTTAGTAATCATGAAGGCAATGTTTTCCGTGGGCGGGTTGTCTTCAGTTGGAGAGCTAACTGCAGAGTCTGTCTCTTCAGTGCTGTTACTTCTGGACACTTTGGGTCTGAGCACAACCTGACCATAGTTGACAGCAGAAGCTTCTTGTTCCTGTGAGGATGGCTGAGGCCCCGCGGCCTCCTGTGTGTGCCTCACAAGAGGAGCCAAGCTGCTGGTGGGGATATGCTTTCCTGTGCTTGGAAAGGCTTCACTCTGCAGCAGGCCCTGGTCAGCATCTTGTGAGAGTCTGTAGTTTGGCTTTTCTTTTTCCGGTTCAACAGCTGGAAAATGGGATCCTAAAATATCTTGAGCCCCAGTTTGTCTGTCATCCTCTGGCAAACTGACACCAGAAAGGTTTGCGCTGAGATTCTGAAGGTTTTTCTTAGAATAGTCTCTACTGTCTACAAACAAACCCTTGCTAAATGTAGAACTGTCATTCATTGAAAAGCCAATTTTACTGTCAGCTGTGCTGGATGAATGAGAACCCAATTCTTCTTCAGTTTTCCCTTCCCTCTTCTCTTTAGGATGGTCACTATCTGTGAGAGATCCTGTTGTAGCCCCAAACACCTAAGGGGGAAAGTTGGATTACTTAGTTATTCAGCGCTGTTACCTTTAAAGGACTTTTTTTCCCCCAATATTAAATATTCTCAGGGGAAGTGCAGACCTTGTGAATTCACCACTCTGCTTACTGCTGCAGAGGCATGTCTGAAACTGTCATTTGATTACTCTCTGTCTTGGGGGGCAAAGTTGCAAACTCTGGTGGAACAGTGCATGATGTTACTGCTCTTCATTCGCATGTGGTCAGCACAGGTTGTTATCTAGGGCTCCTGTTTTAAATGGTCTCCAGAATTTGCAAGTGCACTAATTACCTTCTTTCCATCACAGTGCTACCCTGACCTGTTCACTTTCCAGTATCTGATTAAATTCTGTGGGGTCTCATCAAAAAGGACCCTGATGAGGAAAGGCTCACAGCAGGGTTGATGGCTTGCTGGGTCACTGAGGTGCCCAGTGGGAGAGTCCGGCTAGTTTTGAAAGGAAGTTTTGTTCCAGTAAAAGCTGATTTTTAAATGACAATATTTTGTTGCTTTTAACAGAGCTCACAACTGAGCAGTGCTGCTCCATCGCTGTTAACATGATCACAGGCTGAGGATTTCTAAATCTCTGCTGTGGCTCAAAAGAACTCCTTCAAAATTACCAGTGGCCCCCTGCAGCTCCCGTGGAAGTGCAGAAAGAAACACTTAGGCTACATTCAGTTATAGAAGCAACTCTGAGCAGCACACAGCACATGACTAGCTCAAAAGTAGTATATTTCCAGCAATGCAAACTTAAAGAGACTTTTTTTCTTAATTTTCAAATGAGGTCTCCTCAAGCTGCTGTTTCATTACACCACGTATTTGTTTGAGGCTTGGTTTATTAAGTGCTAATTGATAGCTAAACACCAGTCATTGGGCTGAAGGAATGATCTGAAGAGACACCAACAAGTGTGAGAGAAATCTACATTCAAAAGATGGCTCATTGAGAAAGAAATACATCTGGTCTCAAATACCTGAAGACATTGAGCCAAAAGTGTTACTGCTGAGATTATGTGAGTGTAGAAGCTGATTCCTGACACACCATAAGATCAGATTATATATGTATATACATGTGAGCAGTAAGACACACAGAAGATCAGTCAGGGGAGTTGTTCTCCCAGCTGAGAGGAATGATTGTTGGTATAGAATTCCACAGGTTGGCCAGTGCATGCACCCCCATGCCTACAGAAGTTCACAAGGAACAGTTTCTACATCATGTGACATTCACTTACGTACTACCTGAGGATTCTACAAAGCAATCCATCTCTACAAAGGCTTATAAACAGCAACAAGGCCGTGTAGCTGCTCCACCGGTGCCCTGACACCCATCCTATCTATGAATAAGGAGAAGCTATCCCACAAAGCAGCCTTGGCCAGCGGGGCAGCAGTAAGCAGGTTGACACTGTTGGCACTTTGTGCCAAAAGCTGGGATCAGAACACACCACAGCTCATGGTACCCTCAGGCCCAGATTTGCTAAGTCCCATTACATACCAGAGCTCCCAGAATTAGGCCAGGCCATGTAATGACACTTGTTCCCTGGGGACATGCTGACTCAGTGACCAAGTCCCCATTTCTCTAGATCTTTTTTTTAGCAAGTTACACTTGTTCCAGTTATCAGCTGCCACATCTTGTGGTGTCATTGTACACCATATCTCATTTCAGGAACTGCTGCCTTTCTACTAAAAAAATAAAACTACAGTAAAGCTCCTCAGTGACATTATCATGAGCATAAGCCAATAAACACTCTGTCATGTCAGATGGCAAGGAAAGACCACATTAACCTTAATTTCCTGGACTCTGTGTCATTCCAGTAAGTAGCAGTTTATGGCAATTACCTGGAAGCACATTCAAGTGAAATGTTTGTGCTATGGCATGTGCAGTGTGACCCAGGCTTTTGTGTAACAGTATGATTTTCTCATTCTGAAACTAGTAGTAATCAGAACAAATAGCAAAATATTCACACTTCCAGCTCCCCACTCCACCACTCCTGCCCCGAAACACTGTCACATTCTTCACAGCAAACCACTTTTCCCCTTTTACTCATACCCATAAACTTGAACCCTTAACCAGCCAGGGTAAGGGCAGCTTTAGGCTCAAACTGCTGTTTGAGCAAGTCAAAGACAAATCCGCATGTGCAGTGCCCTGGCTGGGCAGCAGCACCAGCATCCTGTGGGATGTATGGCTTTTGATGCTAATAATAAACCAGACACCACCATCTAGATGTTACCTGGTGGTTTACAGATGCAGAGTCCTGTGCAGATGCAGCTCACTGTGATTAGGGCTGCTGGGTTCTTCTCCAGTTTGGAAACCTGGCAAAGTAATTTCTATCTGCCTCAGTTTCTGTTAAATGAGGTTGAATTGCACTATCTCCCATAAAATTCTTGGGGAGCTACTCACGATACTACATCATTGCAGGTATTACAGCTATTTCTGATTTCCATACACACACAAAATGCATGACAAAGTTGAAATGCTGTGACAAAACCTGTGTTTTCATCCTCATCATATCCCTATTCATTGCAAGCTTGCACTTAGCTGACAAGTTGTCACACCTGCATGACCCACTAAACGCAGCAACAATCCAATTAGTTGTTCGTAAACTCAAAAAAAAAGGTCTACAAAGACAGAAATGTTTGTCCTTTTCTTCATCCTACACGCTGGCTGCCCACTAAGAGCACACAACTCAACTGGCAACCTCATTCCAGACACAGCTGTGAAATCCTCCCCAGTTTGTGGTCCTAGACACAGGACACCTAAGTTGCATGACCAAAGAGTGTATCTTGAGTATTAATCTTTGACTAAGGGCACATTCAGCCCATCCACCTGGACTCTGTCTCCCAATAAGCTGGATGGGTATTCTGAATATCTAATAACTACTTTTGCAACCAAAAAAATGAAGGAAAATAAACCAGAAATTTTCTAAAGTGTCTCTTAAGACTGAGAGGAAATACTAATTCTCCTCAAGACAAGAACAAGGCTTAGGAGAGACTCTACACCATCCATTTCCAGAACTGGAAGGAAGTTCTGAGGAATATGAGCATCTCTTTGGAGAAACTGATACATTGCATTTTAATTTTGATGTCACAGAATCATAAAACTTCATGCAATTCTCATATAATTTATGATGAGACACATAAAAGAGATTGATGCAACTTTCCATATGAGTGTTTCTGAGCCCTACTGACATAAAAGGAAGAAGCCACCAGACAGTGGTGGCTGGTGGTTAGCTAGAACAGGACATGAGATTTAAGATTAGTTTTGAAGGAAAGAAGGCTATGCCAAGACAAGCTGGCATGGTTACAAACACCACTTGTTACCTTCTTTTCCTTGTGATGCATTAAAGTCCCAGGCCTTATGTCTTTAACATGAGTATCATTTCTGGACTGCTCAGCATGACTGTTTGAGTTTACATCCATAAAAGAGCACTTCTGGAAAGCCTAGGAAATAAATACTGCAGGTTATCAGGAGACCAAGAGCTTTTACACACAGAAATGCCTGGAGATGACAAGTACAAAGAGAGCATTTGCTTTTAACATTCACAGCTCAATAATACTGTGTACAAGCTCATGAGATAATAGAGATTTTGGACTATCAGACTAAGAGAAACAGGACATCCTCTCCAGTCTGCCAAGTTTGCATTCTAACTCATCACACTGACATCAGTGTTCCCTGCAGGGAAATGAGCTTGATTTCTATTTTTACAGGTGGGGAGAGAATGCATACAGAGGTGCTGCAAACTACCCAAACTTAAGTAGGAAGCCTGTGACAAATTTTGAGCTTGCAACTGTACTTCTTTCCTAGAGGTTGAGAATCATGCAAGAGCTTCAAAACTCCACTCTTCCACAAATGAACAGGTATTAAAACTATAGACTTGGAGATGTCTTTGCCACAGTCTTCACTAACACTCTAGATAATGACATATGGACTTCTGGACCATAGGCATCCCACTGTGTGTACCCCCAAAGCATGTCCTTTTCAGCCCTTTATTTTGCTATCCTCTTTGCTTTGGAGTTCTCCATCTAACTGGCTCCTGGATCTGGAAGAGCTGAACCAAGTGAGCAGGGATTTCTGCAGGCCTCTTTTGGCATGATCTGCCTTCAGTGAGGTGCAGGACATCTCTGCCAGCTGAGGAATGAGGAGTGAGTACTTAAAAGAATCAAATACATGTGACATGCAAGAAGCTCTCCTGCCAGCTCTCATGAAATTAAATGCCCTGACTACAGATTGGAATCAGACCTGTTTTTTCTATGTCATACTCCTCGTATGTATTGCATGCTTATGCAAAATCTGAGAACTAACAATAATGAATAAACACAGTGCAAAAATAAAGTGTAGAGTTTCTTCTGTTTTTCCACTACATCCTATTTGTACGTGCTTATAGACCAGAGTATCTAAGACAGCATGGAACTATTAGAAAAATTAGTTTTGCTTCTTGTAATACAGGATATGGGCTTTCCCCAGCTTACCCATTTCTGTGATGTGCTTTTGAGTTACCAATAACATCTACAAAGTCATCCTCAAAGTCCTTCAGAGTTTAAGTGATAATCATTATTTCCCTTGGTAATTTGTTTATCAGCTGTGCTCTAAAATACCTGTAACAGTGTCCAAATACTGAGATACAGGTAATTATTATTATTCCATTTTCTGCTAAATTAAAAAGTGCCTCCACACTGTACTTAGATCTCTTCTGAACCTTCATCTTTGTAACAGCTTTTTCAAATTATAGAAGCTTGGAAATTAATCGTGGATGCAGCATTCTAGTCCTGATCTTACTGATCCTGTTTGCAGAGATAAAAGCACTCCCTGTTCTCACGTCTACACCCAAAGCAGACTTAACTTTGTGGCAACAGAACTGACCCAGGATGTCTTGTCAACTTGCTAAGGAAATGTGTGTTTCTTTCCAAGATGTAGAGTTGTGGTCTGGCCTACATTTTGTTGTTCTTCTTGAGGACTTTATACTTCAGTAAATGTATTATTGAGTGGTTGCTCTCATCTCCCTGTTCTCATACTTCACTACTTTGAATTAAGCTGACTGAAACAGTAAGAATTTTAAATGCATTTCCAGGCTGCTGATGAAAATATGGAATTGACAGTAGGCCTGTAGTTGATCCCTATGGGATCTGACTACAAACTGCTGCAACCAGTGCAGTGCAGTGCTCTCAAACAGCTCCCAATCATCCCACAATAGGGTTTTCTTTGTATACTTCATGGTGCCATATTTTTATCCAAATGTTTTTCAATGTTAGATTAAAATAGACCTAGTATTTTGGTATTCATTTAAAATAAGCATAGCTCGTCCCCAAAACTAACATTTAAACACTTACTCCCTGTTGAACTACCATGCCAATTGTGACCAGTTGTGAAGCAACCACAACCAGGTGGCTTTCAGAATCAGAAGGGCATAAAACATTTTCACTGTCCCTCCCCTGCTCTCCTGCTGGCACTGGCCATTAGCACTAAAATGGGGCTAAGAGTAAATGGCTACTTCCTGCAAACCAACTGTCTGAAGAAATGGTGCTTGAGAACTGCACAAAGGGGCAGGGAACTCGCATCACATGTTACAGTTACTGCTTAATATTCCTGTGTCCCGTGCTGCAAATGCTTCCTGAACATCACTAAATCTCCCATTTGCCAGGTAGACAGCAGGGATAATCATATCTTGTGGCAGTGCACTACAACACACCAGTATCAGAACTTGTAGCCAGTTAAGCTGATCCACATCTCCTTTCTCTATTCAGGAGGGTGACCCAGGGAAGCTGTAGCTTGGGGGGTGGTAGCTGAAAAATTTGGCTTTTACTGCAGCATCACTATCACTGAACTAAAGCAGTCCGTGTGCTACCAAAGGAGCAACAAGAGAGCACTACTTCAATGCCACTGGTAGAGCAATGTAGCGGTTACATTAGGGAACAGCAAATGTATCAAAGTTCAAACACTCCACAAAACTTTGGACCGTGGCACAGAACAAATGAGAACCACCTGCCAGGAACAGATCCTGTACTGTCTGTTCCCACCAGTATCAATACAAATTATGGACTTACTGATCTGATACAGCACACCTAATGCACACCAATGTTTTGTCTTACACGTGTAAGATTCTCCAGGGGAAACCCTTCTGCTCTTGACCAGCCTTTCAGCTCCAGACCTCTTGAACAAAACTTGCACAGTGCTTACAAAACATGTACCATCCAGTGTAATAAAGTGGGAACGGGTGAAACTGGCAGGTTTCAACTTTCCTTCATGTTGTGAGCTATAAATTGTGTCAATGTCCCAGAAGCTGTGTTGGACACAGCTGTCTTCATGTGAAACCCAAAAATCATACCTGTAATTCTGCCATTATTTTATCTCCTTCCTCTTCTTCTTCATCTTTTGCAACTGATGCTACAGGATGCTCTCTGCTCCGAGACTGTGCCTGATCCTCTTTAGAGACTTTGGATTGTACAATTTGCCCAGCATCTTCACTGCATTCCTACAAGGGGACAAGAAAGCACAGACAGAATAGTTTAGCCCTCCTGATGCAAAGCAAACAGAAAATTCAACACAACTGCAATTCTGCTGTTGCAAAGTCCCTCTTCTTTCATAAGGAGACTGCTCCTTCATCAGTTCAAAGGCAACCAATATTGCTCATGTGGTAGCCTGTTCACAGATTAAAAACTGTTTTTTCCTCCACTTCCTTCAGGGAACAGAACAGATGGGGAAAGGAAGTCTAAGGAAACGAATTTGCAACATTTCTGTAAGAACGTTCTCAAATCTGAACTGATCTTCCCCCATCTGTTTAAGGCATGGTGTTTTTTTTTAATTTTAATCTTCTTACCACTCCAAATGAAAGCAGTATGTGACATTGCTAAGAGGAGCCAGATCATTTGGCTTAGCAGTAGTGTTGCCTAGTAAGCAGTTTCAGTAGCTCTCTAGGATGGAATTTGGTTTACAGACACAGCCCAAGCAAGCCTGGGAATGTTTCTCTGTGCTAGACACTCATATAGTGGTTTAGTGTCTGAATCATCAAACCTTGACAGTAGCAGCAGCCTCTTTTCTGGCAGCATAGACAACTTCTCCTGATCTCGTTGTGGTTAGTCCTGAACCTGGCAGGTAACTGCGCCGTGGAGGTGGAGGAGGTGGAGACTTGGTCAGTTTGTCACTATCCTGTTCTCCATCAGGAACTTCTTCTGCAAGTAAATAAGAGTAGCACAAAGTGAGCATCCATGAAGGATGGGAAAAAAATTATCCATGTTTCTGCCTCAACTGTAAAGGAGAAAATATATCTTAAAAGGTCCTGCTCCTGAATAGATAGAAACACATTTAGGATTCAGATGGAAATGCCCTGAACAAAAGCAGACAATATTGTAGTTACACAGAGGAACCATGTTCACTTCACCCATAAATTTTCACCAAAACTCTTTTCCTCATTTCACTGTGGCTGGATTTCAGCCTTCAGTGTTCACAAATGTGACAACAGCATGGCACCCTTCTGCAAATCAAGGACTTTTAAAGAAGTATGTGAGGTGGGGGTTCACCTGGGAACCTGGTTACACACAGTGCTCCTGTAGCCTCCTCTGAAAGTGTGGCTACTGACATTGTTTTTAGCAAGACACCAAACCTGGCTACTTCTGATTCTCAGCAATTCTGAAGCAACCAGCACACATTTCTATTCTGCAGTGGAGGTGCTGCTGGCAGGGTACTGGGAGATGAACTGAAGAATTTTGTTGATCTTGTAGATGGACAAAACTAGCTAAGTTTAACTGAAGCCCAAGAAGGAAAATGTGAACTGTGGTCCAGAGATATTATTCTATAAAAGCCCAGTATGTATAGTTTGCTAACTCACCAAGATTCAAATACCAAACCAAATAGCTGAGCAGAGACAGCCCTTGCTCTCCGAGAAGTCTCCTAAGATTAGATTAGTTTCCCAACCCATGATGTTTCCCCAGTCCTGCTGCCATTTTCTCTCCCCACCATCACCAGATGGCATTTTTCCCAGAAGCAGCATTATGTGACTTATGATCCTACACATTTCTGTGTAGCCCTACACAGGCTAAGCATCACACATAGCAACAGCCACCATGTTCACACTGCTTTTTACTGTGTTCATTTACCAGAGCAAGAGAAAGGCTTTTCTGCAGCTACTCAGTGTTATATAAAGAGCTGGAATAAGTATAACTGAGAAAGATAAAACCTCCTGCTTTTGGGATTACCCAGCTGCTCGGAACTAAGTATTCCCTCTGGCAAGTTATTGCATAACTGCCCACTCCCAGATCTGCATCAGCCTCCTCCAATACTTCAGTCAGTTCCTGGGGCTGGAGGAGCCCTTGTCTGACCCAGCCTCATCTTTGTTCCCTTCTTAGCTCAAACATTCTTTGAAACTACTTAATCTTAAATAAATGCTATGTTGTATTATCTCTCTCCCTCCTTACCTGGCACTCACTTGAAAGATTGCAGCAAGAGGGAATTTCCAGGTGCACTGTGTACATTACACCACTTCTTTGGTCAATCCACATCACTAAGTTTATTGTGACATCAGATGTACAACTGCTACATAAACAGAATAATTCTCTCAGATAAGGTGTAGCAGACTATGATGTGGGGTCTGTGCAAATTTCTACTACTAATTGTCTTAGCTCATTGCCCTTAAACTAATAGTAGCTCTGACACCCAAGTTTTTCTTACACTTACTAAGAGCAAGGTTGGATGAAGGCACTCAGAAGGTGCACTGAGAAGAACCTGGTCCCATCCTCCTGACACTCACCCTTTGCATATTTGTAGACATTAATGAGATCATCCCTCAGTCTCCTCTTCTATAAGCTTAAGAGATCTAGGTAAGGTTGCTACTCCAATCCCTTAATCATGTTTATAGCTCTGTTCTGGACTCTCTCAAGCAGCTCCCTGTCCTTCTTGAACTGAAGGTCCCAGAACTGGACACTGCCATCATCTACCCAATTGGTTATGTGCTCATAGGTTATCAGGTTGTTAAAGCATGACTTCCCCTAGGCAAATCCATGTTGACTGCCCCTAATGACCCACTTATCCTTGATGTGCCTAGAGACACCACCAAGGATAAGTTGCTCCATCATCTTTTGAGGACTGTAGTTACCCAGGTCCTCCTTCTTGCCATTTTTGAAGACAGGAGTTACATTTGCTTTTCTCTAGTCTTCAGGCACTCCCCTGGTCCCCATGACTTACCGAAGAGTGGCCTAGTAATGACTTCTACCAGCTCCCTCAGCACCCTCAGGTGCATCCCATCAGGACCCATGGATTTGTGAACATCCAGATTGCTTGGTTTACCCTAACTCAATCCTCATCAACCAAGGTACACTCCTCCTTTCTCTTGAAGGGTCTGAGGGGTGTGATGTTCCTCAGGACAGCCTCCAGCAGTGTAGGCAGACACAAAGAATGTGTTCAGTAACTCTGCCTTCTTTGTATCTTCTGTCACCAGTGCACTCACCTCACTTCCCCCACCATAAAAATTTCTACTTGAAGCAAAATACCAACATGTCTTAAAACAATGTCAAAAGAAGACCACCTACTTTGAGGTAGACTTCACAGTCAAATAAGCAAACTGCCTTTAAGGGAAGCTATTGATCACTTAGTACTTGTGGAAATCAGGGCATTCTCACATATGAAGGTACAAAGGGACATAAAGGAGTCCAATTTCTAATGCACACACTAGAGAGATTCCCCATATTTTTTGTTGATCAATATTGATCACAAAGATGAGTGAGAGTCAAGATATTAAAGATGCATTTTCCATCTAATTTGTAAAACTGTGCCCTCTAATTTTACTTTGTTCTGTGCTTCGCAGAGAGAAGAAAAAAAAAAGGTTCTTAATTGGATTCTGTGTGGAGAATGGCTGAGAACACATCCTGGCATTGTGATCTGTTTGGCTTCTGCAGCAAAGCCAACAGAGAACTTTGTTAATTTATGGCTAAAATGTCTATATTAGTAGGTAGGTGGTCTCTCTTTCCTTATGTTGCTCAGTTATCTAGTCTACAGCAGACTGATAGTTCAGTTATCATCTTACCTCATAAAGGAATTGAGTGGCATGTGAGATATTTAATCAGGTATTAAGGAAAAGTTTTGCCATTTCCTTATTTATGTTACTCTTAGAAGATTCAATACATACAATAGAAGGCAAATGTATAAATTTCATCAGATTCCTCTTTAAATCTGCTGGCTCCACTCTACAAAATTATAGTCTAGAAGTGGATTAGTTCACAATGTGAATTATAAAACTTCTTTGTTATTGCGTTCTGCTCTTCTTAAAGATGTTGCAGCTCAGTGCACCCATATGGTATCTGCTTTCATTGACATTTTTCAATTATACCACACATTATATGAGATAATTATGTTGATAGCCAGTAACTTCACTGAATGGTACCAGAATTCTAAAATTATTCTGTGAGTTTCAACAGAATGGATTTGAAGCAAGTATGTCATGAAACACCCAAGAAGCCTCAATGTGTCAGTGTAAATGTTAGTTGCAACACAAGGAAATTCATGCTAATATATTATCCATACTGGCCTCTGTAAAATCTCTGCATCCTGCCCACAGAATCTGCATTACTCCTCAGGGAGACAATTCACAGGTATTATCAAGAACACAGAAATCTGTAAACTAAAATCATTCCAGAAAGCATTAAAAATAACCTCTCTTTTCCAGATATGCAGTTCTTTAGCACCATTTATTCCTGCAAACCTTACCTGAGACTTCCATTTTTATCACTGCATCCCCTTTAGGCAGGGCTTCTGACTGGGGAGGCATCTCCAGGTTAGGAATTGACTTCATTATATTGGCCTGGGCCTCTTCCAAGAGCTTTTCAAATTCCTTTCCATTATAGTGATCGAGGTTTTGTCTTTTCTCCTCCCATTTCTTTTCAGCTTTCTAGACAAAAACAGTAAAACACTTATTTATTTCCCTGATTTCTGTTATGATCATTTATTTTTAAAAAATCCATGTGTAAACTTTATAGGTCAATATGGATTGATTCTAGCCAGCATCTAGAGGAAATATATGAACGTTAATTGTACATCTTTTCTGACTTCCATCATGTTAGATAGGGCAGAAACACATGACAGACTGACAGTGGTCACTGCTCACTAAAGGAATAAAGGCAGAATTTGAATCTGGGTCACTGCTTTACTGTATCACACTGGTGATTAAAGTGCATGTCTGTAAAAAGATGTGAGAGTCCACTTGTGGGTTTTCTCAATATCTCTGTGTGAAACCACTGGAACTTTATCCTCTTTCACTTTTTCCTCTCCATAATGAGGCATATGGAGATTCAAAGAGTGAATGAAATCCACTGATGCAAGTGTTGCCAGAGAATCATATACAGTTCTTTAAAAATACACTATTCTAAAAAAGAAATTTTACATTTAAAGAAATAAAACTTATTTTTTAATCTCAGTAATTTTGGTTACACTTTATTATCCTGTTGCATTTAAAATAAGAAGTATCTTTAGAAGTGGTGTTAGGGGTTAAGCATTTAGATATTCAAAATGCATTTGGAAAATACCACCTGCAGTCTCAAAAGTGAGACTGGGAGCTCAGACCTAAAGAGAGGACAATTGGTTGAGGAGAATACACTGTACCTCAATTGACACAGCTCGGTTTCTGGTACTTGCACTGTGAATTTCCTCAATGAAAAGACTTTGCATGGTGTTGCCATTGACAGAGACCTGTGGTGCTGGTGTGGCTTGTGTGGGCTGGGATCCTGTTGCGGACTCTTGTGGGGGGACAGGAGGGGTAGCTGAGAGGTGGCCACCTGCTGGCGTTCCTTCGCTGTGGCTGGCTGCAGTGGGTGAGCCCTGGGAATGGTTGACCAGGGCTGATGAGTGCTGAGACTGATGAATGACAACAGGTGAGCTCTGCACGTGATGGACTGTCATTGTTGAGAAGGGGACGACTTCTGACTTGACTGATGATACCTGGGACTCTGATGTGATTGTTGTGAGGTTTTGCTGTGCATGTCCCTGGGTGTGTTTGAGCTCCTCCTGGCTTTTGAGAGAGTCAGATGCAGTGGCCTTTTCTGTAGTAGAGTATTGTACAGCTTGGGACGGATCCACACCCCTCAGCAGTCCTTCTGTAACATGTCTGCCAGGCAGATTGAACACAAGAGCATGGCACATGGTTAGCACACAGGTAAGCCATGAGCAACATTTGACAATAAACTTTTGCAAGGGAAAAGCACCTATATCAAAAACATCAAAACAACTGCTTTTTATTCTTGATTCTTTAGCTTTCTCAGCAGCCATTCTAATCAGGATGTTTTTGGCTTTAAAATGTTTACTAATTGTCATGGATGTACTGGAAGTTTTTGACACTTTTTTTGGTTGATTTTAAGAGAGAGAACAGAAATCAATTAACTGACTTAAATTTTTCACACTTCAAATATCTAAGCAAGAAGTTCTTAGACTATTATCACAGAAAGTAGCAGCTATACAGAATAACAGGTAGAACAGCATAGGATAGGCAGCTTGGCAGATTTCCCAAACAAAGTCTTCAAATGATACTTAAAAAAAGTCTTGTCTGTCAAGAGTTTGGGATAGAATGAGATGAGGATGTAAGAAGTCAGCTATTTCTGGCAGCCAGCAGTGAAATGGCTGAGCTTAAGAGCATAGTCAGATTTCAAGTGCCATCAGTTTTTTCATTATTGAAACAGACTTAATGAGGTTTAATGTGCAATTTCACAGCAAAAAATTACTTTTGGTGAAACTCTGTCATGTGGAACTTATCAGTTTTTTTTCCCTGAGAGAGACAGGAAATAACTGCAGTCATTTTTAGGAAAAGGAAACTAATAAAAAAGGAAATAGATGTTTATCTACATGGAAAAAGAAGCGATGACTCTGAGAAGACCTGTTATATAAACCATTTTATCCATCTGGAAAATTAATTTTATATGTTCTCCAGGATATGCAGAAACAATGACAAGCCTACATGCCTCAGAATAATGGAGGCAACAACAGATTTATGATTTCCATTTTCTTGTAACTGAAGTATAATCGAGATCACCACACTTAAAGCCTGGCCTGATTTGCCAATTTTGAGTAGGAAGGTAACCCAATGCCTATTGCCTCACAGAAATCAGCAGTCATTTGCTGCCTTCATAGCTGAACACTGGCACACAGTGGACAGAAACTTTACCTAGTATTTCAACTTTCTCTAACACTTCTTCCTTGCAAAAAATAAAGACTTTGCATGAATTCACAAGCATACAGGAAAATATTTCTTTCTTTCAGAAGGTTTAGGATGCCTTTATCCATTTAGACTATGTTTCTGATTTCTTAGGGTTACATTTTCAGGGATGCATATTTCAATGTCAGAGAATGTTTCTTCAAGCTTAAATTGCTCTAAATATCTACAGTTAATTAACTCAGATATGGGGCTGGTGCCACTCTGTAAGCTTTTTCTTCCAAGTACTTCCCAAATTAAGAAAAATGGAGTTCAAAGGGAACTAGTTCCAATCATAAGATCTGAACTACTGGGGCTGTTGGTCAGAACAGGATCACTACACACAGCACAGGAAAGGCAAATTTCATTTACCTTGAGATGCCTCTAGGAGGAATCTATAAAATACTTCAAGCAAGTTGCATTTCTCAGAATTGCCAGGGGAAAACCCAAACCTGAAAGCTATTTCAGCCCTGCTTGAGGAAAGTTTTTAGTTTTGAAGGAAAAAAAAAAATCACCTCCTGAGCATGGTAAGGATGTCAGTCATGCTGCGCACACGTTTCAGCAAGCTGTCCAGCTTGTGTGGCTCTTCCTTTAGGAACCTCACAGCTTCTACCTCAATCCGGAGGATGGAACGCATTTTGTTCTGCAGTGCTGGGAAATCTCCTGCAAAGACAACAGCTGTGAAGCTCAACAGAAAATTATAAAAACCCAGGGAGAAGCGGAAGATGTGTGAATGTTAAATAGTTGAGCGTCTACCTCTCTCCAGGGGCCCTACAACAAGCTTCTTAATCCTGACTTTAAACCTTCTTTGGAAGTGAAAGTTAATGCCCTCAGATCAAAGGCAAAACTATTCTCAGCCACTGTAGTTAGGAGAATGAAAAGTAAGAAGGACAAGTATATACCTTTCAGGGTGGCAACAGCTTCTCCCACTTGACGCAAAAGAAAGGCTCCATCTTCAACATCTTTCAATGTAACTGTTTTGCTGGAAGCAGTAGAGTCCCTCTTCATGTCTTCAACAAATGCCTCCAGCTCACTGGCAAAACAAAACAAAAAAGAAGGGTCAGAAAATGTAAGCACGTTACAATCAAATATATGTAATTGAATACACTAAACTAAACCAGAAAAATCAATTTTGGTACTTTATAATCTGACACCACAGGCTGAAAAAACCACAGAGTAGCATGAGGGGATATGAAGTGAGGATGCTGGGCACTCACACTCACAGCATAGGAACAGGCTTGGAACTAGCCAAAGTTACTGACTTCTCTGACAGGCTGTAGATGTGTAGGGCACATTGACCTCAGGGCAGCTGCACTCCAAAGGGCAGGTGAGGTCGTGAAAAACATCTTGCAGACAGTCCTCAGGGGATGCAGATCCTAAAAGGGTACAGACACACTGCACCACTACATCCTGTATTGGCTTGTGCCTTGCATTTTCTCCTTGCTGATGACGTGCAAAGGAAAGCCCAACACTGAATTAACAACCCCAAACTGGCACTAAGGGCCCCTTCTTGCAACCCTGTTAATCTGCTGTGTTTGGCCACACAGAATACAGGGCTCTGTCTCCACCAATAGCCAGACTGAAATGGCAAGTGTGCATTGTGTGCAGCTCTTGTTCAGCATTTGGATTCAAAAATTAATCACTTCAGTTACTTTTTCCAGCCAGTGCAGTCCTGTGCTTTCTCTGGCTCCATTTGGATCCTCCTTTTCTTTCCCAGTGCTTTGATACTTCACATAAATTTTCACAATCTTTCAAACACGTTAACTTCATTTTCCTTTTGAAAGGCCACTTTTTTTCGCCATTTAGGTTCAGACCACAATGTTATAGCTGTAAATTCCCCCACAGAAGCTTAAAAATTTCTCAAGAAAACCTGAAATGCATTATGAACAACTATTAAACACATATGAGAATACCTAAAAATGATCATCTCTTGAATGCTTATTCTGAGAGAAACCTGCCTCTATTAAGACACTAAATCTACTAACAGGAATATTCTGCAAAGCAGTTTAACTACATGATCAAAAACAATTCAAAGCAATCTCTGAACTGACAAAATTACTATTAATTTTAAGCTGATTTGGAGCTGATGTCTTGCATCCACTAGATAGAAGTTTTGCAATTGCTGTAAGAGAACAAAGATTGCCTGATTGCTTGAAAAAGGGCAAGGAAAGATTGTCTTCTCCATCTATGGTAAGTTTCACATTTCCACAAATTTCTCTTGTGCCATCCAGGTCAGTTTCTAGCTCCATGGACAGACAACATAAGGAGGGAAAGAGAGGAACAGGTGACAGGTAACAGGATAAAAAGAGGAAAGTTCCCTGCATTTTGCTTTTAGATCAATTTAAAGTGGAAGCACAGTCACACAGAATAATAAATGTCAATACAATAGTACTTCTGACACATAGAGAAGCAGATCTGGTGTATCTATATAGGATCAGAACATCAAGAGCACACAGCAAAGAGTTCAATTAGGAACGTGAGGGACTAGAAAACCATTTTGAATTAAGACTAATCAGAAGCTTCTGAACAGGTCACAAACAATTGAAAGCAAATGATACTATTTTAAACCCCTTCTCCCAAAGACTGCCTTGAGAAGACTAAGAGAATCACCATTTCCACTAGTAAAAACATACTTGCAGGAAACAATCTGAGGGACCACACGATGGCAGCAGGGGAACGTCTCTTGGGGTATTTTTCCAGAGGAAGAGGACCCGATAAAGAGCATCATCTGCTGTCTCTGAGCCTGTCAACCTTTGCAATAAAGGGCACAGATACAGTCTAGGAAGAAGCTGAGAAAAGAATTTGTCTTTCTGTCACTGCAATGAGGGCTCCAAGAAGACCCACCAGACAAACACTGCTTGTAGGTCACAAAACCATAGAATCATAGAATAGTTTGGGTTGGGAGGGACCTTAAAGATCACCTTGTTCCAACCCTCCAACCTCCCACTAGATCAGGCTACTCAGTGCCTTGTCCAGCCTGGCCTTAAATACCTCCAGAGATGGGACATCCACAACCTCTCTGGGCAACCTGTTCCAGTGTCTCATCACCCTCACAGTAAAGAATTTCTTTCTTATATCTAGGCCGAATCTCCCCTCTTCCAATTTACATCCGTTATTCCTAGTCCTGACATCACATATCCTATTAAAAAGTCCTACTCCTGCCTTTCTCTAGGCCCCCTTCAGGTATTGATAAGCTGCTATGAGGTCCCCCCCAGCAGCATCTTTGCCTGTGAGGCTTGCCATAGGAGGAAGAGCTAAAGGAAATGGGTTTGTTCATCTTTGAGAATAGAAGGCTTAGGGAAGACCTTATCACCATGTTCCTTTTTACATGGAGAAGACAAGGGATAATGGGGTAGAAGTTACACCTTTGGAGATTATGGTTGGACACAAGATAAAAAGATTTCACAGTAAGACACTAAAATAGTATCCCCATGGAAGCTCCCCAATACTGGACACTTTTAAGATTCATCTGGACATGCTTTTGCCTAGAAAGGTTGGACTAGATGATAGTTAAGATCCCTTCCAAGTTGGTATTCTATGATTCTGTAATTCAGTGACAATTGACCAGGAAAAAAACTAAGTTCAAATTAATTCCTAATAAATGTAAAGCAACGCTCATGGGGAGAGGAAAAATAAACCCAAAACTAATCCAATCTGAAGCAAATGAACCTCCAAAATATGTAAGCTTTTATACACAATAGTAAACTTTGAACTGGTAAGCATCCTTTGTGAGTGAGATGTTTGATTTGTAATGGAAAGTTCATGTGGAACATTAGGACAGAAGGAACCATCCTACCATTGCACGAAGTAATAGCATGCCTACCTACATCAACTATAGCCATTGCAGGGCTTTCATCACTCCTCATTTCCATCTCACATATTTATGCTGGAGTTGGAAAGGGCGTAGAGAAAGGCAACAGAATGAGAAAATGTGCTTTTCAGGCTGAAAAAAGCACGATCAGAAAATGGAATGGGGTCTGAAACATCTCGACAAGCCTGGAGAGGGTGAATTCTGCCATGCATAATTTAAGAGTTTGAGGATTGACTGACAGATGAAAGATTCAAAAACCAAAAAAGATCTTCCTTCTACAAAAAATTACTTTATGGAATTCAGTGTGCCTAGATGCTCTGGACAACCAAGTTTATATGAATTTAAAATGATGCTTCAGTTAGTGAAAAGCAAACAATCCATGCATAGCTTTTGGATATGAAGATACTACCTCTGATATGGAAGAGAACTACATGTCACTAAAAGTATGGAGATGCACTCTGAGTATTTTCACATGTTGTTTTAACCTTTCCCAAGGGTCTGCTACCAGTGGCTCTCTAAGTCTGCTAAGTGAAGTCTTGTGTTTACTGGATCTATTTATTCTTATTAAAAAAGTCCCATATTTATCCTAACAAAAATATAAATTGTAACTTATTAGACAATTAGACAGCTTGGATGCAGCTACAATTTAAATACTGTGCTTATGTCTGTTAAAATGTTTACAGTAATCTGCAACATGTAGTAGTCCTACCTGTAACATGCTCTTCACAACATAATTATTTCATTAGTCAATGTGTCATAACATCATAATTTGTCTTTGGACTGGTAAATTTTAAAGCTATTATCTGCAACTCCCAAAGCATCATATATGACATCTATAATGTTGAATCAAAAGACTAGATAGGAAAAAAACCTCTATCCAGTAAATTATGAGTATATATTTCACTGCTACCAGTGTGCATAAGCATAATCTTTAACAGTGTTCCTTGGTTTCATTAGATATTTCTGCTGTTAGTAGCATAAAACCACCAATATTTTTATTGTTTTATTCCCCAGTTCTTATCTTCAGAACTGCAGAAAGCAGAGCTTTTCAAGCTGAGATTTAACACTTCAGAGTAGTAAATACACTTTCTTAAGTGTTGCAGATATCCTTAAGCTCCCCTGTCTTTCATGAAGCCAGCTTAGTGATTTAGTCTTATGATTTAGGACTAGAGAGTGCAACAATTGAAAGGCTAAGAAACACTAAATTTCTTGCCCCTCTGCTCTGTATTTGTTTATACATCTGTACTGGGATAAGCTTAATTGAAAGTGCCCATATAGAATATTAACCTTTTCCTGAGTACTGCCAGTCATATTTGATGTGATATGTGCTCCTCATTATTAACAGCCATCAGCTGCTGAACTTAAACCATAGTGGGCTGTGAGCCTACAAATGTGGACACACATGACAAAGAAATCTCACTGGACACACCTGATGAAAAACAATCGTGGTGATTTAGTGTTTGTTGCTAACACATCTCTGAAAAGGTTGAATTAACATTTACAGCCTATAAATGACCTAAGATAGACACTTTCCTGTAACATTAACAAATTAAGTAGCTCAGAAGCAGTTGAAACTCTGAACATAAAAAATTCCAAGCACTGATAAAGCAGAACAGTGTTACAATCAAAGCCATATCTTAAATTAAAAGCTGTAACAAGTAATACCACCTCCTCTTGACCTCACTCAGCATCTGTTCTGTGAGGTAAACAGCCATCACAAAAATTGCTCTTTCTACAGAGAACAAACAATCTGGAAACTAGGCAATGAGGCACACAGGAATAAAAGGATGAATAGGAAGGTAATTATTCAAGACCACAACACAATATTATTTAAGACTACAAACCAGCTGAGAGGATTATACACACCAGCATGAATGACTACTACACATTAAACCTCTCTTCACAGAATCCATACCTCTTTTAGCAACATTGAACTTTGCCTTTACAGAAGCATCATTTTTATAACAAATCTTACTCGTCTGACAACATGTTGATCAAAGGGAAAGATTTACTCCTCTTAGCTGCCAATAACTGCATGCCTATGGCTCTTCAATCATCATTTCCAATGACAAGCTGACTATAAAGTTTCACTCCATTATGGAACAATTCTTCAGGTGTGAACTAACTGTAGTAATGAGAAATAATGAGTTATAAAGCATCTTACTAATGTGAGTGTTTGAACCAGTTAAATTATTTATTGATTTCAGCTTCATCTTGCTTCCTGCTGACTCTGAACTGGATCTCACCAGTCTTGGTAGGCCAAAGTTTTGAGGGGGAAAAAAATCTTGCAAAGAACCTTCAGATAACAAAAAGGAAACTATTTTTATCTGCAGCTGGGGCAGAAGATGGGTATTGCTGATCTCAATAAATCTTCAGCTCTCTATTTATGAGCTTCCTCTACCTCTCCCATGCAATAACCAAAGCACATGCTTTAGAAATCAGATTTTTATACTTGAAGCCACACTCATTACCTTCTTTAGCATGTACCTGTTCCTGAGGAAATTCTTCCCTTCCTCACTAAAATGCAACAGATACAGCTGAAGGGTAAGGAAGATAAAGTTGATTATGTGCCTTAAGAGTCATCTGTCCCTTTACAGGGGATTTCTGTAGTGGTTAAAACCCCTCGTACTAGTGGGCCCAGTAGGCTGTGCTCAGAAGCACACTCAATCAGAGGCAGTGATTTGTATAACAGTTAGTTTTATGGTCAACATGAGTGCAAGGAAACACAGCTAAAACAGCACACACTGCTGCAGTTTCACTGAAGCTTTGTGAGTTGTAAGTTCAAAGCTTTAGTATACTAATGTTTTCACTAAGGCTATTACTTGGTGGAAGAAAAAGGCAGGAAAAAGCAACAAATTCTCAGAGGCTTCTCAACCTACCTTAACTTCTTTACAGTTTTTTCTTCTTCGTTGAGATATTTCTGCCTTTCTTGTTCCACCAGGTTGCGCTGTCGCTGCACAGGATCTTCAAGTCTCTTCATTGTTTCAATCATTTTGCCATTGATTTCCAGCTCTGCTTTCTTCACCATTGCCCTCAGCAACTCCTGGTTCTGCAGCTGTTGTACAAAAGAAATCAACTTCAATTTTTCCTGCTTGACTGACATTCCTGACAACAAAACACATTGCAAAGCTAAGAAATAGGCAACAGAAAGTTTTTACCTTATTTCCTCTCCCCCCCCCCTTAAAGTTTACCTATAATATGCATTATTCCACAAGGAAGTGTTTAGGGTTAAAAAAGCCTAAACCTGATTAACTTCTAATGTGACTATGTAACTTCAATTGCAAGATGATGAGCAACAGAAGTTGGGATCAGTGCACACCTTCAGCACATAACTTCTGCAAGGATTGTAGCCCCTTGATTCTGCTCAGTCCAGCACAAAACAAGAATTAATCATGGTTCACAAGAATGCCAGAAGCTGGACTTCTACTGTTTACATATCTTGTAAGCTTCTGCTTTGCACCATCCATACATGCCTGGTGGGTAATCCCATATATTAATGACAAGGCTGGAACATCCTGCTGTTCTCAGATGGACTTTTCAGTCTCTCGAGTGGTAGGAGAAGAATTTTGCCACCCACTGTAATTTGGTACAGAGACAGCTCAGTGTCACTGACAGTACATAAATCCTCCCTTACCCACCAAATCCCCTGAGAACTGTAAAAATCACACCTTCTTTCTTGTTTTAACCTTATATTAAGTATCCAAAGCGATAATTTTCTGACTGATATTAATTTTGCAGAGCAAAAAGCCAAACTAAGAAGAAAGTTGTATGCTGTATGCTTCTGTGGATAGCCCCACAGCAGCTATGCTCCGCATTAACACAAACCCAGTCTCTTACAAAACTGCCCAGCTGGCCATTTAGTCACATCTTTAGATTATTTGCAACATGAAACACAACTCTGTTAGCCCAGCAACCTTCTCATAACATAAGTTTAAAAAACACCTGTGTCAACTATGAGACATAGTCACAGTTTTAAAACTAGAGATCAAATCATCAGCTGTTTCCTGAACATCCAGGATTAACACCCAAACCACATCCAACAAAGGAAAACCACTTTTAATGGGAAAACCCAGGAAAATGGATTATCTACGGGAACAACATAATGCAACAAGACTTCGTTTAAAGTTGATTTAAAACAATTCACAGGAATCAGAAGGAAAAAAACCTTTTGCCTGATTCATTATTTCCAATTAGTATGGGAATTGGAGGAACAAATTCAACTCTTTGTGCCTGACTTTGCCTTCTCCAGAGACATGGCTGTGAGGAGAGGGAGGGTAACACTTCACTGAAAGTGTGCTGGGGAATCTGAGCTTTGACAAGCCAGAGGTCAGCAGCCAGCTGAAGGTAAGTGTTAGCAGTTAAGGGAAAAAATGAAGCTGAGAAATATTTGAAACAGCACAGATTTATAAACATGTCAGACAGGATTCTTTTGACGATAGTGCATATGTGTGTTTTTTCCCACCATGGGATTAACATTTGGGTTTGATAGATAAAAAACTGTTACAGCAAAGCCAGCACAGCTATCTGAGACACACATCTCTTATCTTGTGCTGTATTTTTAACATGGAAAACAGAAATGAATGAATAAAAGAAAGAGTGAATGAGCATGTAACACTTCAGTCATACAGTTTATACACAGCTTCTTAAAAAGTGAGGAAATTTGACACAGGGAAGTGACTTAGGAAATGTGAAACAACTGATCCAAGGTCATAGAGAAGTCTGTACCAGTCAGATGCAGGTGTCCTCTGTGTTGCTCAGCTGGCAACAGTGACTCCCAGTAATAACAAAACAGAGTATGTGTGTGTGAGGCTTTGCAACAGCTTAAAAAGAAACTTCATTCAAGCAATGTTAAAGTTCCAGTGCCCAAAGGTAAGGAAAAGCAATTCACACTTCCCTGTCACCACCAACTGGCAATTTCTTGCTAATTACAGCTAAGTTTCCTTACAACTGGAAGCACTGATCAAACAGGAAACACTTTTTGTAGAATTCTGGCATCTTCTCCTACACACCTTTCCTTGGCTCTCACTCCCAGTTTCACCAATATCTTCAAATACCTACCTTGTCCCTCTTCTTTGACTACCTAAACACTGTTCTCCCACAAGTACCTCAGCTCTGCCTTTGGCATCCACCTGAAGAATCATCATGACCAGTTTGGTTCACTTTGAACCAATTATTATCTACGAGACAGGTAACTGGAAAGCTAAATATTGGTTCATAGTCACATTTCTCTTCAGAAGGCAAGCATGACCTGTCCAGTGTGACCCTTCCAGGCCTAGATGGGAGAGGCTTGTGGGCCACCCATCTCCCCACACACTACAGCACAGAGCCACAAACTGGGACAGACTGCCTGCAGTTCAGGATATCTCCAGGAACTATCTAATCCCTGAAGTTTGTTACCATATATAGATTAAATGAAGTCTCACCAGTTTTATACTGCAGCCCAAAATGTATTTGAATTTCTAATTAAAGTCTACATTTGTGAGACTGAGCAGCAGACACCATTTATTGTAGTATTATTAGAATATTTTCTATCCTTTCTGAAGCACTTACTTCCCTGCAACTAATACACTGAGTGAAGGAAAACCATGCATACATACACATTCCAAACACTGAACCCTTATCACATCTAACTACTTTTCCTTAACATGTGCTCCATTAAAGACAGGAAGAAATAGACAAAATAAAAAATCCAATGTACATACAAGCTAATGATATATATTGTGAACATGCACTTTAAGGTTTGGTTCAAACCTTCTACTAATAATTCATATTATCTAGGAGTGCAGAATGAGCAACTCCATGAAACTCATCTTGGCCTCCAATCTTACTAAAAACAAATGCATCCAGGACACAGGCTGGATTTGAGCCTGTTTCTGGTGATGAGGAAAAATCCATAGCACATAAAACTCATCTTTCTCTGGTATCTCTGAAAATCAGAGCACCTAAGGAAGATAAGTGAATCTAATCTTTAGCAACAGCCATGACACAGATATCTTTATGCAACTTCTTGCTTGCATCTGGTAACATAACATTTAACTGCTGTGTCAATCAATACATCTGCATCAACTGCTGTTAAATGTTTTAGAAGGAGGATTTTGCCAGCACAGACAAAGGCTACATGAATGAACAGGACTTCTCAACCATGTTTTTCTCTGAATCTATCAAACAAATGAATAAGAACCTACAGTTCAATTGAAAATTGAACCACAGATACATAGTTTTAGGTCACATTCCGGTTCCTTAGTTATCCTGCCAACTTTCGTGCCTGTGCAATCATCTTTTTCAGTTCTTCGAAAGTGTTTCTTTTAGTCTGTCACTGTATGAAAAATTCACACAAACAGGAACAAACTGACTGCCAACTCAGAAGAAACACTGAAAGTGAAAAATATGAAGTACCATCAAACATATCATGCAAACAACCTGGAAAGCTAGAAAAATACTTTTCTATTTAAAATTATTTTCCAGAAAACATAAGAGAAAATTTTTATCATTACAAGTGTGATTTTCAACATTCTTCACTTCAAAGCATTATTTTTTTCGCTTGCTACCCTACAAACTCTGAGCTTTTTTTCCAAAATAATTCTATCCATTCAGGAAAGCCATGACAAAAACTCA
This sequence comes from Turnix velox, assembly GCA_013400935.1. Taxonomy (NCBI): domain Eukaryota; kingdom Metazoa; phylum Chordata; class Aves; order Charadriiformes; family Turnicidae; genus Turnix; species Turnix velox. Next base: position 37,895 of record VZTY01015401.1, read on the forward strand.
CTCTCATGAATGTAATTCATACATAAGTTTCCTTTGAGTTACACGTTCTTTCACCCAACTATCACCTATATTTCCCACTTCCTACTAGCAAGATGAACCAAATTTGCTATTATTTCTGAAATAAGGGAAGCCAGACAGAGTTAACTAGCACACTCTTTCCTTCTCAGGACTTCCTTGGCAGCACTGACTTGCACAAATGGTACAAGTTTCTTTACTCATGTGCACCATAATGCTGTATCTGATCTAAAGCAAGGTTACTGCCATGGGCAGGGCCATAGAGCCAAGGTGCAGCTGGGGAAATTCCATCTCCTTGGTGAGCAGACCCTCTGACAATAATGTGCTCACTGCCTCCAGTGCAGCACTGCACCTTCCATCCCACTTCACATGGTCACACGCCAAGTGCAGCTGGTGGACAGACCATGGGTGTTTGCCAAAAGCTGCATTTGGCACACAGGATTACAGAAGGGCAGCAGTGGTTGGCAGCACAAATGTGAAAGAATATGCACTTCTACATAATGTGCCAGGGCAGAGATGCCAAGCCAGAGTCCTGAAATTTAGATGGGGGCCATGATGGTATGTAGGCAGCACTGCAAGGAACAGCTTTTGAAAAATACACTCACTGTGCTCATCCTCACTGAAAATGTTAATACATTGGTGCTGTATCACAGGCAGAGTTCATCTGGATGACACAACTGGTTGCTCCAAATACCTTCTGCCATCACTTTGTTATCAGCAAACTGAGCACAGGAACTTGTCACAGCATCCTCAGTCTTGGCCCCCTTTTCTTTACTGTTTACCTCAACCTTCTGCTCTCTTGTCCAGTGACAGGTTAATAATTCAATTTCTTTTAGTTAAGGAATTGAAGGAAAAATTTGCTTTGAATTCTGATCCAAATTATTATTATTATTTTCTAAAATTAATCAGCAAATCAAAGGAGATTGACATAGTACCATTCCCATTTCCAAAGCCAGCCCAGTTGTAATAGCAGTAGCTGCAGCCCTACCATACCAAACCTGTGATGTCACTTTCCAGGCAAGGAGAACTGGCAGAGGATGGAGATTTCCCCTGTTGTCCACTTTGTCTTACAAGAAATTGCTTTACCTCCTTTTACATCTTCTGAGATAATACACAGCACCCTTCAGTTTTCAATTAAGTGAAGGGCTGAAGACCTGTACCAGCTGCATAAGCTTATTTTCACATTGTCTGAGATGAACAGTGTATATTTACATTTACATCATGATAGTATGTGTCAGCAGAACCTTCTGGTTAACTCTTCACTGCTCTCATAGTCTCTCGAACATTTGTGGTGCTGATGTGTGTTAGGGAGGTGCTGGTAAACTGTGAATGCAAGAAGAGCACAAAAAACCTTTGTGGCAACTTTTGAGGTAACTTTTTTCCATGGTGCTCAACTTGACTATCCTTCTGGATTTTGTAAATACAGGACTCTCACTCTGGACCAGGACTTATAGCTCAGTTGGGAGAGCATCACACTGAGGGTCAGGGGTTTGAGTCCCCGTCCAGGTATGAGGCTTGTCAGAGTTGGGCTGATGGTTGGACTAGATGATCTGAAAGATCCCTTCCAACCTAGATGACTATGGCTATGGCTTACTGCATACAGAATCATGGAATCATAGAATAGTTTGGGTTGGAAGGGACCTCAAAGATCATCGAGTTCCAACCCCCCTGCCATATTTACTGATCCTCAGCTACATTTGGTTTTTGTGACAGCAAAGTTGCTTCTTAGGGAACTTAAAAACTGTCTGAGCTGTAAACAGAATGGAGCAGGAGCATGGCTCTTCCAACATGTTTATACAGCACATAGCAAAGCAGCATCCAAACTGTAACAACAGACTTGATATTACTGTAATAAAAATACGGCTTTAATGTCTAGATACATACAAAAAAGCTAGAAATTAAGGGTTTTTTCTCTACGAAAAAGGTAAAAGACTGAAGGAAAGAGAAAGGGTATTTGCTGACAACCCACTTTCCTGGCCTTACCCAGGCAGTCATACCTGTAGCTGCTTCATCTGATGTAGCTGCAGGCGCAGATCCAACACGCTGCGTTTCATGCCGTGCAGGCTGACTTGCATTGATGAGGCTGCAGCAGGGTGATGGATGACAGCTGACTCCACACTGGCCACTGTGTTCTTCCCCCCAGACAGGCTAGCAGCACCTGCAATGAGCAGCAGCACAGGTTGAGCTCACCAGTAGAGAAGGCATCCACTGAATCCACGTGCACTTTGCACAGATGGACAAGAAAATCAAATGATAGCGGCCAGTGGTGAATATTAACAGGGGACTGGCACCTTCTTATCAAATGTATCTTGAGGAAAGACTATACAGTATACAGACTTTATCTCTGCTGGTACCTCAATCATATAGAACACTGCATTACCACTAAACTGCTTCCCATCACATCTAGTGGAGATGGGACAGTACGGTAGATTAGGCAAAACAACAGCAAAATCCAGTGGGTACTGGAAGTAGCTTTGGTATTGTCCTCTTGGGAGCTATATGAATCCAAGCTGATGCAAATTCACAGTGACTGCCAATTATGGGTAAATGATTTCTATAGAGAATCTTGCTTTTCTGCTTAAAGTACAATTCCATTTTTCTATTGGGTGTCTCCAACAATTCTGAATAACACTAGGAGAAGACAATAAAACAATGGTTTTACAATAAAACAATGGAACTGCTCTCTAGACATATTGCATCTATCTATTCCCCTTTAGCCTGTCATTCATTCAGGACAGTTTTTACAAGGCAGCATAGCATAATACAAGGAATTGAGCTGAGACATGCTGAGAATAACTGTCAGTGTCATCACAAGACTTTGTTAAAAAATACTGTTCTACTACACAGCATCAATGTCAAGCTTGTTTTTTTCAGACTCGAGTACCTAGAAAGAAGTTCTGTTTACAAGGTACGAGCAAATTCCAGCTCATCATGTAGCAGTGACGTTACAGCTTATAGCAATTTTCACTTAATACATTCATTTTATTCAAATCTTGTTTCTCATGTGTCCCTTCCCCTCCCCAATGCCAACAGGCAAAACAACAGACCATCAGTAGGGCACTCTTTTTTTCCTATGTCCAGTACTATGCATCCCTGCTTATTCTTCTGATCACAGTGCTAGATCCACCTTGTTCCTTGGGCTCAGATGGTTGCCCCTCCCTAAACTCTGCATTATACAACAGAAAGTCCCTCATCAATACATCTGCACAAGGATTTTGGGACATTAGTCATCATTCTATGAAATTCAATTAAATCAAGCAGGGACTAGTGCAGCAAGTTATTTTTTGCCTGTTGTAGGAAAATTTCCAATGCACCACAGGGCACGACAAGTCTTTATGGATGGAGTGAGAGGAGTAATTTCATTCTCACCCCCTATCACTAGTAGTCTATTCAATTGGCAAAATCCCCAAATGTACAGCTCAACATAGCAACAAACGCTTATTCCTTTGCTAACAGGTGCAGATGCCTGAACCACAGCCTTTGCAAAATTCATGGGGGGAAGACTTCTTAAAGGGTGGAAATCGTGCCAGACTCTTTTTATTTAAAAACAGGCAAAAAGGTTCCCAAAGAATCATGTTTCTTGCTTTACCTACATTTGCAGTTCCTGTCAGTAAAAGCACAGCCCCTCTGGCTGCAGCCATGCTATACACAGTGTGCCACGCCATGGCCTTGCAGGGATGTGCTCAAACAAAAAGCTGCTCTGTCCTGGTGCAGGCTGTTGTAATGTTACACCTTATCTAAACACACTCCAGCTAGATCTGCTCCATACTTCAACAACAGCACTTTTCATTTCACTGCTGAACAAGCTGCTGCACATTTTTGCTGTACTCCAGTATGATTCAATGCTCTCTTGACTTTCAAAGAGCTGCTTAACAGAAAGCAACACTCAAGGAATAAACAGTCCTTGCTCACTGCCATTCTGTGCCCACTCCATGCTTCAGTCTTGGATATGCTAATCCTTATCTACATACACACTGCAGTTTTTCCTACAGTCAAGCATCTATTTCCCCACACACACACACACAAATTTTTGCCTTTTTTTATGAAAGAAGTATTTGGCATTTAGTTCATAAACCCTCTAGAAACCACCAGAGAGTCTGAAAAATGTGGGTAAGCCTCCAAGAGCTCTGATCCTCAGCCTGGACTGTTTTTGAAAGCACATCTACCTTTCTGCTATTCTTTGCCTCAAGCAAAAGCTCCAAAACCTCATCCCCTGACCCTTCAATGATACAGCCAAGGCATGAATCAGTCCCCGCCAGCCTTTCCCACCCCCATGCTGGACTTCGGTCAATTCACATATTTTCTCAGGAAGGGGTGCCTGCTTTCCTTTTAGCATCGATGGACTGTGAACTGCTTCTGTAAACAATAAAAGTCTCCAACTCCCTGAAAAGCAGCTCTCCTCCTCCTCGGCAGCCTCCACCACCTCTTCTCACCATAAGGACTCTCTGCTGCCACTTCACCCCTGCTGCTGTGTGCTCAGTGTGTATGAAGCACAACGTGGAACTCTGGAGAAGTGAAACACCATGGGCATGGAGTGAGGAGGGGAGTGTAGGAAGGAGCAGCAGCTGATCTCTGAGAGCTACGTATTTTCATCAAGAAGGAATAAATGGGCTGATGAATGATGGTCTGCTTTATCTAGGGAGTATAGCTGACTTTCAGAAATAGTTTCAGGCTGTAGTCTTGTGCTTAGATATATGGCCAGATGGGCTGCAGGGAAAGAAACAGTGCTGGCTCTCTGCTTTTTAAAAAAGCCTTTGCTCAAGCTAGGTAACGGGGCCTGAATGTAAAACTCCTCCACATTACTCTGGACAAAACCCAAATGTTATTTTTTTTTACAAAGGTTAATGAACTAAGGCTGCCATTTTTAAAGTACAAAGAGAGCAGATCTGCAGAAAGGGGAAAGGTTTGCTACTTGTCTAGGTTCAGAAAGGTAAGGAACACACTTCCACTCCCTGACACTTGACATTTGCTATGGTTGCTTCCCATTCAGACAACACTCCTCTTTCCCTGATTTTATTTTTCTTTCTAAAATGCTAAGATTTGTTTTGAAGTGGGTTAGGAAAAAAAGGCTGTCAGAAGACACTCAGCAATATTTCTTCACAAATTACCCATCACTGTATTAAAAGGCCACTCCATTTTTAAGTACTATCTGAGGAGATAGATACATGGCAGTTACACAGTTCTCTTACCAGTCAATTAGAATCTAGTAATGAAAACCTAGACAAATGCAAAGTTAAGGCTGCAATTCCATCATTAGCAAGCTGTTATGACCAAGCACTAAAACACCCTTAAAAGCACATTTTTCAGTAATTTCTAGGATACTTTCCCCAGTATGTTTTGTTTTTAGAGTTATATGCTGTTCCTAAGTGAAAAATCCCTTGATGCCATTCACTTTTGAAGAAAGTTATAGAAGTTCAGTCATGGGATTTCTCCTAACTATGGCAGAAGAGACATAACCAGTCCAAGGAAGGTTACGGCTCTTTGAACCCATCCCCATGAAAGATCTGAACCTAAAGCAATAAGACATAAGACATGCAGTCAAGTGTGGTCATTACGACTCATTTTTCCCAGTAAAAATCTTTTCCATTTAGACTCTAATATCTGAGGCTAGAGAATCTGCTACAAAATGGCAAAACAAAAATATGCTAAATACAACAGTTTAGCTTCTATATATAAACAGAGAAATACCGAACAGAGCACTTGCAATCCAGCTATCCACATTTATCTAGGATTTAGAAATTTTGATTTATTTCCCTCCCTAAGTGAGCTAGTTCTCTATTTTTTGCATGAAAGTGTCCTATGATTGGAATACACACTATAAAATACAATGCTGGTTCAACATTGATGAGTCAATTTTATCCTGCACAGATGTTTTATTGTTCAGCATGGAAAGCAATTCACGTTTCTGCTTACCAGTGCTCTAGAAATGAACGCTCTATCAACATTTTATATCACTTTTTCTTTCAAATAGACTTTGAAATTGCTAAAATCAGTATCTCAGTGCACAGTTGTCAAGTGGAATTGTATACTAGGAAAGTCAACTGTCTAAATGGCTATACTGAATAAGAATTGGGGTGAAGTGAAGAACAAGGCAGTGGTCAGCAGAAGTCTTGCTAGATGCTGCTAGCACACTTAGACTCAAGCATATTTATAAAAAGGAGAAATATTTTATAGCATATTCTGTCAAATAGCCTAATTTTCAAGTGAGGAGCATCTATGTTGATTTATTTACCTTGCCACAGGCAGTTTCAACAGCAGGTGCAAAAGCAAGGTATTCTATTTTACAGAACTTTTCTATTATACAGTAGTCTTCAACAATAGCTGATGTAGGTAACAATATTGTAGTATACTGGGCTCAACAACAACACACCTTGTTTTCCTTACCAGCCACAATTTAATTTTGAGGCTGAGTCACGCTGGAAGGGCAGGATTTAGAGACAGGATCACTGGAATTACAGCTCTGCTGTACAAAACTGATAGGGATCCTTGCAGATGGCTGGCTGCATGGCTGGATGCACTGCCCTCCCTTCATCGTCCAAACAATCAGAAAGGCACACCATGAATGCTGGTAGCTTTACTCACATGCTAGATACAGGCTTGGCTGTGTGACAATGTCATTGTCTCTGTCAGTCCCTGACAGATGCTGAACTGGTCTTCTGCAAAAAATTAGATGCCCCGTCCTCCATACCCCATGCTTGGACACGTAGCTGTTAAGATGTAATTTTGCCATTTCAGGGACGTGTTCAGTCACCAAGTAAGGCAGTGAGTAAGGAGGCTTTGGAAAAAACAGGTAATGGTTACTAGTGAGATGAACCATGCTATTCTGATGGGCTGAGCATGACTTCTACACCAAGGATTCCCCACCTTTGATTTGTGTAGAGCCTTTTCCCAGTGAATTTTATTCCATCTCTCTTTTCACTGAAAGCATGTTCATACACACACACACATCATTGAATAATTTAGGTTGACTGTGGTGGTCATCTGGTTCAAAACCCCACTCAAATCAGGGTTCACTTAGATCAGGATCTCCAACCCCCACAAACTAGTACAAGCACAGGGAAAGCAGAAATTACAGCAGCACAATACAAAGAGGAACACAAAGGAATGTATGTGCAGGTTTTGATGGGTTCATATGTGCACTGCCTGAGATGAGGCCCAGGCAAATGGGAAATACCATAAATTCTCAGTTGATAATTTTCACTAAAATAGGGAAAAATCTAAGAGCATTTTGCAGCTGTCTTGAAGAATGATGGACTTTTCTGTAAGTTGTCTGAAACTGATAAATTACTACTTATTTCTTCACAGACATATGTATTGCTCTCCTTTGTCAGGGGCCAGCAGGAAGAGAAGAGTTGGAATGGGACCAGAGAGAGGCTTGGGAGCAAAGCTCTAGTACCAGGGCTTCAGTTCTCTCTCTCTTGCATACACTCCATAGTTTCCAGGTCTGGTTTAATTTTTGTTGGTTAGGAGGACATACTGCAATTCCAGATAAACAGGAATCATGAACATGAACCAACAGCTCCAACAGAAAGGCTAGTTGGGTGCATAATAGATTTGCTAACAAATGCGTGTGGTTCTATTATGCTCCCACTCCCTGTGGGAACGGTACTACCAGGAAGTAGGGAAAGGCCTTTATTTGCATTCAGTGCATGACAAAGGGTGAGGAGGAGGCACATAAACACTCATCCACCCTGCAGACATCTCCAGCAGCAGCCCTTACACAAAGAGCTCCAATCACATGGAGATCTTCTTTCACAACAGCCTTGACTCCATCTTTTAAACATTAAACAACTCTCCCAACGGAAAGCTAATGTAAGAGCAGCACTTATCTGCCTCATAACCGATGCTTTCTCAGAACAGTTCAGGTGAACGCTAATAATTAGTAACAGATCAATATAACTTAATTAAAGAAAGTGCTGTCTTGCTGACTGCTAAATTCTTTAGTGTCTTACATCCACAGCTTCATACTGAGTGAAGAATCTTAAAGAAAAATTCATGTGATCAGAATAGGAATGAAATATTTAGCCTTCTACAGCGATCTGGATACATCTGGGATTAATGACAAATATATATACTATAGATGGGATGAGTGAGTCACTGGAAAATTCTCCACATGCAGAGACTCTGTATTTCATTTAAATCATTCAGTGCAGGTGTGAAATTCATTCCAAAGAATACCTCAACCTGTCAGAAATTCCTCTTTCAGCAAGGATGAGTCGACTCCCATATCCTGAATTTAGACTTCAGGTCTGACAGCACAGCTATGGAAAATTTGGTAAATTTCACACTCCAAAAGCTGGGATAGTAGTAACCTTAGAGCTATTAATATGACTGAATAATTTATAAATGAAAAGTGAATTATCTTACCTGCAGCGTCACTGCTGCTTTTGCTGGACACAATTTTCAACATCATCTTCTCACTAAGAAATAAAAATAAAAAACATAATTTTAACTTACTAACAGTAAAACAGTAGTGAAGTCTATAATCAGCAAATAAAATGGCCTTGTCTACCATATATATTTTTCATTTAAATCACCTGTAACTTGTTAGTTGATCTTTAAAAAATCAGCTGTTAATACAAGATAAGCAAGAAATGGAGTACAAGCACTAGAAAGCACAGAGATGTAGCTACATTTATTCTTTTTAACACAAAGAAGAGCAATGCAGTTAATCTCCATCTATCACTCAGTACATTCTTCCTCTCTGCCTAACATTCTCATGGGGATGATGAAGATACCTAAAAATGATTGAGCATTCAGTGTTTTTTTTTTTACTATTACATAAAAAAAAATATTTTTTTGATTGATTACTATAATCATTACAGAGAAACAGATTTAATGAATTCTGTTTTTACCTAGAAGCATCTTTGCTATTACTTGTATTTGGCCCTTTAAAAAGCGCAGACTGAACAAGACCAGTTAAACTGGCAATCTGTTTCTCCATGGCTTGTATCCTCTCTCTGTAAGACAAGAGAACCGTTTGTTAAAGCCAGATATATTTGCTTTCAGACTTGTTTTTTGAGGTGAATGATTACCACAGGATTAGAAAGACACTACAGAGGTGGTGCAAAGGCCCATGGGTACGAGTTTGCATATACCTTATTGCAGCAGCTTACTGCATCTTGCTTTGGACAGCTTTTGCATGGTAACAGATAATAAAAAAGACATCTGTTCAGTTAAAAAGGAACAAAACAACCACCCACCCAGATAATAAACTTCTAATGATCTCATAAGACAGGCACCTAGAACAATCAGTTAATGCCTCTCCGAACTTGTGAAAATATTTTTTTTCAGCATTACATATATTTTCTTTTACCTACATGAGGACAATAGTTTTGTCTGTACATAAGGTTTCAGGATTAAAAACTTTACACTTCTTGTTACTATTTTTACTTTCCCCAAACCCAGGATTTTTGTGTTAAGCATTTAATCTGCCTAAGATGACTATTCCCCTGCCCAAATCCTTTGCACCTGACATCACAACTGTCTGCTTTGGAAAGGACAGCAATGTCACAGACAGGCACACCACATGCAGACTGTGCAGCAACATTATCAAAAATTTGCTTTCATGCACAAATCCTGAGAAATTCCTAAAAGCAGAAGAAAAGAGATGAAGAGGAACTTTAATAAGAATGGTCAGTGTTTTCATTAGTAACAAAAGGCCACTAAACAATGACACTTTAGTACATGAAGGCTAACATTTGTACAGTTCACATAAATGCACCTATGTGCAAGGTACCAGGTGGCTTTCTTCTTGGGCTCCAAAACAGCCTTTCGCTTACATAGGTGTCTACTTTCACATGACAGTATGTCAAAAACACCCCACAACATAGAAACATCAATACAGGACCTTAGACAACATCTTCTGGAAAATATGTCCCTATATGCCAGCCCTTAAGTGACTGGGGAGACACACAAAAGCAAACACTAACAGCAGGCCGTGATTCTGAAAGATGACTGGAAACAAAACTTCTCAAAAAGCATATGATTAATACCAGCTGTGATGATTGATCAAAAAAGATGGGACAGACACATGCAGCCCCAAACTCAGCCTGCTGCAGGAGCCATCCATCCCCATTGCAGTCTCCTGGGCATGTGGCTGAGCTTCAGCCACCTCCATCTCAGTTCCCATTTGGTGGCCAAAGCAGTAATGCCAATCATTAAGAGCCATTTAAACTCAAATGTAGGTACCAATACAAAGGACAAGCTAAAATGACACAAAGAGTGTATCCAGCACAGTCTGTAGCCAGACTAATTATGTCATGCAAATTCAGGGAATGAAATAGAGGTTTGCTAGGCTAGCACGCAGATACCATAGCCAGGAAAGACTCCAAGATCCCCGAACGATGAGAAAACAGGGCAGCAAAACAACTAGTGAGATGTTAACAGACACAAGGAAGGAAGAAGAGAGTGCTCAGTCAGTCCCCAGCTGTCAGTCGTATTGTTACTCCCATTTAATTCAGCGTGCACCTCTTACTTTTCTGTCTTGGTGCTGAAAGACATTCTGAACAGTGATAAGAAGACTAGTGAATCTGACCTAATTCATTCCAAAACAAGAAATACATTACAGAATTTCCACTATTAGAAGTTTTAAAATAAGAAACTTGTTCCGGCCAGAGTAACTTTTGGAACAAAACCAGTACTGTAAGTACTAGAAGCCTGCGATAAGTATATTCTTAATTCTAAATAAAATTGAATGCAGCATTTTTGACACTTAATAATGAAAACATTTTTATTTCCCAGATAATCATCACATAACCTTCCTGGAACTAAATTCAACTGGAAATCTATTTGTTTTACCAATTCATACATATGATGTTTTTTCCATCCCACATTCAATAATCTGGAAATAATTTTCTGCTTCAAAAGAGATTACGGCAACACAAAGCTGATCTTGTCCTTTGCCATGAAATCTAGGAAAATATGTTGTTAAGAGAGAGAGGGATGTTACAGAGATAGGAGATGATGAAAAATGAATGAAATACTGGAATAAACTGCACAGAGCACATTATTTTTCATATGGTAAAAGCATTAAGAATGTGAGGAATCTACATGTGCTCTGGAGTTATGCCATTAAAGACAAGGCAAGATTTTTCCTGTGATCATTTCAGTGTAATACCCAGACTCATTATGGCCATCAGCACCAAACATTTCAAAAACAGGTGTCTGAAAGGAGGTGAAATAAAATGACTGGGTTTTTGGAGACCTGGTGGTCTGACTGAAGGTGGTGGAGGCAGCATGCTCCTGTGTGAGGAGGGAGGGATGTGGTCAGCTCAATGTGAGATATATATGTGGAGGTGGTGGCCCAGACCTGCTGCCCACCACACAGCCCTGAAGAAGTAGGGATGGGTGCTGCAGCCATCCTCTCCCTCTCTAGCTTCCCTCTGTGGGGCTGGAGCAACCTCAGCTTCAGTGGGAGAAAATTAACACTCCTCAGCTTCTGACAGAATGGGGCTATCAGGGATGTTGGCACTGTTGTGAAAGGTGTACATTTTGGGTTTTCAACTGTATATTCTCTACCTCACTCTGTGTCCTTCTCTGTGGAGAAGGAAGGTGGGGGGAAAAGTCTGCCCTGCCATACCTTCCTTTCCTTGGCAGGCCTATGGAGGGGAGCAGGCTAATCTCCTCATAAAGTGGGACAGGCAACCACTCCAGCGCCATGGGACAGACCAGGGTTTTCAGGGCATGGGACAAGCCAGCACTCTGGTGGCACGGCCCCTATGGAGAGGGCACTGTGAGAGAGGGTCAGGCAGAACAAAAGGTGGCGGTCCCTCATTGGCAGCTGTGGCAGAATGAGAAGTCCAAACCCCATCTCTGTTCCCAGATAAATCTGCATCTCTCCACCACCCAGGAAGGGAGGGTCACTTGTACATTAGTAGGGAAAGAAATGGGTATTTTATCAGCCTGAGCGAGGGAAGTCCTCGATTCACATTGTTCTCTTGTGAATGGTGGGAGAGGCAGAGGTGGAAAGGAGGGGTATAAGGTCAAAAGTGACTCCCAGAGCCAGCAGGCTTCTCCCTCAGACTTGGCTTTGTCTTGTCACAGACCCTGTCCAGCAAAGCACAGACAGGAGCTGCCTGTCACTCCTCTTCTCTCTGGCAGCCTCATCCACCCTGCCCCAGGTACGTCCAGCCATTGAGGTCCTGCCTCCCCAAATTCTGCAGAAGCAAAACAAGTCCTTGCTTCTCTGGGGGCTGAGGGATGAGAAATCAGATTTCATCCCTAAATTTCTTCCTGAGGTTTCATGTCATTCTGTCTGACACCACTAACTGGAAGCAATCCCAAGCAGAGTGCAGGATATTGCTGAATTGGTACTCACTTCTCACAGGGATGCTATTTCACTATAACGTGTGTTCCTTCCCTTCCCTGAGGACATCTTTGAGAAGATACTTTGTCCAGACACAAACATGAACTGGGCTGAGCACATTCACATGTCTGCCTGACCCTAGGCTGTTCAGGGCATCATCCCTACCAGATGTACACAAACACCAAGTATGGTGCCATGAACTAATGGGCACGCTACCCTGGAGTAAGATTTTCCATGACTTTATAGTTAAACCCCAAATGAAATCTGTGTAGTAACCAAAAAGATGGTCAGAGACAGGGAAAAATAAATTTCTCTCTATATTACCCTACAAGGGAAACATTTAATTTAAAATTTGTTATCTCACTGGGAAAAGAAATGAAGCAGGAGCAGATTGTCTTTCCCAATAGCTTCCCTTGAACCAAGTGAAAGGGCACAGTCAGACTTGACCCCAAAGTGCCTTCAAAACAGCAGAGAGAATATCCTGTAAAAATGTGAAGCAAAGACCAGCAGTACTGTTCTGTATTCTGCTCTCCCTCCCAAGGGAAAGATACATACAGGTGAATATTTCAGTCTGCTAAGACTCAATCTGTTAAACTCAACCTTTCTACATCTTTAAGGCAAAGGGAAAAGGGGAGCTCTGAAGCACTGTCAGCTATCATACTATTTGACAACACTTATCCAAGAGCCTGCTTCTCATCTTCCTACAAACAGCTCCTCCAAAAGAAGGAAGCTGAAGCACAGTTTACCTTTCTTCCATCCAGTATTGATCATTTGCATTACTTTTTCTGCCTAGTTATTCAACATCTTTCTCTTCGAGAAACCACAGACACCATGGAGTGTCTGAGAGGGTGTATTTACAAAGTCCACCTTTCTTACACAGCTCTCAGTGCATTACTGATGGAGTCTCCAATTGCCAATGGCTTTACAGAGTGTGACAATTCCTTCCTAAAGCAGAAAAAATCATCCATACTTCAACAGATCAAACAATAAAGTGGTCTTGGGATAGCAACATTCAATAACCTACACATGGCCATTGCACTTTAGTCTTGAATTGAAATTATTCCAGTACAACTGTGAATGTGATCACATTTTTTGCTCAGTTCTACTATCATCTTTTCTCACTAATGTGGCATAAAAAGGAGAGTACAAAATTTATATTCAGACAGAATCACAGTTTACCACAGAAATGCTTTCAGAGGAAAACCATTCTATAAAGCTGTCTTACTAAACTAAGGATTGTATTTCAGTGAGTAGCAACATTTATTATATACATATTCAGCACTATCAAATCACCTAGAATTTTGCAACACAACGGTGTTATAAATTCAAATAATGTAAGTTAAATGGCATTTGGTTTCATACACTTTTGGGTAAACAGCTTCTTTTTCTATTTCCTATTTAAACATCTGCTTTCCCAGCAGTAACTTTAAGCACTGTCCACCATAAGCAGTATAAATGGGCCATCCAAAAAGTGTAATAGCAAAACATTGTATAAACAATTCATGTTCACTCACAGAAAATTTGCTTATTCCTCCTAAATCCTAAATTTAAGGGATGATGACCCCTTAAAGATGAACTGCTGTTTACAACTTCTGATACTTTGTGCATATGAATACTAACATATTTTATCTTTTATCTATATTTTAACTCTTTGCAGAGTCATCATCAAACAGGCAACATGCATGACAGAGCAGCATACACTTCATTTTACCATGTCTGGAAGGATAAATTAGGGTAGGCCCTATCTCTCCAATCCCAAAATAGTCTTATTTACAAACCTAGTCAAGTAGTTCTGGGTATAATGCAAGCCCTACATAATAGGTATGGGATATCTTTCTGTTGCTATATATGTCAACTTTCAGATGTTCATAACAACCTTCTGACAATTCAGCCCCTCCTAACGCAGGAAAGGAGCACTTCAGGCAAGATATTCTTTGTGATGTTTAGTTTAGTACAATCCCAAGTGTTTGCTTTCAAAGTTTATGGAATTATTAAAAAGCTAAAGTAAAGCTTAGAGCACTTTATGTCTGTAAAACTCAAACTCAATCCTTAATCTTGCAGTAGTTAGAAAACACACTAATTTGCACGAACTGCTTTTGAGATTTACTATTATTTTTTTTAAAGTCACACTCTCTCAAGGTTAAAAAACCCATAAAGGCAGCTTTCAGAATTATTTCTTAGTGCCACGTGGCTCATACAGAACAGGCTGAATTTTAAGGTCATGTATTTCTTTGGAAGTGCAATTATGCAAATGACATTTTCATCACTGTAAATATATTCTAGGACCAGGACTAAAACTCCTGATGCAAAGCTTCCCTTAAGGACCTGCAAAACGATCTGTATAGTCGTTTCTTACATGTTCACAAAGCTGTGTGAATTACCTGCATAGCCGAGTGAAGAAAGGAGATGCCCAGAAAAGGGAGAGAAGGTCACACAGACTGAAAAGTTTGGGTGTTTACTTATTAGACTGTCTCTCTCCCAACCCATGAGTCTTCCCACTTTTCTGATTTTTCTCTTCCATCCCACTGTGGGGAAGTGAGCAAGTGGCTGTGTGCTGCTTAGTTGCTGGTGGAGGTGAAACCTTGTACCCTTGTATTAACATCAGAAACAAGCTATAAGACTAATTTCTTTGATTGTACAATTTTCTTCTGTCTTCCATTTGCCCCAACACCAGTGGATCTCACAACACACTCTTTTTTTTGGACAAGCATGGTCTGTTGAGCAAATTGCCCAGGGGGAAGGGGATTTTAGGGGCTGTATGAAGCTTGGTATCTCCTCAATGTTTAAGGCAGTCAGCAGCTACCTTTGGCCTCTGTTAGCTCAGCATTTTCCAGCTATTCATCTTCGCTTCCCTAAAGAGCTCTATAAAAGTTAACAGCACAAACAACACACTAGAGATTAGTGTAACTCATACAAATACACAGCAACCGACTGGCACCGTAATGATTTCTCTCTCCTAGAGTAGGGTCCATGGCATAAACAGCCTTTACATGGCATAAATCTAGTCCTGAGAAAGACAGGAGAGATCACTGTCATCATTGTCAGTGCACAGAAGTTAACAACAGTCAGGTCACCAACTGTTTGTGATGCTGAAAGAATAATTTGGAACAGCATTTCTGTTCCAGTTTCAGACAGATTTGCTCTTCTCAGCAGTTTCCTGTCAAGGAACATTTTTATAAACAACTGTCCTATTTTTATGCAAATTCATGTTTTACAGGAGATAAGACAGTAAAGATAAATTCTTCCATTTCCTAACACTAGATGAGAAAAACTCCACTCCATAAAGAACCAAAATTGTAATATCAGAGTGTCATTCTTAACGGGGGTGAAATATATTCTCTTATTAGCAGGAACAGAACATCATTTGTTCTTGTAACATGATCTGGCTGTCTGGAAAGAAAAATCCTAGTTAATAATTTTATTTTATTATATTTTTTCCAATGACTGAAATTTACACAAATGAAAATAACCCGGGATTCACTGTGGGTTGACAATACTTTCAGATTAATAACGAGTGGTGTCACATCTCCTCTAAATTACTACCTACCTTGACAGACGGCTAATAAATACTGCAGCCTGGTGCAGCAGCCTCCTACACATTACATTGTCCCCTGGGTGTTAAACACCATGAGATGTGCAGATTAGGAACATTTCTCATTTGCATAAATTAAACCCTGGCTCTGGCTTACCTTGTTTCCTTGTCCTTGGGCATTGTAGGCGACCCATAGCCAAAAGCTTGTTTGTCAACTGGAGAGGGCACCGCCTCGGCCATGCCGAGGGCACTCCGAGCTTTTGCATCCACAAACACGGGAGGTCCCGGCTCCTTTTTGAAGGACTGGCGGCTGGGGGAAGACCTGTCAGGCTGGATGGTGTGGGGGAGAATGTGAGCACTATGGTGAGGATGAATATCGATCATTCTCATGTCAGCCACCCGGTGGGGTGAGGCGGGAGGTGTTTTAGAGCTGAGAGTAGGCAAATGGCTCTCCGGGTACTTCCGTGACTTTGGTCTGTACAAGGACTGCTCCAGCATTTCAGGCTGCATAGAAGGGCTGCAGTAAGTGTTTGATGATCTCATGGCACTACGATGGTAGGCTACAATGTGATCGGGGGCATCGAGGGGGTGTCCTGAGTGGGGTGCAGCCACACTCATCCTCCCCTCGTGAAACAAGTAGGGGTCACCGTACAGACCTTCGTTTCGAATCAGGGCAAGGTTTTTGTTACTCATGTCCTCATCTGGCTTCACGTCCCGTCTCTCCAAAATGGCACTGGGGCTGGGCGATATGGAGCGTGAGGCTGGCATGCTGGAGAGCCTGTCTCTGGGGATGGTGGCATTTCCTGGCACACCCATGGTCCGGCCCCCACCATAGGGAATCCTGGACGGAGAAGGAGGCATGGAGTGGGGCACCGGGGTGGAGGGTGGAGAGCTGGGCATCAGGTGTGGAGGGTGTGTGGCAGATCCAGGGCGGGAAGTACTTGGGCCATCCCGGCCCATGTAAGCAATTTCCCTCTGCATCTGGAAAAACAGAAACAACATGTAAGAGAGAAAATTACCAACTGAGCAAAACATGACAAAGGTAGTGACAAACTGACATCTACAGAAAGAAACAGGGAAAAAACCCAGACCCTCAAGACCAAATTATTTGTCATTACATAAATAAAGCATCATGGTATCTCAGTGCCTAAAGAAAATAACAACTATAAAGAGTAATAAAATAGGCTGTGTGTTAAAGGACTCATGCAAGTACCATCCCACTGTAATCTGATATTCACCAAAGCTGACATCAGGGATTTCTGTGCCAGGGGTTCCAAGTATATGTAGCCAGTGGCAGCCTTAGACAGTTTATTGATCAGACACGTAGTCTAGAACTAGAATCCAAACCATGAAAAAATGCTGATGCTCTGGCATCATGAACAGACCTGATGTCCTTAGACAAAAAAAATATAAATATTACAGCTAACTGGTCATTTGCTTCAGTGCAAGATTTAACCTTTTGCTTATAATTTTATGTGGTGTTTATTGCACAGAGGATACACAAAGCAGAGGACAATGCCACACATTTCTTGAAACCAACTGACCCATGGGCCATGGGTTTCCTTCTTTGCAAAGATAATGGTGTTTCAGTAGTTGGTGAAGCACACACTCAGTAAGTCACATTTTACCATAGTTTTACAATCAGCAGTAGTAACTGCCAGCAGTAAGGAGTGAGCAAGCAAGGAAAAAGCAACTTGCTTTTCCATGTATTAGTGCACAAGTCTGCAATGGGAATGCATGCTTCTGGGACTGTAGCACCTCACTCCGCCAACCACTGACCAATGTAGATAGCCAAACACTGTCAATGACAGACACAGGAGAAATTCTCCCTCTCACAAGCACCACATGCCTCATCTGGCACCCTTAGGATAAGGTGGATCAACAGGGAAATAAAAAAGTCAGCAGCGTTTCATCAACTACAGAAGAAAAAAAAAATTACAGCTTCTAAAATTTGTGTTGGCAATTTCAGCTTCCTTCTCCATCACTTCCAAGGCATTGTAAAAAACTGGGCATTACCAAGCTGACTGCACATTCCTAAATTTAGACATTCCTATATTTAGAGAGCACATAGCAATCAATGTACAGTGGAAGTGGCTGATCTGAAATCACCATTTTTCTTCCCTCTTACTCCCTGCTTTGACAGTGTGACTGGATTCATTGCAGTTACTGTGATCCAGGGCTGATGAAATAAGAAATCATATTCCATTCCTGCCCCACCACAGGTTTTTCCACTGGCAAGGGAACTGCAATGGCAGTATATAAACAATAGCTGCTCTCATCACGGCAGGCTCCACACTTGGGAATAACAAATGACATTCCCCAGGGCCAGAGATCAAAAGTATGGAGTATCAGGTATCAGAGAGAAGAAAGGAGATAACCTGATCGTGGCAGCAGCAATAATAAATAAGTGTAACAGAACAAAGGAGTGCACTGGGACGAGTCATAAATGAGCCAGAAAAAATTCATCAAGCCAAGGGGGAAGATTGGATAATTTTTTCATTTGCACAGAGAATTACTGTAGTCCAGAACTTTAAGCAAAAAATTATCAGTGGGCATTCAACAGAGTTTTCTATTGGCATGAAGAAACACTGCAACATTCTGAGCTGTGTGTACTGTGCACTCAGACTCTGGACCTGGGCCAGCAGAACAAAAAGACTCCTACTGAGCAGAGTTTGGGATCATGCCCCCAGGGACAGGCAGCCACAGACGTTTAGCGCTGAGAGAAGACCATGGAGAAAGAAAATCCTCCTTAAGTTTCTACTGCACAAGCTACACTATGCCCTTGTTCAGTTGCTTCAGCTGAAGCTACAACAAATGCAATAGTATCTGACACAGAAAGCACACACACTGGGATATGCTAAGTTGCAGCAAGAGGAAAATGACAATGTTACCTTATACAGAGGGGAAAATTACCATAGGGAGCTTTGGAAGCAACAGGTTTAATTTCCTCTAACTTCCAGACTTCATATTCCTGCGTATTCTCATTCATTTCCCATAAGTCAAAGAAATATATCAAAGAAAAATTCCTATTTTCCACCTTAATATATCGCCACACTGTAAGATGGAAACAATGAGTTCAGATATGGGGCTGAGCTATTGCTCCAAAACCCGTGCCTGAGCATTGACGTATAGAATGCTATTTATTTTTGCTTTAAAAGTGCAACTTGGAGCACACAGTCTGAATCAGGACCCCATTGGGCTGGGCAGGGCACAAACACTGGGGCAGATAACCCCTACCTGAAAAGTTCACTTTCTATTTTAAGCCATGACTCACCCCCTGGGTAAAACATGCGGAAAAGAAGAGCAAGTCAGAGCCACAGAGTCCAGGGTGCCCAGGGCAAGTGCAGCAGGCTGGGCAGGGACAGGAGCTGGTTACCAGGAGCCAGGCAGCCCTGCCAGCTGCATCACAGTGCTTTCTGCCAACTAGTTGATATTTTCTCTTTCCACCTGTCCTTCTTCTCCAAAATTTCCAAATTCTATGCTAATGGCAACTTCAAAAACGTGAATGATGGTCTATTCTTGCTTTCTCACCTGCTGTGTGGTATTCTCATGTATTCTCATTTCTCTGCTGCTTTAATTCTTCTGCCCTCCACCACAAAACCTGAGTGTAGTTCAATAAAAACATGTACTCAAATTCCAGCTGTCATGAGCCACAAGTTCTTGGACTTCAACTGCATGACTCAGGACAGAGAAAGAGGATATAGGGGTTATTTGTGCCACTAAATACTAGGTGCTATCATAGCCAATTGCCTTGAGAAGCATATGAAAATTAAGAAGATTTTTTTATGGCAAGCACAGGATCATGTGCTTCTCAACTGCAGTCATGTAAGATGCTTGCCTGAGGGTGTGGTTTTCTTTAGCACATAGCACCTCCTTGTTCTTATTGCCTGTAGACTTTCAAGCAGGTTTTACTTACTATCCTTGAAATAGAAACTTATTTTGTCAGTCTTTGGGTTGAAATATTGCAAATGGCTAGCAAAAATTTCTGCATGAAACATTTGATGGGTAAATGCATCACCAGAATCTCTCACTCTTTGTAGTAAAAAAGATTATACTGCATTTAAGTATCTTCTGTGGAGTTTTTTGGTCAGTCTAATGCTCCTTAATATACAGGTCTGCAATTTAAAAAAAAAATAATGAAGAATACAGAGATAGACTTAAGAATGTTACTGTGTACTGAAGGGCAAACACAAAGTCATCTTTATTTCAATAGTAGGCATCTCAATAACTTGCTGTATTTTGAATATAACCAGATACAGAAGGGTAGCAAACCAGACATCTATCTACCCAAATGGATGAGCTGCCTTGCCCCTGGTAGCTCACATAAAGGTTGGACAGACCAGCACCTCTGCATACAGAGGAAGACAAAGTTCCTGACTCTCAAATAGCATGGCTCCCCTGAAAGGAGGACAGAGTCAAACGTATCACATGCCTTATGGATAGCAGAGAAAGCTGCTATTCAGGGCTTCAGCTGGTCTCCCACAGCCCAGTCCAGTGTGTGTTGTTGCACATCAGGACAAATACAACTCTAAACTGATATTTACTCTAAATTTGTTAGGACTGCCCAGTCTCATCAGTTGCTCTTGTGACCTGTCCCAACATGGGCATCTCATCATGAAGAAATCATCCTTGCTTCTGTCTCTCCAGCTGCTTCAACACATCATTTGCATCAGACAGGGCATGTGGAGCCGTGCTTGCACGTACACCAGGGCAATGCCAGCTACCACTAAGTGCTAAGTCTATCACTGATTCATCAGCACCACCCCAAGCCTTCACCTCACCATGCTGCTGAGTACCAGAGGCACAGCCTGACTCACACCATTATCAACTAATATTTCACAGCAAAATATGGGCAAAGGGAAAAGTAGACCAGAGTTTCTGACCTGGCAGCCTGTCCCATCACTCACCCATCAACAGAGGACACAGCAACTAGCTTTGCCCCAAGGATTTCAGCCTGCCAAGATATCTACACGGAACATGTTCCCTAGATGGATTTTATCCATGCACCCTCTTGGAGACACCTCAGAGTTCCCAGCACACTCCATTAATCACCACTCAGGCATGTGAAGCTGTTACTTTTCTTACTCTCCCATTGACACCCTGCATTTCCCTGAGGAAATTCCAACTATGCTCCTCAAGCTGGCTAACCCAACAGTAAACTAGAGGACACCTGCAAAGAATTTTATTGAGAGCTTGGAGAGTGTTTGATGAAAAAGCTACAGAAATGCTGAGTACTGATAAAATACTGAGAAATTCATCTGTCTGTAAAGAAACCTTTTATGGAAATTGTGCACCAGAAGAAAACCCTCCGAAAAGCAAGGCAATCTTTCTCTTTTCTGTCTGGAGAGATGTAATTAATGAACCTCAAACCCAACAACAATATAATTCATTAGTTTTTTCTTTCCACATAAAAATAAATGGACGGATTTACTGTACTAGATGTCCAAAACCCCTCAGTTTAATCAGTAGTTGCACTGTGATACCACTTCTATCATGACAGATCTTCCAGTCAGATTGTGTTTGGATAGCTGAAATTAAAAAAACCCCTTTCATATGTCATTTTAATATTTCTAATATAGAAGAATGTAAAAGAAGAAATATTGCACTTGAACATTAGTTAGTAAACTGTCCGAAAATGAAATTTTAATGCATCTGTACTATGAAGCCAAATCCTTACACAATCAGACAGTGCTGAGAGGTTGTCACACTTGTCTGCTCTTTCCTTCTCATAGCGTGCCTGTTAATTCCTAGAAATTTCCCAATTCTATTGGGTCATTACAGAAAACAAAACCAGGATGGCTCAAGCTGAGGGTTCCTCCAGCTGTGCAATGCCACACTAGAAAACTGCAAAAACATTAGTGTAATCTTTAGCTTTTTCTAGTCAGAAACTCTCCAAAGAAAAACACTTTCAGCAGACAGTGCTGATCAAAAGGAGCAGAAACATTTGGGAAAAACATCACTAAAGACAAAAACTGGAAAAAAACTCACCAGCAGATTTCAAACACTGACATTATTTCCCATCAGAGACCCCTGCAGTGCTCTAGAGATTTGGTTTTCCAGATTCATAGACCTGGGGCAACTGAGTCTGCCCTAGGGTAGAGAGTCTGGCTCTTCCATAGTCTCTTCAGCAGAGAGGGTAGTGGGGAGTTCTGGGGTAGTCTTCTAGGTTGAGTAATAAGCCATGCCAGGAGTTTCAATGTTGATCACTCCTCATCAGTACTTCCAGACTACAAGTCTGTCAGCCCTGGCTAAGAATTGCACCCCTGATGCTTGAAAGAGAGAGATCAGCCCATGAAAAAGCTGATTTAGGCTAAGTTGGAGACCTGGTCTCAACTGAGTCTAGCCCCACAGTACAAGGCTGCAGGAGCTGCCAGGGTTCACAATTGTTTTTCATTATGGGAATCACATGGTGGTAAAATAAAACTTAATTCAAATGTTCAAACTTCCCATGAAGAGAGAACTTCAAGACCCAGCTAACTGTTCTCAAGATGTCTTACATATTTCTGTTGGTTTTTTCCTTGGATAATTTCTATACGAGGGGTTGCAGAACCTCTGAGAAATCTCAGCAGTTATTGTAATTAACTTCCCATACTTAGCACGCATCTAGTTTTCAGGTTTTTAGCTCATTTTTCACAGTTTTGGTATATGCCCAGCTATAAAACCTCAGTATTATGGTGAAAGAAGAGTGGAGCTAAATCTCAGAATATCTATGAAACTGTGATTTTCTGATTCTACTGATTGATTACATTATAACAGAATATTTAAGCGGACATATATGGTTATAGCAAAGAATCCCCATGCTTTTCTTCTGTCCATGCTCTTAATTGTATGGTTTTTTTTAACTTTGATCAACAATGGTGCAATCAGCCAATGCAAGATGTTTTTAGGCTAAGCCTGTGATAGTAAGTGATGGTGAATCCACTTTTATGCTCACAGAAGGAGGCATAGTCAATTTTAATCAGATGTTGTCACTACTTAGTATCCTTGCAACTTCCAGTCTCCACAGCCTTCTGCCAGTTGTGCAGGTGTACACAAAGTTTAAACACTACTTCATCTCCAAAAGCAGAATTTTTAGGATACCATATTGTAAGCTCCCACACACTGGCTTGAAGCTTGGACACAGAATCACTTTCCTTTTCATCCCATAGAGCATCAAACACATTCTTAGTGCTATTGTCCCTGATTTTATACTTGTATATTTAATGCACACTTATGCATCAATTCAGTCCCTATAGTGATCCCAATGCTTAATCTCAAGGTATTTTTACATGTCTCTGTATGTCCTTTTATATCCCTATCTATAAACTTAATTCATACCATATCCTAAAGGTCCCGTGGGGAAAACAAAAAATACCTAGTTAATTTTTTACTGAATGTAAAACAGATGCACAAAATTCTAAGCTAACCACAAAACAAATTTAATGGTAATATCAAAAATAGAGGTTGATTGCTTCACCTTGCTTTGAACTCAAGGTCCATGCTGAAGATGGATCATGCAAACAAACAGAGAGGAGTTTCACACCAGATCTTATGCAGTCTGCTCTTTTAGGCTTAATTTCTTCATCTTTCTTAATTCTACTCTGAGTATTTGTTTCTACAATCAAAACCAGTAACACTCTTATTACTGTCTTAGATTACACTGTTACCTACAGACAAGTAAAGCAATCTTTGGTAAGACATTTGCTGGGAATTAATTAAAGTCACTTACTGTTTCTTAAAAAGATCACCTGTATGGCTCCAGCAGAGAGATGAACATTTGGCTCCACTTGTAACAAAAGACTTTTAGTTTTCACCTTTCAATCTAAATCCTCAGTCTATGATACAGTATTTTGTACATCCATGCCTTCTAGGAGAAGGTTTTGAAATAGTAAAAAATGCTCCTCGTTCCCTCTGCTCCCACCAGGGCCAGGCCATCTTGCTTTAACCGGTCATCTAAGTAATGCTGCTTCAATAGACTGAAGTACTTTTCCACATGAAAAGCCTGCGATTTCTCCTCCCCTTGGAAATTAGTCACTAAATAACCTCCTTGGCACATCACCCAGTCACAAACTGTGCAACACTACATGATTCAATTGCTCAACCATTTTTTAATGTGTGTCTCTAAGATGTATAGAAAGAGACTAACATTAAGGAATGAAGCACAAGAGAGACTCACACAGGGGAAAGCCATAAATAAAACTGAGTAACTTCCATTTAGCCACGAGAGTGCATTTCAAAGGCTACAGGATGAAATATACATATTAATCCCCAACAGGTGAAAGCCTCTAATTGTTTAGCAAAGCCAGTACATACAATTACAGAAAAAATACAGTAGTTACAAACCTTAGGAACTTTTCACATACTCAGATGGGCAGTGATATTTGGTAGGAGGAAGTGCAAGCCCCTCCCATGGAGGAGATTGTCTATTCATTAGCCAGACACCTGAGCTACTTGGCGAACCTGAACTTTGGGGCCCTCATAAATCAATCTCATTGTTACCTCTGCAGCACACCACACTAGCCATTAGGATTTTGTGGGGCTTTTGTTGCTTTGGTTTTTTAAAAACTTTAGAAAAGAAAGGATATTTCCCTCTCTTCCATCTTCTCACCTCAGAAGATCACAAAGTTTGGAAAAGGTCTTCTTAGAAATACAGTACTTGCAGTTTAAAAGGGAAGGCATTTAGATATCATGGGAGGAAGCCTCATGACACAAATCCTTCCAAGTCCTGCCGCTATCTTCTCGTTTTGAGGGGCTGGTTGGTTTGGGTTTTTTTTGTCAGTTTGCTTATTACTGCTTTTATTCAAGTAAAAAGTTGCCTATATCATCATGACTGGCAATCAAAGGAATCAGTTCAAGCACATGACCATGACCAATTACAAAAGGACCTTATGGGAGTAACATTTGTGTTTCACAGTACTGTTCTCAGTCTCTCAGCCATCACTGAGTCAAGCATCATTCATTTTTGCTGCAATCTGACACAGAGCATTTAAATAACAGGACAAAGATCAGACGTGATCTGGTAGCCAAAACTGAAAATACATGTGTTCCAGTCCTTAATTCACCCAGGCCAACAGCAGAGAAGTTCTCCACCTCTTGTGGACAGCAGCTGTGTATTTGATTGGTAAATTTGTAAACACTGTAAATTTGCATGCCACTATTGGTCCTGCCTAGAACTTCAGAAAATTTATATGCAGTGTAATACAAAAAGTCTTTCCAGAAATGTAAAAAATACTCATTTTGTCCTAAATGTTTCTTTTTCAGTTTCACTACAAAATATTTTATAAATTTATTTTTTATTAAATATTTGACCTTGAACTACAGCAAAGTATCATTATGGCACAGAAAATTGTGAAACCTATTTATTTTTATTTCAAATTTAATCAGTCAAGGCTTGTTTCTTGCAGTATAGGAGAAATAGGAGGAAAGCTGTATTTACCATTGAAGCATCTGGTTTATATTTGGCAGGTTCAACTAACCAGTCAAGCATCCCTTTTTAATGAATGGATGTATATGCTTGACCTAGTTAAAAAGCTGCTTAGGTCTGCTGACCAACCAGACTTGAAACCATTAAGAGTAAAAAAATACAAGCAAGCTATCTTAGTACATTTTCATGCCACGTATGTTTTGCAACAGTTGCAGAGGATATTCTTCTATCCATGTTCTTCCTTACAGGCTAACAAACCTGTAGTGAGAAACCATATTATTATGCTAATGTGCAGTCTCAGCTTTGTCTCAGCAGTGAATTGCAAGTTGGTAGCATGCTCATTTTCAGTAATGGGACTCTAGAATGATAAAATATATCCCAGAACATTCAATATAGTGTAACTAGTTGTCCAAACACCTGTCACTATATGCAAGAGTCATCAGGTACATATGATGCATACAAAAAGTTTTTCATGAGAAGAATGTTCTTTCATTTTAAAATACACCAGGCACATTACCATAAATACTACACAGATATATCATTACCAAGACTGCAATTTAATTTGTAGGCTACAACAATGCATAGAAACCATTCAAGCATCACTTTCCATTTCAATTACTTTATCAGAGCTCTCAAACTTTGTCTAACTTGCCATGTATCATCCTGTTTAATTACTTGCCATATATTTGTTTATAATCTACTATACAGAACAAGAGTTTCTTTTCAGTTTAATTCACTGTATAAACAAAAGGCATGTTCCTAAGGGATGGAACACTCTATGCTTCACTGAGATCAAGCCTGGAAGTTTAGGTTAGTTTATTGCTTTAAAAAACAACGTTAATCTCTATGATAATGATATGCCTAAGCTACCATGGAACTATATCAATCTTGCTTCCTTCTATGTTATTATAATTGTTGGTCCACTGGACCTTTCCATCAGCTTTTCCATCACATTAATTTATTTTCTGATCACTTCCCTCATTTTTAAGTGGAAAAGAATTTAGAGACACAACATCAGTAAAACATGCAATTATAAAGGCAGAGAATATTCTGAAGTCTACTGTGGGGTATACATATGTGGCATAGACATAACTTATTGGTTGACTGCTGATCAAAGTTCTTTCTATTCCTGATAACAACTCTTTTGGTTCCTGTGCCCTCAATAATACTTACATGGATGGAAATAATTAAGCAGTTAATGCCTTGCACTGCTGTAAACCACCATTTCCTTGACAGAAAACAGGGAAGCACTTACAGGCTGGAAAGCTTGTCACTAACTCAGAACTCAAAGTGTTCTCAGCACTTTGGAGCAAAGCTTGTGATGGAGTCGATGGGTTTTGCTTAAATGCAACAAGCTAGTTCAGTCCAGCAGATTCCAAATGGGAAGACAATTGGCTGATGCTGGCTCTTAGAGCTGTATTTAAAAAGAAGCATTATTTCCTCCTAAGTTTTTTTTGCTTTGTTTGGAGGTGCTTTTTGGCCAAGGAAGGTCTCATGCCACCTCATTGGTCCTACAGCCCACCCAGTTTCTAATTCTGATCCAATAAACTAACAGTGTAGATAGACAAAGACCTGTGTATGGAGCTGCCTGCAGAATCTCCTCAATCTCTAGACTCTCTTAAACAAGACTCTTGAAGGCAGCTGGAGAACCATATTTCTTTCCATCAGCACCTTTCTTCCTTATGCTTCGGCAAGCACCATGACAGAAACCCCTCAGTGTGCTTCTCTGCCTTCTGCAATGAAAGGAGAGAGACTGACCCCTCATCTTGACTCCAAAAGCCTCCAAGAGCCTTTCTTCAGCAGAGAAAGATTAAAAAGTAGTCATATATGATCCTGACCTCAGTCTCAACTACTTCCCTAGGGCACAAATGCAGGAGCAGAACAGAACCCCCCAGGTTGCTGTCCTTCACAATGGCACTGAAGTGACATGCATCCTGGGACCATCTGGCTGTTTTGGTGCCACCCTGTACTCCACACATCCCTCCATGACCCTGAACAACTTTTCCAAATTTGCTGCAGATTTGCCACATCAGCATTTCAGCCCACTGCCTGTATCTGTACCTACAGGGATGTGTGTGGTGCTTCTCTGAAGGCTAAAAATCCTACAGAAGCTCTTTGAATTTGAGAGGTCAAGCTAAATAAACAGGGAGGGAAGGGAACAGTTCTGGCTGCCTCACACATACTGGATTTGAGATTAGGTGCAGACTACACTATCTTTTCCTAAACATATATATTGTTGGTTATTCACTGTTTACTGATTCCAAAAGCATTCAGTGGAACAGATATGCCCTGGAGCAGACAAAAGTACCATAAAGTTCTCTTATACTTATTCCAGACCACCCCATTCTTAGAAAGAAATGCAAACAAACAAACTAAAAGCCCTCCCACTCCACAGAGCACATAACCACTAGCTAGAATGAACCACAATAAAGGGGACAGACAGCTCTACATCTTCACTGCTGGTAAAGAAGCACACTTGGTAGACCAGCTGGAGCTTGCAGTGTGGAGCAAACTCTACACAAAGCACACAAGTTAGCATTTAAGCTCCAAGCAAACAGCACTTTTCTGTAACATGTATAACAACATTACATACACATGCACATGCACAAGTACATACATATATTTTATATATCAGCACTACATTTTTGGCCAATCCTTTGGTGATGGCAGATCAATATAATCAGGAATTTTTAGATTTTTAGGGATTAAAAAAACTTCAAGCAAGCAAATGCAAATGGAAAATCCTGCGCTGGGAACTCTGTAAGCCTCTCAAAATTTATTTTAAGTTTACTAGAGCAAATATAGCCAACTCTCACTGGAGTTGCACGAAGAAGGTTCTGCAAAACTGAACTATTACGTCAGGTCTGCAGTCTGTCTCTCTTGTCTGTAATTTAAACCTCATGCTTCCCCCTCATTTCTGTACTGATTTAAACAAAGACATTTTCCTTGCTATAGGAAAGTATCACAGCATGTACAGCTGACATAAATGCATTAAGCACTTCTCAAAAGTTAAGACAGCACTATAAATTGCTTTGTATCGAGGATTTATCTCACCTAATGTTGCATTAAAAGACAGTCAGCGAGGCACCCTCCAGAGTCAGCTCATTCCCTCTGCAGCTGGGTGGGACAATTGGCCCTTTGGCATTGCCAGCCCCTTCCCACTAACTGCAGTGGGCAGCAAATTTTACCCAAAGTTTATGAAGATTAGAAGTTTTTCCTAATTCTCTATAGTGAGTCTGCCCATATATCTTTTCATTTAGCTCACTCTCTGCTCTGTTTTTCATTCTGCTTTTTATTCCTTATAGGTCAAGCTTCATTCCAGCTGCTGCTTGCTAGTCTTGCAGGGGACATCGCTGTGACTGGGCTGTAGCTCCTTTCTGTAGTTTGAGTTAGCATTCTGAAGTTTTGTGGAGTTTTTGGCAGGATGGTCAGAACATGAGAGTAGTTTTTAGGAAGGAAGTAAGCAGAGCACTTCAGGTAAATGCCAGCTGGAGTGACCATGAACGCTTGAGGATATTCACAGCAAAGAAGCTACAAACATCACTTGCCTTTGCAATCTGCTCTCATATTCCAAGATATTTGAGATGCACTACAAATAGCTTTTGAAACCTAACTCTCAGCTCAGCCATTCCCACTGAAGAAGTACTTAAGGTTCAAACACATCAATCTCCTTCAGACATTGCAGAAAATAACATCTCTTTACAAGTCAGGTCTTAGTGAGGCATCTCTGAGAGTTGATTTGGAGTGAGACTGAGTTCTGGGAGATAATGCTGTTGCCCTTTGTACACAGTCATCATTTCTGGTTTGATAAAATCACCACAAAGCCCTGACAACTGGTGGGACATGCTGTATTACTTCTCAGAAAAAAATTCCCTGTATCAGTTCCATCATGTTATCAACCTTCTGATCACATAGACTTATGACCCCAAAGCACACCTGCTCAACAAGAATTCTTCACCATTAAAATTTCCAATGGCCCTTGCCATTCTTTAAACTAAAGTCACCTTTCTTTCAGTTGTAAAAAAAAACAATAGAAAGCTAAACGAAAAGTAATATTTCACTTCTTGCCACAAAATGTTGATCTCACAACACTCCCTGGTTGACACTGTCATTCACACTGTCAGTGAGACAGATCAGGCAACACAGAGGGTAAGCATCCCCATGTTCTTGCATTGTGACTAGTGTCAGAAACAGTGTGACCAGCAGGACTAGAGAGGTCATTGTCCCCCTGTGCTTGGCATTAGAGAGGCTGCACCCTGAATACTTTGTTAAGTTTTGAGTCCATCACTACAAGAAAGACACTGAGGTGCTGGAGGGCATCCAGAGAAGAACAGCAAAGGTGGTGAGGGGTCTAGAGCAGTGGCTGAGAGAACTGGAGTTGTTTGGTCTGGAGAAAAGGCGGCTGAGGGAAGACCTTATGGCTCTCTTCAAGTACTTGAAAGGAGGTTATAGCAAGATGGGGGTTGGTCTCTTCTCCTAGGGAACAAGTGACTGGACAAGAGGAAATATCCTCGAGTTGTGCCAGGAGAGATTTAGATTGGGTATTAGAAAGGTATTAACAAAAGGGTTGTCAGGGACTGGAACAGGCTGCCCAGGGAAGTGGCCTGAAGGTAGTTAGAAGATGTGTAGGCATAGTGCTGATGGACACAGTGGACTTGGTAGTGCTAGTTTAGCGGTGGGACTCAATGATCTTAAAAGCCTCTCCCAAGACAATTGGTTCTTTGATTCTGTGAAGGGGAGGGAGCAAAAAGCCACGGAGAACCTGACCAAGAGCAGTCCCATGAGGGCATCCACTCTATAGACATGCTTTAAGCAATCTGAGCAAAATGATGCATGAGATGCAGCACATTTTGCATTGACTTGATGGAAATCACAGTGCCTCTGCCAGGACTTTTATTCCACAAGCAACATTTCATTGTTTGAGCTATCTCCCTGCTACCAGCCTGCAATACTTTACTCCTGATTGGTAAGACAGACATTAAGATCACCCAACAGTCACCCATTTCTCCATATTTACGAGCATATTTCATTTTATACAAACAAATAGAACATCAGAGTTTTAAAAAATGTTAAAATTACCCAAATAAGCTGAGAGAAGTTGTTTAATCTCTCATGCTTGATTATCCTATGCTTCTTTAGTGTGCTTTCCAGAAAGAACAGTGTGTAGAATATGCTAAGAAACTCTTGGCATTTCAGCCAAGATTTTTCAGGGTGTTATCACAAATGACAAAAATATAAACAGACTGAAACATAACACATTTCAATCCTAAAAAGGTCAGATTTACATAATTACATCACTGGTCTGCCAACATCCACATTTATCTCATCAGTATAGCATGGCCCACCCATCCCACAAGCTATTAGACTGTTTTGACTAAACATATAAAAGCTGTTACGGATTTTTCTGGTTTTAAAGTTAACATTATGACACCCCACACAACTAGTGTTCCATTCAAACTAAGTGCTTCTTTTACTTTCAAACTAGCTGCTCGTTTCTTTTACTTTTCCACAGCTTCTTTCTAGGTAGTTTTCTGAGAACAAAGAGGAATCAGTAATTCAAAAAAGTATAGCAAGCACTTTCTATCCCCATCCCTTTTCTCCCTGAAGAGATCAAGCTCATCATGTATGTAACATAGACAGCCACCACCAAAGCAGGAAGCCAAACCCTTCAGCAAGTCTTAATTTCAGCATTTCCTTTGGGCACCACTAAATGGATGGGGTCATCCCTTTTTTTTCCAAAAAAGGAATAGTTTCAAACACGTACAGTTCTGGTACAGATCAGCATTTTTTATTTGGTTTAAATATGCTGTATATCATATTTCTGCTCTTTCAAAGAAGAAATAGTTTGTAACTGCACTTATAAATCAAAATAAATGCCCGTCTTTCTGACTCTCTGTACTAACGACTTAGCTTTTATTTTTATTTCCATCTCTTCTCACTGCACTGAAGCAAAATAAAACTGGACAAGTTGATATGATTAAATGAACATAAAGGAAAGCATAACCCCTTAGTCTCATATGGCATTACCAAACAACTTAGTCAAGATACACTTTTGATTACAGATATATGGAATAGGTCAGGACATAAATAGTACAAAAGTGTTATAAAACAGAACTAATAGTTCAAAGATCTAAGCAGCATGTTTATACCTGTAGCCAGCTGCTTCTTCCAGTATAAGGAGATAGCAAACCAGAAGAAATGAGTAAGTACATCGTTTGCAAATCTGAGGTACTATTAGAGGCTCAGTTAAGAGTCTGCTTAGATCACAAACTTCTTACTATACTGTTTGAGCCCTATATTTTCTTTTCATTTTACTTCCTTATATATATATATATATACACACAAATTGGTCAGCATGGCTGAACTTAACAGCCTAGTTTATTTTAAGGTCAACCTGTCCATAGTAAATATTGAGTGACTGAGGAACTAGTCCTTTACCCAGCACACCCTTATGGTCTTTTCACGTAGTCATATGAAGTTCTAAATGGCAATGGTGCAAAAGTGCATATATTTGCACAAAAAATAATTTCAGCATCACATCACTTCTCAGAGTCCTGCTGATCTTTGCAACTATCTTGCTTTTGCCAGATGAGGCTTATGGTAAGCTCAGATCTTAAAATATGTCCAAGAAAAGATATTTTTACTGCTCATATTTTCAGAAGTCTGATTAGTTTTCCAGAGACCTTATTAGAACAAGTACAATCCTACACAGAGAAGAATCAAGTTCCTCAGATATGTATTTGTGTCTCCTAGACATCGGGTATGGGTTAACTCCTCTTTCTTACAAACAAGTTGGGGACAAAATTAATTCTCTATAATATTCATTAGGCTTCTCTGGAGGTAGGTAACTAAAAATATACTGAAGTGAAGACTCAATAGAAAGGAGAGAATTTGGGTCATCATTATGAAAATCAAACTTTAGATCTGTGAAATAGCTCTAGGGAAAGCTGAGGTCATGAGTGACAAGCAAATGGTAGGTCTGAAGAAGAAAAAACATTGCTTCTAACTTTACTGTGGTACTGAAACAACCACTGTCACAAAGTGATTTTTAACCCCTGTTTAAGTAACAGCTCATTCAGAAGGCTAACTAACTGGAAGTCATAAAGCTTGGCTGGACTTTGGCTTACAGGACTCCAGCAATTCAGATAAGCGAGCTGGTTTACAATGGAGGCAGAGGAGGATCTCCCTCTAAATAAAAGAGGTCACGGCCATGAGCATTTTGGAGGGTTTAGGGAGGTCTGGCAACAGATACATAGGAATTCCAAGCAAATAGACAAACTAGAACAAATTGAGAAACTACTGCAAATTATTCTAGTACCAGAGAGGGCAGTGGGAAAAAAAAATCTTAAGGATTGAAACAAGGAAGTCCTATGTAAAAAGAGGTGGAGTAAGACTAAACCCAGAAACTCACAGATATTGAAAGTGGACTCAGATCCAATCCTTACATTTTCATGCACAGCAAGGTTCTACTGAAGGCATTTAGAAACTTTGCCTGAGAATTTCAGACTCATGTGAGAGATAAGATTTCTAATTGAAATGAAGGGCTGAAAAGCCTTCATAAGACTATCACATGTTGCCATTAAGCAACTTCATCAACTCTGGGGCAAGCTCCAAACAAATCTCCATGTGACAGACAGACCAGCTTGAATACAGGCCTGCCAATGGGAAATACAGCAATCTCCCCCTTAAAAATTCCACCAGAACAACTGTACTGTGGTTGCAAGTTGATCTGTTCCAGCCGACGAAACTCTCTGGGAGTTTCCAGGTAACTAGTTTGTGATATCTACCATATGACACTCCTTTAGACTATGTGGAAGTTTACTGCAAGTTTACTGCATGGGTGTGGCAAGCTCTTGTTTCTTGAACAGTTTAATATCAAGAACATGACAGTTTCTTTCAACGGCCAGCTTGATCTTAACTTCAAATCCAACTCCATTGTTGGACAGTTGAAAAAAAATAATCTTTTAAACTGTTGGTACAGTTACAGCATCTACAGAGTTATATTTGATACCCAGGATGCTTGTGAAAGAAATATAATACACCAAAGCACAAAGTTATCATATTAATAAATCTCCACTGCAGTACCCATCAACTCACTTTTTGCTAGATAACACTCAAGATTTAGATACTGATTTATACGAAGCTAAAATTAAATTTTTTTTGTTGTTGAAATTATCCACTTTTTCACTAACTTAAGCCTTATACTGCAATAGTTACTGTTTATCAAAGGACATACAAATGAAAGAGAACAGGTACAACTACAGTCCTGCATCACAGTCTGATTTGATGCAGCTGCTTCTCAGTCTCTGCGGCTCTTAAACTGCATAAATGATTGGCAGCTACTGAGAACCCATTTAAAGCAAAAGTAGTAAAACACATACAAATCAATAAAAAAACCCCAAAACATCAGAGACTTCTTGTACATATTTCGTACTCACCAAGATTCAAAATGTCGAGTTGGAGAGTAACTGCTTAATATGCAAGTTTGAAACTAGGCAAAAAATCCAGAGTGCAGTCTGGTGATTTAGAGAGTGATTAAACATATTTCTTATAGACCAGGGAAGAAGAAATAGCTTTCATTGTTCTGATTTAATTTCCTAGTTAATCTGAAAATATCTTAGCTTTAAAAATAATGAAAAAAGAAGATAGATATCTTTCATTACTTATAAGCATCATCTTACCTTACATCTCTTGGTGATTTCTGTTTCTAGATGACTTTGGCAGGTACTTTAATGCAGAAAAAGTTTCAGCAATATATGCCATTACCTCTTCTCTTTAAAATAGACTGCTTTTTCTCTTTTCCTCAGATAATGTATGTAGGCTAAAAGAGCTGCAGCGTCTCTGTTCAAGCGATTTCATGTACACTCAGAGGCTTTCTCTCTACTGTATGAAAGTTATATCTGAGTAAGGAAGGCATTTTTCCTGTCCCGGAAATCACTATAACCAAAACCAATGCTGAGCTAATGAGAAATGTTTCTTCCATGTGTTCTGTTTGGCAGACACTGCGAGTCATATCAAGGAAACACGTGATGTTTATAAATACAATATGGCTCATGTTGTCATAACCTCGCAATGACAAAGAGCATTAGAAAAAGCAGATAGCAAAACAGCAGGAAAGATGAGATTTGTATCATTTGGAAGGCCTCTATCAGATAACAGAGGTATTAGCAATTGTTTTTTCTTTTTTCTTTTTCTTCCCAAAAGAAAACAAAGTTCTATAGTAATAGGATCAGTAAGGCAAACACATGGCCACTTACAGGAGTGCTGTCCTACAGGCATCCTAGCACTAAAATGCATTAATCCAATTTACTGCTTGAATTCTACTCCAGTAAATACTTTTGTTCTAAATACCTTTATGTGGCTCAAGGAGCTGTCATTTTCTTTCAGCCATAGAATGCAGTGAGCAAATATAATTTTGGCAGCATTTATGCTTATTGATGTCAAGATCACAAACAATCCAATGAAAATAAGTTAAACATCTCAAAGACACTGAATGTACAGGTACATGAAGAACAACAGAAGGATGATCCTTGTTTTACCATTTATCATTCCTGCAAATCAGCACTGAATGTCAGGCTCTTTGGATGCTTTAAATTCTTAGGGAGTTGTTTAAGGGAATTTAGCACTTGTAGAATTTTTTTAAGTTCACATATGGCTTCTAACTCTAGAGAGTTAAAACATTAGCAACCTGCTCACTAGTTGCTTTAAGGGAATAAAAAATTAAAGAGTGCTTTTGACAATTTCATTATTAGCACAAGAGTTTACTCAACAAATGTCTGTCTCATTTTACTGTACAGCTCATTTGAACTCATCTCCTCTCACCTTGACAGCTCAAATCCCCATCACTGCCAGGAACATCATCATGTTCTTTCCATTGAAACACCCAGAAAATGTGGAGTCTCCAGGTACCCTCTGCTCCCCCAACTCAGCTCTGACTTAACTTGCCCTAATTGGTCCTTCTTTGAGAAACAGTCTCTGCAAGAAATCCCAAACACCTCAAAGTGCACCTCAATACAACAGCGGCCACAACAAGCATTCCTTGGATATTCTGGCCTCACTCACCAAGCAGAGGTCTGGGATAAGGTCCTGCACCTGGGTGGAAGCAATCCCAAGCACAGATACAGGCTGGGTGGAGAGTGGCTT
>VZTY01015401.1:73588-391358 GCA_013400935.1 Turnix velox
GAATTTTTAACATGATATCGGATGGGAGGACTAGAAACAATGGATATAAATTGGAGGGGGATAGATTTAGACTAGACATAAGAAAGAAATTCTTTACAGTGAGGGTGGTGAAATACTGGAACAGGTTGCCTAGAGAGGTTGTGGATGCCCCCTCTCTGGAGGTGTTCAAGACCAGGCTGGACAAGGCACTGAGCAGCCTGATCTAGTGGGAGATGTCCCTGCCTATGGCAGGGGGGTTGGAACTTGATGATCTTTAAGGTCCCTTCCAACCCAAACTATTCTATGATTCTATAAAGTGCTGACCTGCTAAGGTCTTATTCAATCCAGAGAATTAAGCAAAAACAAAAAAAAAAAAAAAGGTGGGTCTAGGAGATTCTAAACCAAAATATAACCCACAGCCTTTAGGGCAGGTGGTTGGGAAAAGAAAGATTGCCAAGCAAAATAGCCACCAGTTTGCTATGAAGTGAAGAATTCCCTTTCAATTCTCACAATGAGAATTGAGATGAAGCCCAAAAAACCCAGTGCATAAACCAACATTATTAATATCCAACCATTCCACTAGAAACACAGTCAAGTTGCAGTGACAGAAGGGGGAGATTATAATTTAAGATTCTTCCCCTTTTAGACACTCCATTAAAAGGAGAATGTAGGGAATAAGGACAGAAAATACAGTGTGCACATTCAGTGGGGGAATCACTTCCACTTGGTGTCACCAGGGGCTCACAGCAACAACCAAGGATAAAAGGAGCTGTGACACTTCCAAAGAAATTCCATTTTTTTCAGCACATACAAAAATCACCTGTCAGTTCTTTAGTGTCATCTGCTGAAGTTGAATCTACATCCCACTGCTGAATGTGACAAGAGGGGAAACCTGGACCCTACACTCAGTAAGTCTGAGCAAGTCTCTTCCTCTTCAAATCTGTGCAAATCACAAATGACAATTCTAATGGCACACACCAGCATGGTTGTGAATGTGCATTTGCACTGGAATTCAAAGCCATGCCAGAGAGAATAAAAGCATCATCAAAACACTTGGGCACAAGATAGTATTTCATCAAGAGGAAGTACTGTTGCCCAGAGAACTAGAAAGTGCTGATGAATGTCACAAGCTCAGGTGAAGGAACAAATGAACAAAATGCAGAAATGTGAAGATATGTTTTTCCAAAGAAAATAGCTGCTACAGATTTTCAGTGTATGTTTCGGGAAATAAATGATAAACAAATGATGAGCACAAACACAAATATTCAGTGAGACAGCACTACGTAGTTACCTCTTGAACAGCATTCAACATATCAAACAAACCATGCTCTTCTAAATGTAAATGTCCATGGCCCAACTCCAATGGCGCTCTGAAGGATTTCAAGAGAAAGTGTTCTCTAGAAGTTGCTTAGACCCTGAAAAAAATCACTTTTCTCAAACACAACCCATTCACAAATGCAAGAAATGGAAAGATGAGGAAAATCAGAACTAGTGGACATGAAATTGAGTGCCTTTGACACTCAAAGATCCCTTATTCCTCTCACACACTCTGAGTCTTCTTGTCCATATGGATAATACTTAGTACTTCAAGTGTTACTGCCAATTCTTATACAGGTCTCACATCTGTTTGGTAGTTAAAACAGGTGTCTGAGTTGGCAGCTAACATTATTTTCTGAGACTATATTTGGTCTGTTACATGGAAATGATTATAAATCACATGAATACAAGCCTGAACATCACCAAACCCACGGATAAGGGTTCCAAAGGGACAAAAAGGCAGACAGTAGAAAAATCTGTAAATGCAAAACTTACCCAAACTTCAAAAAGACAAAGCTTTAACTCACATATGGCAGGAGATACAACCACATTCACTGTATCACCATGGAGAAATGTACTTACAATGACTAATTCATAATATTTTAAATACTGTTTTTTCAACTAGTCTGACAATAAGCTTCCTTTTTGTAGGTTTTTTGAAACAGTTAACCATGACGCAGAGCACAGCATTTACTTCCTACTGTGGTGAATTTAGCACTCCTATATCACATGAAATTAAAGGAAATCAATTTACGCAATGCTAAGATGCACAGATAAAAGAGGAGGTATGAGAAGCAAAGTTTTTTCACAATCTTTTGAGAACCACATAATGCCAGTACATAAAATGTACATGTTTCTTACTAAGCCAGCCACATTAACATCCCATTTCATCTGGCTTGCTAAGGAAAGAGAGACAGATTATCCATCTGCTTATTGGTGGTTGTCTCTCCTGACTTCACCTCTAAGTCTGCAGGCAAAGTTCAGGCATATTGAATCAATGGGTAGAAATCATTAGACTAGACTTTGTCTGCAAACTTTACCAAATTAGAGATTTGCAAGATGGTCCTAAAGTACTTCTGTCAAACAGTGGAAAAGACACAGTGTGTGCTCCAGCTTTTTGGACTGGGGAGGATGAGCATTGGAGAGTTCACTACTTTGGGAAGAGCCTCAGTTAGGATATGAGTGTTGCTGCATATAGAAAAACCCAACCAGAACATACACATCCTTATACACATCCTTAAACTAGCAGGTTACATTATTCCCAGAGCTCAAGAAATCACTTGTTTCCTTGCTTATAACTTTGAAGTGCAGAAGTTCACTTAGATCAAAGTGAAGACTTCTTGCACGTTTCCCCAAAAAGCTCCTGTGAACCTCTCAGGTCTGTCTTCCTCTTCTCAGACCAGAAAGATGAGAAGTTTGCCAATGCAAAGGAAAAGCAAAATGAGGAAACAGCTTTTTTTTTTTTTTTTTGGATGCACAGAATTTCAAAATGGTATCTTTGGCATTTCAGCTGAGCAAAAT
This sequence comes from Turnix velox, assembly GCA_013400935.1. Taxonomy (NCBI): domain Eukaryota; kingdom Metazoa; phylum Chordata; class Aves; order Charadriiformes; family Turnicidae; genus Turnix; species Turnix velox. The sequence goes on from VZTY01015401.1 coordinate 76,406, forward strand.
ACAATATTCTACCATGAAACCATCACTCCTGCAAAAATCATCACTGTGTAGTTATTATTTCTGCATTATGGTCAAAGAGAGGCAACTCAGGCATGATCAGGACAAGTGAAGTGGGTATATCTGCTGTACAACACAGTGTTTTATAATAAGCAATGAAAATTATTACAGTTATTATAGTTTTTGCACCAAAGCAGCACCTGTGTTCAGAACAACTCTGTTTGGCAGTAAATGCACAGAGAAGAACCCAAATAGTAATTTATATGTAGCTAACACAGGAGTTAACTATTTCTGAAAACAGATCTAGAGCTCACAGATAATAATACATTCAGCATTCACTGCACATGGAACAATACCAGTATAGAGTAACTTCATAAAGCCACACTGAATGTCATAAATGCACAATGCTAGCACACTGTGCCTTTCAATAGTAATGAGATGTATTGGATACATCCAATTAATGCTACAGGAATGTAACCAGAACTGAAGAATTTCATGACCTTAAAGAAGACACTTAAAACTATCACATCAGCCCTTTGAAGCACAGCTATTTACTCTCTCATGTCATGTGTGCAGCAGTGTGAATAATCAAGTAATTAGATTTCTGGCCTATCAAAGGACCATTTTATAATTGAAGTACTTAAATGAGAGGTGGTTGAGAACAGCGCCTGTAAATAAACTATTTCGAACTTTCTAAAATAATGAGGCCCTAAACTGTTGAAACAGCAGAAGTGCTTACATGAAATATTAATAATAAAGCAGTGAGACATGCTCAGAATTGATAATGAAAACAAGAAGCAAGTGTACAATTAGGCAAGTCACTTTACAGTGAAGTTGCTCCACAGTTGAATCTGCTTCAAAGCACACACAAAAGCTACAAGGCAGCTAGGACACCAGTGGCATTTCCTTCTGACCACATCAAGCTCATATGGTTGTACCATTTCTTGGTGATAAACCTTAGATGGATGGGGAGAAGACAAAGTTGTGTAATCTCACCACTTGCATCCCTGCTGCAACATTCACTGTGGGTAACAGGGTGGAAAAGGTGCAGCACAGCTGCATCTCCTGTTCTCTCAGACATAACAGTCCAGTAAAAGATAGAGCCAATGGCAGAGAGAAATCAAATATGCTGCAAATGTCTTCTCTGTGGATTCCCAATACAAAATGTTAACTTGAAAATGCAAACATACTAGTCCTTATTCAAAACAGATAGAGAAATCTTCTGAAAATGCAAAGCCTTTTATGCCACAAATGTACTATTTGAAGTAGTACTTTGTAAAGTGTTTCAATAGACTTCAAACTAGATACTTGTAGAGAGACACTGCAAACCAGTCCCCATTGAAGCTTCACTGGAGTGAGCTAATACCATGCCATACATTCCTGTAAAGGGTTTGGAAATATGAAATGAGAAGTTGTATAAGCTATAAGCACTATTTGTGTACCACAATAAGAAATTAAAGTATGTATTTTGACTCACATGCTCTAATGCTAGTAAACAAGAAGAAGAAAAAAACCAGTTAATGTTCAGAGTATGCAACTGGAAAAAGCAATGCATTTAGAAAACATTATGGTAAGCATTATCAATTCTGCATAAGTGTCACACACATACCCTCAATTTTATGTTAAGAATTTAAACATTTACAACAAAAGCTGGAGGAAAGAACAGTAGAGTATAAAAGCAGCACTAGTACTTACCCTTAAATCTCCATTTACAGCTCTGGAAGCATGATTAAATGCATGTGCAGGGTCTTTGTTGTAAACTTTAAGGAAAGATCGGTCTTGAATATTCCTGGAATCAAAAGAATCAGCAGTGATAACAGATGAGAGAAGTTTTATTTACTTTGTTGCCAGAAAGTTTCAGGTAATAGTAGGTCTGCACTGATCTGTAAGAAAAACCTAAATGCCATAACTTAGACCCACACAAACAAACAAAAGCCTACTTTGATTCTCTTTCCCATGGGAAGTATCATTCTTTCACTACAACTCCACACCCATAAAAATTAGATAGTGTTAGTTTCTTCTCAAGATTCTGCCATAGAGTGAAAACACTTTGAAGACAATAGAGCTTCAACGTTTACACAGCACTCAAAAGGACTTAGTTAATATTTGCATGTTTTATTGTGTACCCAGCCCACATGAATTTTTGCTATTCTAAGAAGTAAGAATATCAAAAGGAAAACGGTCTTTCTAACTGTAATTATTCTTAAGGCAATTCTAATTACCAGCTTGCTCACAAACCTGAAAAAAATTCCACAAAATCTAAAAATTCAGTAGCAGATAAATCCTTCTGCTAAACTTTATCTATATTAAAGAGAGGATTTTAAGGGAAAAAACAGGAATTGCAAAACCAAATAAACAAGCAAAACTTTTGATGAAAGCTACTGGAGACATAGTTTAGATGGAAAGCCCCAAGAGAACATTTTTTTTAATTAAGATCCAACAATTTAGCATTAATTAGTTCCTTTTTCAAGTTCTACATTTAGAAAAGAGTTAGATGGCAGTAGTTTTCTACTTTGCTTCAAAACCTACCTTACAATAATTAATAAACCCTTGCAATGAACCCTGCTGATTTCTTGTTCACATTTAATCAGTGGCAAAACCTACAATCTGCTTACAGTCATAGTCATAGTCATCTAGGTTGGAAGGGACCTTTCAGATCATCAAGTCCAACCATCATCCCAACTCTTGCAAGCTTCATACCTGGACAGGGACTTGAACCCTTGACCCTCAGATTAGGAGTCTGGTGCTCTCCCAACTGAGCTACACACCTATGCTCACATCCTTTCAAATCCACAATTCCCTTAATTTCCCAGTAGTGATCTCTAGAGAACTTACTTTCACATGTGACTGAATTCCTTTCCTCCAGGTGCAGCAACAAGTCTAGTGAACTGATCTTAATCACTGGGATTATCATTTAAATATGAAGGAAAGGATTCTTAAGCAGGTCCAGTTTCTTACAATGTCATATTACAATCAGTGACTGCTTAGAATGGGTAGCTAGTCAGAACTTGTGCTGCTGTTGTAGATGTCAAGTAGTTATTAAAGAAACTCTACAGCTTAAAAGACAGATCAGTGCCTTCTGCTTAAGAACTGCAGAGCAGATGAGAAGTTTAGCATTTATAAGTGTTTACTTGTAGACTGCATAGGGAAATAGCTATCTTGTGACAAGATCAAGTTCTTCAATTATTTATGGTAACATAAACTGTTTTCCATCTTGCAAGCGTGACCCTTTCACTTTGAGACTTGCACTGGGAGTCTCAGTTACCATTTTCTGCCTTAGACTTGGAAATATGTCCTTTTCAATATAAAGCAAGCTCTCTCATCTTCAGTTCCAGAAACAGTGTGTTATTCATTTAAATAATTTTTTCTTCTATCTTTTCTGTCTGATGGCTATGAGATGGTACTGCAGCTAAATGGAGTTTATTTTAAAAGCATTCTCCATAAATACTTCTTGTAGAAACATGACACTTTAAAGCACAACATTGCTGCAGGCGAAACACCAAAATACTAGGCATTTGATCTCAGATGTGAATTCTACTTCACCTCATGTTGCTATTTGAAGATAAACATTACTGATAACAGGTATATATTACTGTACTTTTATTATTACTATTATTTGCATTACTGTAGTTCCCAGATGCCATTTGCATATTCCAAGGCCTCATTGATCTCTGCATGCTGTATTATCACCCCAGGACTATAAAACTCTTCACCAGCTTACAAGGTGAACAAAAGACAGAAGAGATAATAGAATAGCTGCAGAAAGATAAGGGAAAAAAAGAGAAATTAGAAGACCATAGACTTTCCAGCCAGAGAAGCAATAGTTAGAACATGGGACCACAGGCATGCTCTGAGTGGGCAGTGTAATGGAGAGAGCAGGGAGGGAAGGTGGGACTAGGGGACCAATACATTGGCTATGTGCATGTCTATAGAGGACACCTTCCAAGCACATTGGAGAGCTGCCTGAGAGCAAACATGAATGTACTTGTTTGAAAATTAAAGATATGTAATATGAAAGCTGGCACTTCCACCAAGTGGAAGCAGATGGCACTTGGTACTGAACAAGAAATTAAAAGTATTATTGAAGTGGGTTTGGAGGAGCCTTCATAATGAAGACAAGTAGTTTATATTTAATGAGATGGAAAAGATACAGCCAGAGGACAAAAGAAAAAAAAAAAAGCATTCAAAACAGTCTACTTGTCAAACTAGGAGAATTATCTTTGTTGCTTTATTTGAATATTAAGCAAACAAGATTACCCATGTCAACTGCCAAGAAAAGACCACTGCAGCAGTTGCTACTAAAAAACTGATGAATTAGCTAAGTGTTTTACGTAGTGGAAAAAGAAAAGCTGCATCATAGGGATGTTCTGCAGAAAAAATTCTGTCATCTGCACTCGCTGGCTGCACACTTTAAGAAAGGGACTATGTTATGGGCTTAAGTAAAAACATCATGCTTTGTCCCCAGTTACATTAAAAAAGGGGGGCGAAGATTAAGATGTTCTAATGAAGGAGAACATAAGCTAGGCTGAAACTAATGGTCTTTGAGGCTGTATGAAAAGCAAAGATCAATTTTTTGGTTTGGACAGAGGAGGTAGGATTCATACCATCCACCTGAAGGACAGACAAAAAATAAATGGGAGAGTCACCCATGTAGGTATGATAATTCAACTAACCCACCGAGACAAAATGGTAAACACAGGTACAGATGAGGAAAAAGGACAAAGCCCTGAAAAACGCAACAGAGGATCAATATTTGCAAAGGAGACCTCTCAAATGATATCTGAAATTAGAGGAGAAAGATAGCAAAGCAGGAAAGCACAGCCATTGAAACAAAGGCAGACCAAAGTTTCAATAACAAAACATTGTAAGCACACGAGAGACCTTAGATCTGAAGGGTGTTCACAAAAGGTGGCCATTTGTTGTCTTTGACAATTGCAGTGGAAAGGTAGGCAACAAATGACAAGTTGGAATTACAAGAACAAATCTCTAGGATGGAAAAGGATCTAGGACAGAATTAAAAGAGGAAAACCTCCTGCCAATAGATATAGTGATGGCTCAGGGCAAGAGGGAAAGGTGATGGAGTGTGAAGTGGAAATGTATGCTAAGTTTAGGGACAGTTTTGTTGGAAGAGAATGTAAGAGTAGGCCCTTTATTGAAGTATTATGTTAAAAAAAGACAAAGCAAGGGATTTGAGGGGCTGAGACCATAAAACAGCCTGTGAGGGAAGCAGAGAGCTTAAAGAGATGACTGAAACACCAGTATTTAAGACAAGGAAGAAATATGACAACTGAAAGAATTCATGGCAAGTAAATCAGAGAAAAATGATAGCTCATTTCATCTGAGACACTGGTAAGATCTTGTGAGTAGTAAGGAACAGAAATGAAGAAATTGTTAATGAAATTTTCAAAAACAGTGAAAATGCAGCTGGTAGTGTGGGGTTTGGATGCCATTAACATGGAATTGCTGAGGTTCCCTTAATGAAAAGGGTGGCAGCACTGAAGGAGGGAATTTTGTTATGAAGGAAGTCCACTGGGTCATGGGATTTCCTCTAGAAATGCTCTACAATATAGGCAGAGGGGCAGAGGAAGCAGATGTTGGGATTGAACCAGGCTTGAGGTTGGCAGAGTGACGCCTGCAATGGGAGTAAGTAAAACAAAGGTGGAGTGGAATTAAGATAAACAACCATATTCTCTGGGTCAGAGAAGAGATGAAGTCATAAACTGTTAGTCTGAAACTCAAGGGAAGATGGAGGGATAAAGTGAGAGAGAAGGGCTGATGAGCCAGAAGATGGTTGGCAATAATGTGCTTGCCAACAGAGACACAGTAACTCATATCTTGACTTAATCTTGATCCAATCTTCTGAATAGACTCTTTGATGCAAAAGGAACTTAAACACAAGATGAATGGTGATACAAAAAATCAGATGGGTCTTAACAAAGGTATTACAGTGGCCAAACAAGGGTGTGGGAGTCAACAAAGCAAGGAAGATAGAAAAAACACAAACAGAAATCCAGGACGACCCTAGTCACTGTCAACAAGCTGGATAGGCAGCCTGAGGAGAGCAAGATGGGAGAGAAAAGAAAGACTGTGGTGCTTTCAAAGAGTGAGAAGAGGAACAGGAGAATCAAAAGTGTCAAGGTTAGAAAAGCTCCAACATGCTCTTTTAACTACAACATGACATGGAGAAGCACCTGAGCCACAGGATCTCCAGAAGAAGCAAGGCAGCAGTGGAAAGTACACTCCTGCATGAGTGACAGAGTGGCAGAGAAAACACCCTTTCTCCTTCATCTTCTTATGGTCATTTATCTATTCTTTTTATTATACAAATTCTTATTAAAATGATGACACAAAGGCTCACCTATTTCCTTGCATAGTTTTACAGATTGTAACATGTCTGAGTTGTGCCTGAGAGCTTTGTTATGTGATTTGGGACCCTGAAAACCTGCTCCATCTGCTTCAGGAGCAGAGGCATTAGGACTAAAAGTGCATACCTAAGTTCCACAAAATAAAGCATAGAAAGATGTACTCAGATGTTTGTCAGATCATTTGTTGATTAAGCTCTAAATTAGTGAAGGGAAGTGACTGCATTTGTTGCTGCATCCTGACATACAATAGGCAGTTTTTCTGTGTGTTCTGTATTGTAAACATTTATGTCTCAGTTAAAATTCAATAAAATACTAAACATGTAAACTTGTGTGTATTTCATAAATATTTCAACAAGGTACACTATTTATCAATGGCTTGTGCAACAGATATTGCACCTATAGCTGAAGGCAGTGTCAGACCAGGCCTCCCATATTACTCAGATACCACCAAACATGTTTTTATGTGTCAGGCCACTATCTGCCAGATACTCATCAACTCCACTCCTTTTCACTCTGTAAGTGAAATGCAGAAAAACCCCAACAAACTAAACAGCTCTAAGTCCACGTTCACTTACCTCACGTCGCACAATTCATAGTATATGTTTCTGCTCTCATCCTTGATGTAAATGGCCACGCTGGGTGATTCCAGCATTTTCATCGTCAGTTGCTGGGGGAAGGCACTTACAAAAAGGGCACGAATTGTGTCTGTGCTTGTGATTTCATTTGGCATCCTCAGCTGCTTTGTTTCATCTCCATATTGAAGGTATAAAACACCTACAGGCAAAATATAACAGTAAGTTATGCATTCTTAAGTGTACAGAAATGAACAAGGCTTCATAGTCCATGTGGAACACAGATTAAGCCCATAAGAAGAAGAAGAAAACCCAGTGATATGCTTGTCCCTTGATAAGTGTGCTTGCTCCAGCACTGCACTTTGCTGAGAAGTCTTTTTTCGCTGTTGTTCAGATGTTTTCCTTAATAAGGATAATGGAAAATCCCAAACTCACCAAGTCTCTGCAGAGGAAAGTGCTGGTAAATCACAAGTTACTTTTTTTAAAGCAGCTGAGGAAGAACTTACATCTATCAGTTCCCTTAAACAAAAATTTTGGAAATGCTCAGATAAACTATGTTGGAAACAGGAATTAGTGAGCCCAGATGAACCTAATATTCAGTCCATACAGATATTCTCCCTGAATATTCTGAGCCATCTCAGGTGTTTCTGTAAAACACCACATTGTGACAAGAACAAACAATTTTATTCTCATGTCATCTGCAAGAGATTGAGCAGGTACAACTTCTGCAGCAGTATAAAAAGATACTAAAACAGTAGATCACAGAATGTCTGAGGCTGGAATGTACTTATGGAAGTCATCAGGTCCAGTCACTCCACCCTCTTCCATTCTAGCAGGGACACCTACAACTAGCTGCCCAGAGTGGTGTCTGGAAAGCTTTTGAATATCTGCACTCCTCAACCCCTCTGAGCAACCTTTGCCAGTGCTTGGTCACTCTGACAGTGCAAATACATTTCCTCATGTTCAGAGAGAATCTCACATGTTTCAGTTCACACTTATTGCCTCTGGTTCTGTCATTGAGCACAACTTTAAAGAGTCTGTCTCGGTCTTCTTCACCTCATTCCTTCAGGTATTTTCATACACTGGTGGCATTTCCTTCCTCCTCTCCCCCATGATGAATGGTCACAGAAATCTCAGCCTTTCCTCATAGAAGAGATACTCCAACTGAGTTAACCATCCTTGTGGCCCTTCATCAGACCTTCTGCAGTATGTCCACATCACTCTCATACTAAGGACACAGCACTTCAGGTGTAGCCTCATCAGTGCTATTGAAGGGGAAGGATTTCGTCCCTCTAACTGCTGGATATACCTGCTTTTTCTAACGCAGCATGAGATACCGTTGACCCTCTTCACTGCAAGGACACATTGCTGTCTCATGGTCAGCTTGTGTCTGTCATTTCCAGATCCTTTTCTGACAAATTATTTTCCAGTCCAGTGCCCCCCACGATATAGTGGGGCATCCACTTTACATTTTTCCCCCAGAATGAGATGGAAGAGAAAAAATTGCAGTAAAGAAAGAAAAAAATACTGCTGTACTTCTGTACTTCTACTACTGGTCACAGAGGCACTGCCACAGCCAAATGCTTTGTATCCACTGCAGGTCATCTACATAGACAATCAGCAGTTTAGCAGTTAGTACAGCTGGAATGCTGTCCTACCAATAACCAACACAGGTATGCTAAAACCTGTGTTTAAAATAATAAATCTATAATTTTACCTTGCACAACATGAATTCACAAGGGTAACTGCGGTGTCGATGTTGTGTATGTTGGTCTCCCACAGCCAATATAAACAGAAGTGTGGGGAACACAAGATCCTCAATTTGGCTACTATCAGTCATCTCTCAGCAAATCACAAAACTTAGATGGTAACTCAACGACTCTCACTTGAAAGTCAGCAATGGGATGGGCAGTTTACAGTCCTGAGATAAAAACACTGAGCGATAGATCTATGGACCTAGTATGCAAAGGCTTTTAATAAAAAGAAGGCATTTTAATCTGAGATGAGCCCTCTTTCCCCTTAGTCAAATATTTTGTCCCTACATTGTTCATAATTGGCACAGAGGAATGGACATATACGTAGGCAGATGTTCCTGCAATCAGTGGGCAGATAATTGTGCTTACATCTAGACAAGGAAGATATTAACTTTCCTGAATAATAAACAGACTATTCAGTATTACCTAACCAATACTCAATATTAGGTTGCTTTTATAAAATAGAGCTGTTAATATAATTTTCCTACTGATACCAAGAGATAATAATTCTCTTTCATTAAGATTGCAATCGTATGTTTTATGAATCCTATTACAAACTTTTTTGGTTTTACATACTTTTTCCTTTCAGGGGAAAAATTGTTTCAGACTGAAAAAACACTAGTTTTTTTCCAAAGACTGAAGAGAATTTTACTAAGAATTTTATTTTTAATGTGACTATTTAATGGATTATTAAACTATTTTTCGTTTCTTTTTGAGTCATAATTTTTTTTTTCTGTTCTTCTAGGAAAAACTGGCTTTCCACTGCTCATATAAATATTCTATGCAGTAGTTATATTTGTAAAAAAGTTAAGTACCCATGTTTTTAATGATTGTATTTTTCTCACTGTTACAAGATGTGCATAAATGTAATAATTTTTGATGACAGCTTTAATTTCTTGGAAAGAACATAAGGAACTCCCTATATTTTGGCATTTTAAGATTTTTTTGTATTAAATGAAAAAAAAAATTTTAAAAATAAAAAATACAGACTTGATATCAGCTTTGCAGGTGTGTATCACTCTCTTTTCTACCCAATTTAAAAATCAGTGCAGAATGCAGAAAATGCTGGTTTGCATTTCAGACTGCTAAAAATATGCTGAAAATTGAGCCATTAAATCTGTTAATGCAAAAGAAATGGCAGAGTTGAAAATACTTGCTCATAAACAAGTCTAAATTATTTCAGAATGCTTCTGACTCTGCCAATACTCCTACAAAACACTGACCCAAAACAAGATTACAGTTATCTTTCAGTCTTGTCTTTTCAAAGTAAATATGCATGTAATTCAAAAAGATCATGTCTTAAAATATTCTGCACTGACACACAACTCAGAGGAATGCTTTGGCCACAATGTTACTCTTGGTGTAAAAGACATTTTCAAAGGCATAATCAATTCTTCTCTCCTTGCTCTCCCTTAAATCACATACCACTGACTTTCCTCTTGAGTTGTCTGATGTGTGTATCATGATAAAACAAGGCTTTAGGGCATTTCCCATTTGACAAAACTAACTGCTCACTTCTAAAACTCCAGCTTCAGCATGACAGAACAGAGACCCAAAACACATTATTTGAAGTCATTGATGTAATTTTTCCTCTCACACATTGCTGAGCTGAAACTCTGAACACCGGCAATACCCACAGGCTCAACTTCAGGAAAACTGCTGGAGCTCTGAGCTTTGTTTTACCTTCAGCTCAAAAATTACTCCCATGGAGAATAAAGGCAAGAAGAAACAGAATATTACTCAGGCACAGTGTTTGTTAGGGCATGGCACGTACACCAGCAAAGCTGCTGGGAAGAAAGAAATGGATGTTAATGTCTCCATGTACCCTGAAGTCCTGCCTGCACTTACACTTCTGCTACAATGGATTTACCTGTAGAATCATAGAATAGTTAGGGTTGGAAGGGACCTTAAAGATCATCAAGTTCCAACCCCCCTGCCATAGGCAGGGACATCTCCCACTAGATCAGGTTGCTCAGTGCCTTGTCCAGCCTGGCCTTGAACACCTCCAGAGAGGGAGCATCCCAAACCTCTCTGGGCAACCTGTTCCAGTGTTTCACCACCCTCACTGTAAAGAATTTCTTTCTTATGTCAAGTCTAAACATGAAGACTGTAACATGAAGACTATGCCAAGGTTTATAAAGCAGAAAAGAAATGGGAGTGAGACAAGTTCAGATACTCTAGGAAGACAGGTATGATGATCAGAGCGAACAAGGAAGCTACACCATGTAACTTATGAAAGTCAGACAACACTATGACTACCACTTGCAAGCACTCCGAGATATCACCAGTCCTGGGCTGTCTCACAGCTACAAGGCAATCTACAGTGTTAAGCTTTCCCCTTCATCAAGCTGAAATAACTTAGTTTTAGAAATATCTCAAGAGTTTCTGATCATTCTTCACCCCATGGGCAACAGGCCATGGCACTAAGCACAGGCACATTTATGTGTAAGCCAGGCCTTGGAAATTTAAATCACTTAACAAATTGCTTCACAGCATTCCCACCAACAGAAATGTATGTTTTATAGTGAGGGAAATTAAACACCCAAGAGGTGAAAGGACATGTTTAAAGTAAGGCTTACAAGCATAAACCACAGATCTGATGATGATCATGTGAACACACCATATGATCACCCTTTCCATCACTGCATACTGAGTTCTTTCAGAAATAAAAGACTTTCTGCTCCTCCTTTACCAAGGGTCAGTGACTGAAAGACTGACAGAATATTTCCTGACTTCTCTCAGGACTGGTCTACACAATACAGTGCAACAAAAGATGTGCTGTAAACCTGATTTACAGAGGCACTGCCTCCTACATAAGCTGAACCCATTGGCAATGGGTTTAGAGGGTGCCCAGAGCAGCCATCTCACAACTTCAGTCAGCTAACATAGCTCTGAGGGCTGTTCATGCTGTGGCTGCAGTTCACATAGACATACCAGATGCATGGCAAGAGGCTCAGCTCAGATTTTGCCCCTGGGCTGTAAAATCCACTTGGCAGCTGAGGATATGCCCACACAGTGCAATTCAAAGCCGTCCTGGAACTCAGGGACTGCATGACCAAAATGATTTTGTATGCTGAGCAGTATAATCTTACAAACTAGCTCTTTAAGAGAAAAAAAACATGAAGCACACAACAGCAAAGTTGATAAATCAAGAATTAGTTAACAAACATGACCACATCACCTTCTGTGACCTTTACAAAAATTTCAAATTGAAAAATACTGGAACTCACATAATCCTCACCAAATTCACTTCTCATAATGAAGAAGAGAAAAGTGAAACGATTGAGTAAAATATATAATTGGTGTTTTGAAATAAAATATAGTAAAGAATTTTAGTTCATGAGTTTCTTTCCTATGAACTATAGGTCACTCCCTGTGTAGGCAAGAAATGCAGATTTCTGTATTGAAAATACTACTGACATTTAGCAACACCTTAATCTGAAGAAAAATATTAACCAATTATATCTCTATTTGTGTGATGCTAAATGCCTGGGTACTAGGTAGCACTGAAACCTTCTCACAGAACCAGAAATCAGTGATGTGAACAAGGCACTGATAATATCTTCTGACACAGACAGTGTCAGTGTATCCTCTGAAAATTGTGTCATATTTGAAAATTTCAAGTAATTAGTAAATCTTCTTGATACACAGCAATCAAAATCTGAAAGCTTTGGGAGCTCTAGAGCATCATTAAATCAAAGGTGCAGAGCTAGATATAACGTTAACAGAGAGAAAATACTTACAGAAGGCTTCCAGATCTTTCTGGGTGTGTGGTAACATCTAAAAGGCATATTAGTATATTAGGAATTAGTAAAGGATACACAAGGAATGAAAAAACAGATAAAGTAGTAGCAAAGAAAGCTGCCTCTCAAAGAAATATGGACCACATGGTGAGGAAAGTGGTGAGAACTGCAAGAACTAAGTAACACAATATTGAGTTAAAGGTTGGTAGGATTGTCATCAGATTTGTTTCACTCATTACCTAACCATAAGTATAACTTTTTGAGATGTTGGACAGTCTTTGTCTTTCCTTGCTGGTTTAGCTTGGTCTTCCACAATATTGAGTCACTGTCTCTGCACTTTCCCTCACACCGAATTCAGCAGCAATGCCAACAAGCAAAAGTGCAAGAATGCACCTTGATTATTCCTCATATTTATGTTGAATCTTTGAGAATTGCATCTGTTTTAAAAACAAATGATAACTTTTAAAATCTACCAAATAGCTGTTTTAGCTGGGACAGTTTAGCACAATTCAGACACTACCCTGGCACTACTTCAAAATTCACTTTACAATTTTGAAAATCATGTTTCTGTTATAGAATTGTAAGAACCGTACACTTTTAGTTTCATTAGACTAAACTGTAAAATATAAGACTGTAAGGGTGGCATAGCCCATATTGTTCTCTGCCCTCTTCCTTCCATTCCTCCACAGCTAACAGATAAACACAGTAACACATAACTGATTACCATCAATATGCTCCTTTGTCACCATATTCTGCAGAAGTTGTGCAGATACACATTTGTTACAGCAACAACAACTGCAGTATGGAATACATTCCTGAACATGAATTTCTGACTTTCCAGTTCTATAAACTTGATTCTCCAGTTTTACCACACACAGTTTCAACTAGTCTGAGGTCACTGGTGGTATTTCTTGCCTGAAACTCTTATACTGTCTTCTGTTAGTCACTCCCTGCTGAGAATCTGTCCTCCACGTTCAGAAGGTACCTACTAATATTCTTCAAGTTTATAGAGAATCGGAAAGTGGATCTTTTAATGAAATCAAACCAATTATATCTTTTATTTAATTTTCATCCTGAATAGCCTGAAGTGTTTTTCTCAAGGTATTAAGTTGATGGATAGCAATATTCAGGTTTAATTGATACTACTTTTTACTGCTATTTCATCCTTTCCTGCTACTTAAGTGACTTGCTGTAACTCTGCAATAGATTGGTTACCTAACAAAAAAAGAATGGAAAATTCAGTAGTCATAAAATTTCTATCAAAGTGTTATGAGAAATAAAAAAAATTTAACTGTCACTCAAGTCCTAGCACTCTTCTTCAAATGGATGCATTTAGCTCGCTAAGAATAAAAAGCAAAACCAAAAAGAAAATGGACAATTATATTTTTTAATTTATGAAAAACTGTTATTTGTCCTAATTGCAGATAAAAATCTGTGAAATAGTCTATTGCCAGAAGCCAATTTTGTCCATATTCCTGTGTGACTGAGTCCATCAAGTATAGACATTTACTACTGTCATGTAAAGAGTTTGAGGCAACATTTCATTTTAACCCAGCTTCCCTGGGTAGAAAACCATGTTCCAGCAGGATGACTTTTGGACAAGAATTGCATCTAAACTCTTGCTCTTGCCACAACAGCCTAAACTGACAAAATAATGCCAGTAAATTCAGAATAACAGAAAAACCCTATGATACTTATTGATAACATTTTTTTAAAATGACAACTGAACAGCATAGTGAGATGAACTAGAAATTTCATACATACCAGAGTGATTCCCCAGTGGGTCTGCCCATAGGCTCTGCCATGCAGCATTTACTCTAGTTCACATTCACTAAATTATCAGAGAACTCCAGAGGAACAGGTACAGGACATCCATACACAGGCTCTCACAGTTGCAAAGCTTTTGCCCACGAGAAGGTGAGCCCCTGGGCACTGCAGAAGCCAGAAAGCCATGGCCGGCCAGCTCCTAACCAAAGGCAGTAAGCTGGTTAGTACAATCTGAGAATGTGTGTCCGCTGAAGACTACATAGACCTGCTAACTATTTATGGACACTGTAATCAGGTATTTTATATAGGAACACTTCTGGCAGCAATTTCTGAAGTGGCAAGAGCAAAAAAGGTAAGAAAACATTCCATTACTTGGAATACTGGAGCAACTGCCTTATGAAGACAGGCTGAAGGAGTTGGGGTTGTTCAGCTTGGTGAAGAGAAAGCTCAGGGAGGACCTCATAGTAATTTCTCAATACCTGAAGGGGGCCTACAGAAAGGAAGGGGTAGGTCTCTTTAATAAGATATGTGATGGGAAGACTAGAAATAATGGATGTAAATTGGAAGGAGGTAGATTCAGGATAGATATAAGAAAGAATTTCTTTACAGTGAGGGTAGTGAAACACTGGAACAGGTTGCCCAGAGAGGTTGGGGATGCCCCCTCTCTCGAGGTGTTTAAGGCCAGGCTGGACAAGGCACTGAGCAACCTGATCTAGTGAGAAGTGTCCGTGCCTATGGCAGGGGGGTTGGAACTAGATTATCTTTAAGGTCCCTTCCAACCCAAACTATTCTATGATTCTATGAGGTTAGAAAATCACCATTTTAATACTCCATAGTCACAGAATATTAAAACCACATTTCTGAAGTTATTTCATTTCTGAAGAGTTAACTGCTGTCAGTACCAAGTTTAGTGGATGAGCCATCAACATGTAAGAGCACAGGTGGTTACAGCACCACACCAGAAATCCAGCTACATGCACTCTAATAAGTAGCTTGACAATTTGTTAAGTCACTAAGGTTTACATTAAACAGGATCTCAGACGTAAGCTTAGTGTGGTTAAGGAGATGAACATCAAGAGGACATTTGCTGGGCTCTCTCCAGTTTGTCTTACCTCTTTTGTACCAGTGGAATAAAAACAGGTCAATTCAATGTGCGACCTCACAAACGCTGCAAAGGGAATTAGCATATTCCTCAATCTGCTTGTTGTCAGATCCTAAATTCTTTCTCCAAAGCTTCTCCCAGGCCTGTCTGTCCATGCCTATGTTGTTGTACAGGGCTACTCTGTCCCCACTGAAGGAGTTTATTTGCCTCTGGAGCTTCATGAAGTTCCTCTGCCTCCTCCCATTCCTCTGGCTCCCAGTGAGCAGCTCTCCCAAATTTAGTGTCAGACTTGATTCTGCTTGTGACTCATCCCATCCAAACAGTCAGGTTGTTGTGGAAAAGCACTGACCCCAGAGACTCCCTCTGAGGAAGACCACTGAAAACCAGCTGACAAGCCCTACTCATCTTGAAGGCCACCCGTATCTCCCCTGTGCAGTTCCAAGGATTGTATGAGAGGTATATGAAAGCTATTATCAATGTCAAGACAAACAACTGCTCTAACTCCCACTGATGTATTATTAATCACAGAAGTAATTGGGTAGAAATAAGGGTACCAAGTGCTTATTTTTTATGAAGTAGTTGAGTAGCTAAAAGTTCATCCAGAAGAGCTCCCATACTGACAGTTGTTCAGACCATTTCCCCTAATATCCCAACAGAGAGCCCTAATCAGCAGGCTGTCCACCAGCTTCTGATGGATGCAGTGATTATCCCATTAGACTACTCTGTAGCCAAAATGCAAAAGACAGAGAGAATGAGAACAAAACCAAGAGACAGTCTTACATGATACATAGATATGACAGTTTTTCTCTTGAGAACAGAAACCTGAACTCAGGCCCAGCAAAGTAACTGTGCATTGGAATATTTGCCTAAACATATAAACAATACTGGAAGCAATAACTAAATCCAAGAGCTCTTCTCATTCAGGGATTTGCTGTCAGCACTGCCAGTAAATCCTAAGCACACTGTGCTGAGTACCATGCATCTCTTCTTGGCTAAAATCTCACATATCTTACACAGCATGGAACTACAGTACAGTTTTGTCTTTGCATGCCCCAGGTACAAATGGAAGGATCTGGAGTTTGTGTGACTTAATGCATTAGAGACAGACTTACAAATTTTACCTAACGTGAAAATAAGACCATATTTGTCCAAGTGACAGCTCCTGTGCCAGATACAACTCATGGGACAGCTCCATCTGGCCTTCTACCTTTCCTTTGAAGGGTAGTTTGGCCTGTAGAAGCTGTTCCAGTTGCCAAATCCCTTTTCCAGCAAACACCAAATGCTGAAAGCCCAAATTCCTGCTGCTATATCAGAATAAGAAGTGGTGGCAGTGCAGCATGAAGACATTGCAACTTGTGTGCAGTCATGATCTCAGGTAGAAAAGCTACTGCCACTTAAATATAGCTTTTTCAGTTGACCATTTTGAAGCCTAATTACTCTACCTCTCCCTTTATTTTCATCACTTTTAATTCCAATTCATTAATGTTGCAAGGTCCTGAAGTATTTTCTCACTATATGTATACAATTCAACTTAGTGAGGTCCTATTTTCAGTCAGGGTCCTTTACTACTGCAGTGCAGATCAACTGAATGCAGACAAGTCCTGCATTCAAAAATCATTTAACAGATACAGTAGTGATAGACACACACTTGCATAGCTGATGGTTTTATTTAGCTCACTGCACATTTACTGCAATGAACTCATTGGATCCTTGTCAATACAGCCTATTGCAATGGAGTCAAATCCAGCATCTAAAATCTACTGGTCATAAGATTTTGAGTGACAGACAGAACATGCTTCTGTTAAAACAGTATTTCCTAAAAAGACTTTGCATCTTTGAAGCATTTTTTTTCAGGTACACACTATACATTCTCTCACAGGGGAAATAATGTGTTAAGTAAATAATAATTGAGTGTACAAGTGCTGGTCTGGGAAAGGCTCCTATTTCACTCTTCTATGAATCTGTCTTTCAAATCACATAAGGGCAATAAAAGTAACAGATAAACCTCCTAGTGCTATGATATGTCACTATGATTGTTCACCTTTTGCTCTTTTGATGCAAAGTATTTCAGTTAAGAAGGTTTGGGATTTTTTCTTTAGAAGTCCAAAATCTTCAGCTATAATTTGAAGAAATACAAAAGAAGACAATGTCTAGAAAAGTTAGGCAGGAAAACTACTGCTACCTTGTAATATTTTCATTTCCCAGGATCTGTGTTTAAATTCAATAATTGAACTAGTTGTTTCTGGCTGTTTTTCCTACACAGCTGGCAGCCCATGTTAATGTATCTGACCATGACAGCAAATATTTACATGACCTTTTCGCATGTGTTGGCTGTTTTGCATATGCTATAAAAAGACAAGATAGGGAAAATGTCTTTAAGATGACTGAATACATTAAAGCAATACTCAGCCTTAACTGGAAATGCAGTTCCCATGAATTAAACTGGAGATTCTGCTGACTTCATTAGACTTGAACCTGGCCTTAAGGGCTCTGAGAGGGTAGTACCACTCCTAACAAACCAGAGACTTCTCTGATAAATCTCTGGCCATTAACACATCTTCTACCTGATTTAACATGCCTATTTTAATTTCTATCTCATAAATAGTAAATAGCAATTAATTTCCATGGTATAACACGTAAGTCTACATTTAACATTTATATTTTTACATGTAGATCTTACAGTACCTTGCATAAACATATAGAGAGTTACTTCTACCAATGGGAAACAGCAAACAACTCATTATCCCTCTCTCCCTAGAAGTCTTCCTATGTGTAGAACTGTAAGTACAACCTTTATTTTTAACTGGCTTTGCAAGAAGTGTTTCAAAAGATCTAGGTGTTACTCTTAGAATCAGTATTAGTTAGTATTAGTTCAAGACTAGGCTAGACAAGGCACTGAGCAGCCTGATCTAGTGAGAGGTGTCCCTGCCTATGGCAGGGGGGTTGGAACTCAATGATCTTTAAGGTCCCTTCCAACCCAAACTATTCTATGATTCTATGATTCTAGTATTTCCATAGCAGGTGGCAGCAAACCAGACAAGGCAAAATCAAGACAAGAAAAAGTGTGACAGCTCACACCTGGGGGCATGTATGGGCTAACAAATAATGTTCAGAATATTCTACTATTGTTTAAGCCCCTCTCCATGTCAGCTCTTAAGTGGTTGTGTGATTTCACTCCTATGAATAATCCATCTGAAGGCAAATAAAATGTAAACACTGGCAGAATCAGACATTTCTGTAGAGGTCTTATAATGCCATCTAACTTTATGGTCAAGTTTACTGAGAAAAACCTAAATCATCCTCTGCTTCTTATTCATCTGGACCAGAGTAGTTGGGCACCCAGGTTGGCACATCCAGAGGACACATCTACAGCCTCACCTGCTCAGAGATATCTCAAACCCACATCCTTGCACATTAACAGAAATGCTTCCTAGTACCATATTCTTCCTTAGTCCAACTCTGCCTGTACAGCCCTATCCTGGGGCAGCACCTACAGCTGTTAGTGCAGTCAGAGGTGTTAATCACATTCTGCCCTTCAGGGCTGCAAGACACCTCCTCAACCTTTCTGATCACTCAGTCACCCCAGGAGATGAAAGCAGGTCAGGCACATCATTTATCCAGCAGTGATACAAGAAAGACGACAAGTGAAAATATCCATCAGTGTTCCTTTGGTTGTGGAGGTACCCAGCTGTGGTGCAGGCACAGGTTGGCTGCTGGTATAACCTCACTGGGTGCTTGTCAGGTTCTGCTTCCTCCAGGCAATTTGCAAGTGAAGTTTCTTGAAAGCTTTTGTGAACTTTCCAGGTTTCAGCTGATTCTCACTCTGACCGTTTTGCTAGAAAGTTTTTTCCCACAGTTATCACACTGGAAGAACTCCCAGCTTTCAAATAGATATTTTAAATTGCATTTAATTTTCTCTTGCATGGTGAATTAATTTATTTTAATATCTTGTTTTGTCTTGGGGCTGCTGATTGATGAGACAAATGCTGATGTTTTATGAACCTCTTAGCCAAAAAAGGTCTTTGATTTGAAAGCTGTGTCTGAAAGTTTAAATGGGACCATGACAGGAAGACTGTTTTCTGGGTCAACCCCACGTGGCATGAAATAACCTCCTATGTTAGAATACTCTGGCCTATTACACTAGTCCTGACTGACAAAACCATGATGCTGGGGTAGCCAAAATGCATTTACAGCTATCCCTTCTGAGGCTCTATCTTAACTCAGACCACAATTCAAAAACAAACCCACTCATATGTACTTAATAAAACAGGAACATACAGACGAATTAGAATTCCAAAAAGAAAACATCAGGTTTTAAAAAACAACTGCATTGAGACATTTAAAGTAAAATTAATAAAAATCCATACAATTTGGTAGTTTTCCTCACTGGAATTCTACTGGATGGGGATTAAAACACAAATTGTGTTCAAATTAAATTTAAAAATTAATATAGAAATGGAGGTGACTACTCATATTCGGTTTAAATCATGAGAACAGAAATATTTTATGACACTTTAAATTGAAGTCACAAACAGATTCTTGTTTTTTAAAAATAACTATTCCCCTTGTATTGCTGGAGGTGAAAGCAAATCCCAACAGGGCCACACACTGCAAAGACTCTCAAAATGAAAATTTCAGAACTCTGCTCTTGGTGTGTTAGACCACAGTGGCAGGAAAAACTGAAAAGGATGTTATTGTAAAAGAAAGGCATTGAAGAATAAGAATCTAAAATTAGGCCATTTTAGAATAATTTCTAGAGCACCTTTTAAAACAAACAATTTTCTATCAATAGTTCTTGGAACAGCTTGAAAATGGGGTGGTGACAATATATTACTTCTTATTTGGGGATGGTTTCTGGGTGGGAAACAAGTGATTGCAGCAGCACTTCTCAGCCTGGAAAAGAGATCACCTGAGGGAAATGACAGGCCTACAAAATCAGAGATGGCTCAGGGGGAGCAGACAGCAATATAAAGTTTGCTGTCACTTCCAACATGAGGACAAGGAGGTAGGACATTAAAGCAGATAAGCAAAACCAAACCAAAGCAAGGGAAAAGGGTAGCTGGGTAGTAAGAAGCAAAGCTTGATGCCAAAGTCACAGCTGCTCTTTTGTGGATGTGAAAAATTTACATGGGTTCAAAGGAAGAGTGAACAAATACCTGGAGGAGACAGCCCTTGAAGGTTATTACACAGGCAGAAACCATAACCGCACAATCCCTAAGCTTGATAGCTTGAGGCTGGGAGAGCACTTAGGGGAAGGATCATACAAACATACAAACTTCCCTTGCTTTTACTCTCCCCTAGATTAGCTAGAGCTAGTCTTGTCCCCCTCCTGGGGACAAAATACAGGGACAGGTGACCTCAGACTTGGTGGAATCCAGTATAGCCCTTCCTGTAACCTATAAAGCTTATTCATAGTGATGAACATTTAAGTCTTTTCCAGAAGCAGGGCTGTTGTACTCTTTTCAGATATACTCACTGACAATGAGAAAGCTGTTTCTAGCTCAGCTTTTGTGGGAGAAAACAATGCACAAAGCACAGATGCATAGCAGGCCACCCGCTTTGATGCCAACAAAAAGCTTTCTGAAAGTTGTTCATCAACTCTCAGTCACATTCAAAAGAGAAGTTCAGAGCTGAGCTGAGAAGATACACATCATGGCCTGAGGTAATCCTTGAATGCCAGCTGAAATCCACATGGTGAGGCTGGACTACAAGTCACACAGGAGCCTACAAAGGCATTGACATTGCATTGAAGCAAATAGACACCCTCCAGAAAATCTCAAAGTGAAGCAAACCATTCTGTGGACACCCTAACCAGCACTGACATATGGGCAGAGATGAATCCTCAGCATGTATAGCAAATATACACGTGCTACAGGCTCACTCCTAAAAGCACCCCTAAACCAAGAAGTCTTGTCCAGGTTGGAGTCTTCAGCATTTCTTTGCAAAGAGCAAAGACCTACTGGCAGCTCAGTGGGCTTTGGATGGGCAGCAGTACCATTCCATGAGTTGACACGGGCAGGCATCTTGTCCCCAGTCCCACTGTGGTGCACTTGACAGCTCTGAGAGTAGCAGGGACCCCTTCCAGCTCTGCTTTCTTCTCATTTATTGTGTCTGTCCTTTGATATTCTTGACAGAAACTGTCTTAAATCATTGAGGAACAAGTAAACTACCATGACAAACTTAAAAGCACAGTATGATTTACAACCCACCCTTTGGTTTATGACACTTTGTGTGTGGGGAGATGAGTCTACAGGAAAGCAGCATTTCAGTTTATTACCTCTAAGCAAAAACCCGCCTTCCTCAGCAATCCATATTCGAGTTAATGCTACCTTTTTGCAGCAGCTTAACTGCCCCCTGGTGTCCTCCCTCAAAAAAACCAGCCTTCATTCCTACCATCCATCAACTCCGCACAGAGCCTTCAGGACAAGATCCACTCATATGAAAGGAGCTCTAGTTCACAGCTGGACTTAATTCAACCCTGAAATATGGGAAGAATGTGAAGAAGCAGAGATGTCCACCTGCACTAATACATCACCCCTGCTGCCATACAGATGGAAGGGCACTGCCCCAAAGAAAATGGCATTTCTGTCAGCATACCCATTCAAATTCTCTGCCTGGAAAGCTAGCACCATGCAAATGCCAAGTCTTTTTACTAAGAGCTGCATCTATCAGGCAATAACATCTCTAGGCTTCTTCCAAACATGTCTGGCTTTGACAAGATGATAAAGTAAAACCCTTGTGTCTCCTGTCTGAAGATAATGGTGCAAAATTGGACTAAGCTCACTGCCACACAGCATGCAAGTTTGGCAAAAAGAATTTGCAAAATTGAGTTTTAATCAATAGACACCATTTCACATCATGATTTGTCTCCTTCTCCTTGTTTACCACATACCCGGCACATTTCCAAATCTTATGAAAATAATTTCAACATTTCCCCAAGTTACCCAGTATCCCATTTTCAAAGAACAACCTGAAATTAAAAATAACACGATATCAAAGTCTTTAATTTTTTTAACCTCTGACTATTTAATGACTATTTTCAGTGCACAAAGGCAAAACATAGGCTAAGAGCAGGGAGTAGAAGGACTGAAGCTGGGTCTTACCCAGTGATCTTTCCTTTGTTTGGTTGGCTGACCTCACCACAGGAAGGCTGGCCCGAGTACGACTGCCCCTCGAAAAGGGGGTTGGAGAATCACCCTCAGACATGGCCTCTAAGGAATCAACAGATGCTTCAGAGAGGTGTTCTGTCTGGTCACCCAAATTTGGCGTCAGGCTCTGGAATGGTTTTGGGCTTCTTGTCTGCAAAAGAGAACGTTTCATTACTAGTCTACAAAAACTGGAACACCAGGGAAGCAAAAAAACAAAGAAAAGAAGGAAGAAGTTGAAACTTCTTCAAATAATGGTATGCTGAAGGTCACTTCTGATTAGATAATTTAGGAAAACAGTGTCCTTGAGTAATCAGCTATGGCTTTTATGGCTGTACATGGCAAATTTTGTTGCTAACAAGGCCCTGAGGACAAGACGTGCTGAAATGTATGGTAATGCCATTCAAACAACCACTATAGCATAGGCATGTCTATGCACACACACACACATGTTGACAGTCTTGCTAAGAAAAAGGCTTGGAAGAGAACTACTGTGATGCAGTTGTAAGCTATCAGCCTTCATATATTCTTTTGTGAGATCTGTAAAAGGTACAGGTTATGCAGTAAGGCCAAAATAGCCATCCAACAATTCTAGCTGAAATCACAAGCTATTATTTGCGTTTTGTTGCATCATCACAAACAAGAAATGTCTTCATTAATTGACCATATTAAGCATGACTTTCACTGAGCAACCATACTATTAAATTTCTAAACAGAGTGTATGGAAAAAGCCAACTCTCTCAGGAGGACAGAGAGATGCTTTCAGTTTATACTGACTCTTCACTGTAACATCTCTCTAATAAAATCACACTCAATAAGAGGTTCAAGATCCTGAACATTTTTTTCCTAACAGTAAGTGACATTGCAAAGAGGGCTTGCTTTAAGAATACTCAATACTGCTTAACAGAACTCCCACAATCTCATCTTACTTTTCCACCTCTCAAGCAAACTCCATATCACAACAAACTACAACCAGCAGTGTAGAAGCAGAAAGCCAAAGCACAGCAAACTTACTCTGTCCCAAAACCAATATGAAAATAACAACTTTATAAAGGCCTGTAATTGGCATCATGCTTTCCTTGACCCTATTATTAAAAGTCAGATGCTGGTACATTAAAAATCCCCTGTATTAATACCAGCTTTGAATCTAGGTTTGAAGATGCTGTCATGATCCAGAAAGGATTTTGCTTCTTTCTGGAATGTCATGATGACTTATCTTGCTGATATATGGTTCCTTCAGTGGTTTTTAAAATTATATTAGCTGAACTGGTTTCAGAAACAGCATGCATCACATAATATTCCCTATGTGACCTTGAAAGGATGAAGAACTTCAAAATTTATTAGATTTTCATCAGCTGGCTATAGAGGCCTGCTGTAGCTAAGTTGTGCAGTTGAACTACAACATAGAAATAACTCAGAATAAAATTAAATCCTCTAGAACTTTTCACTTTCAAATTGTTAATATTAAAGTATTAGGTATTATCCTATGCCCTGCAGTGAAATTGTTCAAGAGCAATGAATTTTTGCAGGACTTAAAGCTAACAACATTTGCTCTCTGCAAACCAAAGTATGCTTTGAAGTGTCTCTGACATGGTCAGCACTAGGCTGCAGGTTGTAAATACAGGGACTTGTGCCTGAAAATTTACAGAGGTCACAAGTGACTTGCAAACACAGAGAAAGAATTTGATTAGTCAGTACTTCTTAATTCAACATTTCTAAATGGCTTGGGAACCGTAACTGCTGAAGTATTTTATTTACATGGGCTTATTACAGAAGTACCAGCAGGTCAAGTATTACAACTCTGTAGTTCCTTTTATTGATTAATAACTTATTTCTATCTATCATTATCTACAACTTCTTTATGTATCATAACAGGGAACTAGAAAATCTAAAATAGAAAGCAAGATGAAAAAAAAGCAACAAAATCAACCTGCAAAAGGTCTTTAGAGTTAGCTGGGAATGGGAATGCTTTTGTTTCTTTAAGGAAAAAAATGTTCTGATCATATCAATCAAGATTATTTTGCTTGGGTTTTGCTTATTTTCTGTTTCTATTTCACTTGAATCCCCGTGTGTCATTTGAGACATGCAGTTGCATGTGCAGAGTTCACCCACACATACTAACAGGTGCATATTGAAGGAGTAAGGGGATAATCCATGGCTAAAAGCAACAGACAGTTCAGCTGTGCTTCTGCCCAATATGTCCTGTCAACACACAGATGGAGCCAACCTCAGCAATGCCAAGTTTCTTTGGTTGTCCCTGGGGCAATTCTTCAGGATCTAACGCACAATCTCAGATCCTCCTGGATGATAACATTAGCATTACTGAGAGTTAAAAAAAAACCCCACCTTTTGGCAGCCCTCACTCTTCAACCTATATATTCCAACCCCAAGAGCACTGGAGCCTTCTTAACCAAGGCAGAGGCACATCATGGATTCTTCTCAGACCTGCAGAACAGTCCTACTCGTAACTCACAACAGTGCAAACCCATAGTGGTTCCACCCCAGTAAGTGGAGAATTGCAAATATAAACCAAATGAAGCTATTAATGAGATCCACCAGGAACAAACTCACTCTTCTTTTATAAAAGCTTTCAAAGTATTTGTTATGCTCAACTCACGTAAACATAGCATTTCAGGAGTAATTCAGAAATTTAAACATGAAAAAATCCTCAAACACAGAAATACCAGTGCTTATTCAAGTAACTGAGATATACCATTGCATATTTAACAGGAAAGAATTCTTCATATTAGCAATGAGCACTAAGTTTGATGCTACTCAATAATCAAGAAATTCCCAGGCAGCACTTAACAAAAAGCAGCCCATGAAGTAGAGATATGACAAGCAACATTTATGGAGCCATAAACAACAAGGACTTGTAAAGATACAAACTTGTAAAACTTACAAATGAAAGGGACCATCACTGTCCCTGGGTGGCTGCCTTTTTAATATGTCTGCTAGCAAAGGGCAAAAACCATAATGCCTAACAGAGAAGAAAACTCAAGACAAACTCAATTAACATCATTCAAAACCAAGACATTTGTACACAGATGGTCCACACATGCACACAAAATCTTAGCCATATCTTTAGGATAAACACCAGAAAACAGAAGAAGGTTCAGAATCAGGCAGCAGATCTCTCCTTCCCTGTGCCAATACTAGTTATGTTATAATTTGCTCAGTTTGCCATTGTCTCTCCCTCGGCAGTTATACCTGAGGAGACATCCCCCTGCATGTCTCGTGGTGCAATAGGCTTGATTTTTCAGACAGCCAAAATGAGCTTAACCTCCTTGAGTGCTCAGCTGACAAAAGATCTTGCTCATGCTAGTTCTGGGTAAGAAGCTTAGCAGAAAGGTCTAAGCAAGGATGAACAATTCTTCTGAAAATTTACATATTATCACATAGTGCATTGAGATTACTGCTTTATTTAACTGTATATAAGAGATTATACATCCCTGTAACCTTTTCAGGGTATATTTTAAGTAGAACACATGGAGGTAGCAGTTACAGAAGATCCAGCCTCTTCTAAAAGCTGTTGGGATTTGATCAAGAATTAAAGCTGTGGTTAATCATGCCCCACAACTGATGTCTTCCTGTTACAGCTTGTCCAAAGTGTGTATTTTTAGTATATATACTTTAGTTCTTTCACAGACCTGGAAAAAACCACGAAAAAGTGCAGGGCCGCTTAAATGTAAGAAAATTACAAAAAAATAGCAGGGAAGGTACTTGAGAAAGGAAAAGGCAATGGATTGAGCAGTTAAGGGGCACTAGAGATGCTTCTCTTCAAGTGCCCTGCAAGCTGCTGCTCCTGCTCCTCTGCCCATGTTTGCCTCCACTAATGCCATCACCCTTTTGATCTGCTCAGTTTTATGACTCTGCTCTTCATAAACATCCTTCCATGCACATTTCCGCTGATTTTTCTATACTAATTTACATAAGTCAATTTTTTTCCACCTTCTCATCCTTCTTAAAAATATAGTCTGCAAATTTGTTTCACAGACGAAAAAAAGAACTAAGAAAAAAATCCCATGACCTTACGAAGGATTTAATTTAACCTCTTGATTGATTCACACCTTTTAGTTTCTGTCTCCAGGAACTTCCTTAGCCTTTACCTCAACAGAAACTTATCTCTTCACGAGAAGAATCTTATCATACACATCTTTGAAGTTGCTAGCATTCCTAGCAGTGGAACAATGGTGAACAAAGACATCAAAAAATAATACAGCACTAGCAAAATAACTCTTTCCAATCAAGAACACACTTAGAATAGGCAAAAAAACATTTGAGTGCCTTCTTGACATTTCAAATAAAGAACATGAGTGAAAAAAATAGTAAAGCTTCTTTTCTTGACCTTCAAGTAAATGACATGCATGGAAGATGGCTACAGGATGTGTGACAGACTGCAAATATGCATATAAACGGGCTGTGTTTGATGAATGATGAATTTATTAACTCTGAAATATTGCCACAGCACACGATCTCTTATTACTACAACAATAATATTTCTTCACCATGCTTGTGTCAAATTGTCCAAATTAAAGTTGTCTGAATGAAGGATCTGCTTTTCCCAAAGATAACAGGATATCAGGGACTGGAAGGGACCTTGAGAGATCATCCAGTCCAATCCCTCTGCTGGAGCAGGAACACCCAGACCAGGTCACACAGGAATGCATCCAGATGGGTTTTGAATGTCTCCAGAGAAGGAGACTCCACAGCCTCTCTGGCCAGCCCTTTACAGTGTTCCACCACCCTCACTGTGAAAAAGTTCTTTCTCAGATTCTTTTGCAATTTCCTGTGTTTCAGCTTGCATCCACTGCCCCGAGTCCTATCACTGGATGTCACTCAGAAGAGCCTGGCTCCATCCTCTTGACATACCTTTACATATTTATAAACACGAGGTCACCCCTCAGTCTCCTCCAAGCTAAAACGTCTCAGTTCCTTCAGGCATTCCTCATCTTGCCCAGATGCAGGACCCTACACTTGCCCTTGTTAAATTTCATTAAATTCCTCCCTGCCCAACTCTCCACCCGGTCCAGGTCTTGCTGAATGGCAGCACAGCCTTCTGGCATGTCAGCCACTCCTCCCAGCTTTGTGTCATCAGCAAACTTGCTGATAGTGGACTCTAGTCCCTCATCCAGGTCATTGATAAATATATTGAATAGTACTGGCCCCAGTACTGACCCCTGAGGGACTCCACTAGACACAGGCCTCCAAATAGACTCTGCCCCATTGACCACAACTCTCTGGCTTCTTTCCTTCAGCCAGTTCACAGTCCACTTCACTACCCAATCGTCCAGACCACATTTTCTAAGTCTTTAGGGTTGCACATGATCACAGGTACAAGGTTTTACTCATCTGGACATGTTATTAGGGATTTAATGCTGTCTAACTACCCACATGTTCTTATTTTCAAGAATTTATTGTAATGATGTTTTCCATAGCACCCTCTTACCAAAGATAAATTCTTATACATGTTTGTATAAACTAAAGTTCATATTATATCTCTGCAGTGAATGGACAGGATACTCTTGTTCACTGGGGGAGGGGAGGTGATTAAGCAGCTGAATGCAACATAAAACCATCTTTCATAACAAGCTTGCTTTTCTCTGTATGTAATTTCATCATTATGAGATGCAAAAATCTAAGGCATGTTTCTTTCAGACACCACCAGTTGAACCACCATGACAGAAACAGGCATATGTTAGCATCCATGCTTCTGGGAGAGAGCAGGGGAGCAACTGCCCACTTGACATCACGCAGTTATTTGTACTATTCCCTGGTGCCAGCTCATGGTCTAGTGGATGTCTCTGTTTGCTTTTCTTGAAGCACAAATGTTTCACTGTTTTCCACTGAATCCTTGAACTACAAAGCTGCTTTTTTCTCACGAGAATTCTCACTTTGTTGGTAACATTAATTTCTATAGTATGAATGCCCAGAAGTCTTTCCTCCTTGCTATGGAGAGACACATTGCCTGAGCCATGGTTGCCCACTGTTCTTGATGTGGAACCAAGGCACCACACTTGCCTGCAGCCTTCCTGACTTTGAAGCACATCCCATGTTGGATGCTGCCCAACCTCCCCACCAGCTGCTGGCCAACGATCCATGGAGAAGCTCGAGTTGACTATACTCAACACAAAAAGAAAGTAAATACAGCACAAATCACATAGACCTCCTTGCATTACAATAATGAAGCAAAGTCCTCGTGCAGATCTTTTCAATCTCTGAGGAAAGGAGGAAACAGAGCTGAAAAAATTTTCCCAGGTAAGATTCCTCTTCCCTCCCAGCATGAATAAGAAGGGGAAGAGAACTCAGCCAATGGTACCACCTGCTACAGGAAGGTCCTGCATGAAAACACTCAGTCACATATGTTACCAGAGCCCAGTGCTATGACAGGTTCAAGATGCCACAATGAGTGGTTGGTTATGTTACTCGTTTCTGTGAATTTATCTGAAGGCAAAACTCCTCTTCGTTCATGTCAGGATCTTTATTACCACCCTATGTTTGCTGTGAAACTGACCCCGGGTTCTTTCACCCAGCAGAAAAAAACACATCTAATGATGTGTCAGAATTTATCTGCCATATTTTTAGGCTGGAATGATACTCAAATCATCCTAAAAATCACCACATATTCCCAGGAGCCTTCTCCAGCTCCTGTTAGTGGCCAGCTGCACACTCCCTGCTGTGGCAAGCTGCCAAAATCCTTTGCTTTTAATCCTGAGTGCTGTGAATCACCAAGCAGGACATCCTCAGGCTGTCAATTCCTGCTCACCCCTTGCAGCCCTACAGCTCACTCTTCAGCAGGGTGACACCCAGCTATCAGAAAAGGGTTTTTCACGAAACTTTGTTGCAAATGACTGACAAGAAGCAACATTTTCAACCTATATAAATTGAAGTCTGTTCTTCAGTAAAACTCTGTGTTTACAGAAAAAGATATTTATTAGAAGTAATAAAAGCTGTATGTGCTCAGCACTTACACTGCCAGAACTCCTATTCAGATGTTTAATTGGAGGAACTTTCATTTGAAAATGTTGCCCTAAGGAACTCAACAGATCGTCTAAGAGCGGCTTAATCGGCCCAGACAAGTCCAGGCTGAAATATGCAACATGCTGTGGCATCTCTTTGGAATACATGAACAATCAGAAAATCCCAAGCCATCCATGTTGAAGTAAAAATATTTTTGTCCGGCTCTAAGGTTTTCTCTTTCTACAAATGCCTGCCTGAGATTTTAGGATAGAAACTGAAGTGACAGACAAGACTAATAGTCACCCAATGGCAATAAGTAAAAATCACACTGAACAAAAGAAATAAAATAAACTAAAATCATTTAACTGTGCTTTATTCTAACATTTTGTGACATTAACCATTCATTTAGATGTGATAGCCAAATTTTAAAAAGTGACTGATTGCCTGACTACTTCTCCCCACAAAGACTTCTGTGGCTCCATCAATTTTGCTCACAGCAAAATTTGTTCTTTCACAGCCTGTGTCATATTCTTGCATCATAGCTTCAGTTTATTATTACTTTGTATAAATGAATTCCAGCCCGGACATCAACATTTGTCTTAATTAAAATCTTAAAGCAGTTTCAGTTGAAAGCTATTTTTCTTTTCCCTCCTAAAAATCCTACTGTGAAGTATTCATGAACCAGCATGACCTCTTGTTCCATCCAGGAGATGGCTGCACTTCATCAGCAGTGGGTGAGGTAACTCCTACCTACACAATCCCCAAAAACCATCCTGAGAACTCCGCAGATTAAAAGGGATGATTTAAACAAAAACTGTCATTATGCTGATTAAAGGAGAAAGATCTTTACATGCTTAAAACCACATGCAAAAAAGAGGGGAGAAAAAAAAAAAAGAATATACACCAGATGCCGAAATGTACCTAGGGGATAGTGTGTTCTGATTCAAGAAAATTATTATCTACCCATCCCTGTTCTCCCACATATGTCCCTAAGGAAAATAGGAGGAGGGTCTGGTTTTGGTGTGTTTGTTTCCCAAAGTAAAGGAATGTGATGGGGCGGTCCTGGAAAAACCTGTTTTTCTGTGTTTCAGAAGCTAAGAAGGAATTCTTCATTAACATGTGATTTCAAAAACAACCGAAGAGCCATCAGCATGGAGGCTGGTGATTGAGAGTGAAGTCTCTGAGGCAGGGCATGAGCTGCCCTTTGTGTGGGCCAACTTGGTGGGTGCTGTCAGCCTCCAGCAAGAAGAAATCCAGCAAGAGGAAAGCAAGTGGGAGACAGGGTGTCCACTGGTACCAGCAAACCCACAACAGACTTTTAGCCTCTACTCACAGAGGGAAAACTGTGATGAAGTGGGTAGATTCAGGCTAGACATTAGAAAGAAATTCTTTACGGTGAGGGCAGTGAAACACTGGAACAGGTTGCCCAGAGAGGTTGTGGATGTCCCCTCTCTGGAGGTGTTTAAGGCCAGGCTGGAGAAGGCACTGAGCAGCCTGATCTAGTGGGAGGTGCTCCTGCCTTTGGCAGGGGGGTTGGAACTCGATCATATTTAAGGTCCCTTCCAACCCAAACTATCCTATGATTCTAAGAGATTATCAGAGCTTGTTGCTGTGGCACCTGGGGGAAACTCAGGTGGCTTCTGCAAGAGAAATGCTGCGTCAGAAAAGAGTTTTTCCTGCTCCTCACTTCCAACGTGTCACCTTGTCCTTTCCTGTCATTTTCCCTTCCTCGAGGCCATCTCCTTGGCAGAGGAGGAAGAAGCCTTCATGCTCTCCACACCTCTGCCTCTCCCATCCCTTCCCTGTGGTCGGCATGTTTATTGGCCTACTTAAATTCTCTAAGTGGAAACAAAATGAGTCAGGAAATCAAGTGCAAATAAGCCTCTGTGCACTCTGCATGCTCCAAAGCCTCACTCCTTGCTTGCAGCAGGTGTTGCCTCGATGCTTTCATGGTTGTGTTTTGACTACAGTAGACATCGTGCAGAGGCACCTTTTATGTGGTAACTAATAGGCAAGTGCATATGCAATGTCTGGGTAGGAAAAAAATGTAGTTCTAGTAGACATCCTTTCTATGTGGTATTACAAGCCTTACATAAACGAGAAAGGAGCTCAATGGGAAGAACAGTGAGATACAAGTGACTTCAGAGGTGCAAAGTTTACATATAATTTTCCAGGTTGCAGAACTAAGCTTTTTGGTGTCTCAAATACAAAAAAACACTCACTCCTGTGCCCACAGAGCTATTCTTATCCTTGCAGTAAGACTCCTTAAGTTAGTTCCAAATATGTATACATACATAAATAAAATTAGAATTGGAACAGATAGTAGGGATCACTTATTTATCTAGGACCCCTCGCTGAAATTTGGTGGATTCCAATGTATCTAAGTCAAGAGTGTGGGCTTCATGTCTATCATGCCATTAATGGAAACGTCAGAATTAAAAATTGTCAAAGGATGCACATGCATCACTCCCATAAGCAATTAATCTGTGCAAATGACACTTCACTGCTGTGAAATACAGAGGGAAAAAGCATGCAGATTCTTATTTCTTCAAAAACACCAGTTGTGAAGCAAGACACACAGTTAAAGGCTAACAAACTCAATCCACAGCAGAGTGCAGAAAAAAGAAAGTACAGTACTAACTCTCTGAGAGGATTCAATTTTCATCAAGTACCTTTGAATGTCAAGTTCTGAATGAAGGGAGATCAACATGCACTGCAAAACCTGTGGATCAAAGAGAGAAAAGAAGGGGAGGGGAAGAGATAATTGTTAACAGGAAGAGAAAATGGAGATCAACAGAAATTAAAAGAATAACCAGTGCATATTGAATGTATAGTGAGGGAAGAAAGAAGGGAAGAGATACTAAAACCAATGAAAGACAGACATGTGACAGGGAACAATATGATCTACCCATATTTAATATGCAGTATTCTCAGTCTCTTGGTGGACTCAGTTTGGATGTGCTACGTGTGGTGGTGTGCAGAGAAATGGAGAATGTTCTTCTAAAGAACAATATCAAAGAGTTGAGACATATAGATTCAAACATACATCTAACAGTCATTTCTGATGGGATATAGCAAAATATGCATTCGTCCTAAGAAATTAGACTCTTGGCTGGAGTTAGCAGCAGTCATTACACTTCAGTGTTGGTTTCACACTTACTACAGAGACATGGAATCCTTCTAGCAGAACTCAGAAATACTGTATTACTCTTAATTAAGCACAACTTTTAAAAGAATAAAGGATAAAATATGGTATGATTAAAAAGTATACTCCGGTCACATCCCTCTTTACTATTCTACATCTGATCTTAAAACAAACTGAATGGGAAAATGTGCTAAAAGGAGTTTAGGTCAAAAAATCCCCAACATGTCTTCCTCCAACACACCAATGAAATAAGAATCGAAGGAAAAACTGCCTGCTTCTGTTTGAGTCCTTGTAGGTTCAAGTCCCATATATTCCTTCATCTTCATTTGCCTGTGGCGTAGATGTGGGGATAAAAGATTTTGTATAGAGCTCTAAACAGCCTTCTCTGAGCAATCAATTCCTCCTTCAGCCAGAGTCAGGCTCCCACAACTGTTGCTGCCCCGTTCAGAGCATGCAGCTATTCATGTCAGGCAAAGAAATGCAAGTGCTTTGATAACAAGGACACCATTGTTAAAGAATCTTATTTAGCAAGTAATTATAATGCCGACACCATAATTAAGAAAGTAATTCAAAGAATCTTTTGAATTTTACAAACCCAGAGGATATGAGCATATGAGAGCTGATTCTGGGGACGAGATAAGCAACATACAAGGACGCTGTGGTTTTTCTTGTTTTTGTCAATTGGATACTTTGGAAGGGCGGTACCATTTTATTTAAAGAGAACAATTGATCATTTTTCTCCTATGATAAATGCATCATTTAGAATTGTTCAAGTAAAATGTGATTTTTACAAATAAGCTATTTAAGCAAACATAGTACAAATTAAATGTAGCCTTCCGGCAACAACTGGATAAATTCCAACTCCAGACCACAAAGACAAAACAGTCTGTTGCTAATGTCTCAGTACTACTGAAACTGCATTAGGTTTTCTCATGTTTTTATAATGTCACCACCCCACATATGCAAACCTGAGAAGTGCTATTTATCCTGTAATTAAGTTATTCTCCTGATAAGAAAGTTAAAAGTTATGGATTCTCTAAGGATTAAATCCCACCTCAATGCCAAATACACAAAACTTCTAAATGAAAATCTCATGCTGCATGTTAGTTTGACATTCAGGCATCATTACACACCAAACCACAATTTGGAAAGGGCAATACATTGAACAGTGGCAGCATTAAAAGAATGCAAGAGTTGCTCTCCCCAAGGACAACAGGATCAACTTGAGCTACTGAGTTTCCTCAAAACTGGTCAGCTCATGGAGAATTACTTTCTCCAGCCATTCCTTCTCCCAAAGGAAGTGAAGCATCAATTGTAACCTAAGGGTGGGTAAGGAAATGAGGACACTGGACAAAACCAGCAGCATGTCATGCCCTTAATTCTGGCAAAATGTGGTCTGTGTTCTTGCCTCTCCCCCTCTTATAACATGGTATTTATTTTCATTTTAGAGCAAGTGGGTAGATGAGGATTTGGAGTAAAAATACGTAAAACTAGTCCACCTCAGGTCTCCACAGTTGTATGACAAATTTCAGATCATGCAAAGAAGATCCAGACGTGCCAACACAGGAGAAATATAATCAAGACCATTACTGCAGCCTGCGTAAAGACCTTATTATGTATGAAATTTGATGACATTTGAGTCTGAATCCAAACCTGAAGTACTTTCAGTTCCTTTGGAACTTTCCAAAATATTTCTTAACTTTCTATAGTCTTTTCCAAACTCAATACCACACTGATGCCTTCATCAGCACTCTGATGACCTCAAGGGTATTTAAAGAGGCAAAACAGCTCATGATCTGTTTCTTCCTTTCTTCCTAGATTGTAGGGGAGTATTATCATATTATCTTTTTTCCGTCTGTGGGCATGCATAAGGATATATATAGCCTACAATGATGGGAAATGAATTCCAGGAGACCTTTGCAATTTCCAAATGCAGCAAGGACTGCAAGCTGGCCCACCCCAGGGACGGGTTTGAGGAACAACCCCCATGTCCTGCTTCCCTCATTGACTCTATCATTGTTCCAGAGAGGTAAGGCATCAGAGCAAACAACCAGCATGAATGGAGAAACAGGATGCCGGAGCAAATTACAGAAAAGATTGGAAAACCATCTTTACTTATGGGAAATAAAGAGCTGGAGAGCATAGAAAACTCAGCTAATGTGCTCTTAGCAACCTCTGCTGGCCAGCAGATAGGATTCCATGACTCCTAAAGGGAGTAGATCAGAGCCTGTGATTTCATTCGCATATATGAAAGTGCAGATCTTTAGCTGGCTTGATGAACATTACTTGATCAGCTTGAACAGTACAAGGACAATGTCTAAAAAGTGGGCCTGTGTCAGTAGGCTGGAAGAATGACATGGAGATCCACTAACTGGTACCAAATACCACAAGAACAGAAAGGCTCCTGTCAAAATTAGTGTTAAGTTTTCATGAGTTGTGAAAATGAATCAACAGAATACAGTTGTCCCCATCAAACATAAAAAAGTGCTACAGAGAAAAGCAACGAAAGAGTGTAAGTAATTTCCCCTGTAAAAGAGTTGAAAATCATAGAACAGTTTGGGTTGGAAGGGACCTTAAAGATCATTAAGTTCCAACCCCCCTGCCATAGGCAGGGACACCTCCCACCAGATCAGATTGCTCAGTGTCTTCTCCATCCTGGCCTTAAACACCTCCAGAGAGGGGGCATCCACAACCTCTCTGGGCAACCTGTTCCAGTGTTCCACCACACTCACTGAAAAGAATTTCTTTCTTATATGTTAGAGTCTGAGGAGAAGACCAGAAATACAGCACCCAGCTAACCAGTTACAGAGCTTTCCTATTGGCAAGTATGAGCATGATGGGGTGTTACAGGAACCAGTCTTCATTGCAATAAGAAAGGTACCAGAGACAAAGGAAACAGCTGCCAAACATGTTGCTTTTGGTGGTGGCCCTGGAAAAAAGTGTAGAAAGCTAAGAGTCATAGGAGGAAAGCAAAGTTGCCAGGAATGTGCTGAATGTCATCAAAAGTAGTAATGAGAAAAGTCTGGTGAATACCACTTGTAAGGCAGTACCCAAAAGATTAGTGTGCAGTAACTTCAGGAGGACAAGGATTAATAACTTGGAGTTGACTGACTGTATTAGTCACTATTCCAAGGCCTTCAAAACAAGGGTGAATGAATGAACTGTAAGTGTGCCTTGTGGGATCTGCTTAGCAAGGAGATCAAATGAAAGTATTCATCATTTTAAGCAGGATCAGGCCTGCTGAAGACTGAAATTCCAAGCCTCCAAAGGAAAAAGCAGATGCTTGAGACATTTGTGCTAATGATTTAGTGGGAGACATCTGTCCCACTGAATCAGTCTGAAATAATGTCACAGAAGAGTGTTAGGAACACATTCCCTCTGTGGGAATGCAATGCTGCTGCTCGTGACAATGTAAACCAAAGTGCCTTCACATAGGCAGTGCTGCAAAAGTGAAGAAATGGAGTAGCATATTAAGCTTTCCCCTTTTTTTCTAGTCTGTGTAATAAATACACCCTTGTTTTATTCTTCTGATGGGTTTCAAAATGGAAGTTTGTACCAAGGCAGAATACATGACATTGATTATGGGTCACTCAGGAAGATGACACAGAGAAGAGGTGTGAGAAATCAGAGGAATGTATGCCTACAGTATGAAGCAAAGCTGGGTTAGCCAGAACATTTTAATGACAATTTGCACTCCTTAGTTTCACAGTTTATGGGTGAGGACCTGCAGAGACACGCAATCAGCCAATGCTGGAGGGAAATGATAATGAAAACACAAAGGGCTGGAGATGAGTATGTATAGATGGTGATATACAACTAAACGAGATGCTGACTCATAAGCCCTCTTAAACAGCTTGAAGCTGAAGGAAGGAAATGAGGATCAACTGCCTATTTCCTGTGCACAATGGTTTTGTGGGGAGGATTCGAGAAAGTGATATTTCTCAACAATGCTGGGATCGGAAAAAGTCAAAATGGTAACTCAGCTGAATTCAGGCCAAAAGGGTTCTTCCAACAGAAATTTTAAGTGCACAGATATCTGCCAAAGAAGGGAAATGGTGAAGTCTTTGATCATATGAAAATAGATTCAGTGTACAGGATAAAATGCAAGCTATCTGCAAGACAGAACTTAAGCAACTGAAAAAACTGAGATAGCCAATGACAAATGGTTCAAAAGGATGCTAGGAAACAAAGAGACCGGTGAAATGTAAACCAGGAATGCAGTTGCAGAGATGAGAACAAAGGAAGAGGTCTGCAGAAAACATTAGAGCTTCTTACATTTCAGGATTTTCATTTTCCAGCAAACTCTACATCTACAGCATCTCTTGAATTGTATATGTTCTTTGGCTCCAACTCATGATGAAATATTGAAAATGACACGTTCCAATTGGCAAAGATTTTTTTCTTTTAATTTCCAAACAAAAAAGTCATCTCCTCTTCCATGACGTTTATATTTTTCTCAGTTTTTTGTCCAGAAAGTAATAAAACTTTGTGTTTCATTTCATTTTACTGAGGATCAAAGCTGATATTTTACATATTGCATCTATTCTGCAGTTCACAAGTAATATCAAGGAAATAAATCACTTCCTATTTACCTCAGATGATTTATTTTAAGTTTAGGGGCCTTTAAGAAATAAACTGCAGGGTACTGTATACCTTGGTCTTGGCTCTGTCATGGAATTATGCTCAAAAGTACATCATTAAGCATACAAACAAGAATAACCACATAATAAGTACACAAAATGATCACTTGTTTTTACTTGGGCTGTAACACCTACAGTGATGAGTGTCCACTGGTCACTGCTTTCCACATTTAAAATAGAAGTAGCCAAGAAAATAAATAACTGAAGTTATACTTATGATTTGTCTGTCCCCTGCTATAGCATTTAGGTATTGTTATGCAGCACAGCCTGCAAACCCAGACCGGTTGGTGCAAGCTGGAAAAAAAAATATAAGGTCTTGTTTCTCTAAGGTAATCTGAACCTGGTTAGAATCCATGAATCTGAACCTGTGTCACTCTTCTGTGACACTAAATTTTGTATGCAATGAGCCAACATTTAATAGACATGGAGAACTGAAAAAAAACATTGGCTGAAATTCTCAAAGTTGATTGCCTAATGAGGCATATGGGTCTACAAGGAAGTATCGTGATGCATCTCACACTAATGCGGGTAAGGTTTTCATGGAACAGAGCAATTTGCAATTATGAGTTCAATTAGGAGGTTTCAGCCACTGACATGCAGCAACTGAACTCTCTGTCAGTTGAACTACAGATTCAGACACTAAGTTTAATGGCAAAAGCATTGTCTACCATTTTTCTCTATCCTGCAGTTAGAAAATGAGACATTTAAGCAGAGTATCTTTGTTTCCAATAGTCAGTCTCTCCTATTATTCATGCTCTTCCTATCGTTATCATCTTTTCTTGAAATCACAATATAGGGCTTAAAATAAACAACAAAATATTTTGAGTCTTTATAAAAGAATAAAAATACAATGATGACCTTAGAAGAAAAAGATTTTCATGAACTGTCTCCAGTATTTTGAAAATTAAGTAAGAATAATAGAGAAACGATGATATTTAAAGAATGTAGCTGTTTCTCATTCTTATCTTCCTGTGGTATTTT
Organism: Turnix velox; assembly: GCA_013400935.1. Taxonomy (NCBI): domain Eukaryota; kingdom Metazoa; phylum Chordata; class Aves; order Charadriiformes; family Turnicidae; genus Turnix; species Turnix velox. The sequence continues at coordinate 114,577 of VZTY01015401.1, forward strand.
TCTCTTTATTTAAAGGACTGGCTGATCTGGTTATTCATACAATAACCTTCACTGAGCAGCACAGTATGGTGTATGTAGTGACAACTGATGGTGTACTGCACACAACACCCTCTGAAATGCAGAAAAACACACGGTCTTGTAATTTTCCATAGCTTAGATTTAATTGTAATGTTTCTTTTTTAAGTTCTTTCTTTTTATACTTGGTTTTGGCCCTCACTATTGATTACATGTACCTTATTTTCTAGACTGTGATCAACTCATACAGTTGAATCTTATAATCCAAAGTTTGGATTGTTGTCTACTGAAAACCATAAAGTTACAGGAGTTGCTCCTTCCTCCTGGTCCATAAGAAAATTAAAATTATATGGTAATTATTCAGAGCAAAGCGTAAACACAAATGGGGCTGTAGACACATTTTGTTACACCTTTCTGCTGAGTTCCTCTGTAAGACATAACTACATTAATGGATAGATTTTCAATGCCTTAAATCCACAATCCAAATAATGGGATCTGCAGGTCCCTGCCAAGAACTACCATTCTAACTGCTGCCCTGCACAGTCTTAGGGAGCTGTGGCCATTTATGCTCAGCTCTTATGGAAAGCAATAAAATACTTCTTTTATGGGCTTCAGTGGGCCCAATTTCATTTAAGAGGAGAAACTATTAAGAGAACACCCCTCAAGGGTAAGAATAATTAATGCAAAACTGTAGCAGCAATGCTATTCCTTAGTGGGTGTTCACTTACCAATTATTTCTTGATATATTAAAGTATTGTTAGAAAACTTTCATTAATCAGAATTCTCTTGACAGCAGGGAAATGGATGAACACTTTAAACTGTATACAGCGGTAATCTACCAAAAACAGTCCAATCCTTTCCCCCCTCAAAAATCCATATTTAGAAATTTAAAAATCCAAAATCCTTTCTTGTTTAAAGAGGTTCACTACTATGTCCAGTCATAGCTTTCTATATTCTGAGAGTTACCAGGCTTTGGTTCCCCTTGCAGTCCCTATGAAATTAAATTACTTTTCTTGCCCTGACCCATCATGTAAAACTGAATACACGCACCTATCCACCATAACAGGCTTCTGTAATAATTAACTCATGAACAATTGCTAGCATGCTAAAAGGAAAACTGCTATAGAAAAGCATCACATTTATACACTACATTAAGTTTGCTCTTAACTTCTTGTAAGGACCACAGAGAGCTGGCACAGCACTAAGGTTTTGTTAACCATAGTTTTCTCGAATTTCTCTTAGAAGACCTAAAACTTGAACTATTACATCAAACATAAAAAGCCTTGCTGTCAACTGAATTTATTACCTTCCACCCTTTCTAAAACACATACCTGCTAACAACACAATTACAAGAGAACTATGAGTTCAGAAATGCCTTTATGTAGCATATACTCGCTTAGACTTGAATAGAATGTAGAATAATTAAGAGTGGAATCCAGCTGAGTAAGTCAGTCTTATTACATCATACCAGTTATCTCATAGTAGTGAGATAAATACGACGTACATACAATACAAACAGTAGATTGGTCAAGGTCATGAGTGAATCCTGGTTTTGATACAATCAGATGTCACTGCTATGATACTCGGGGCTAATTAACACTGGCCAACATTAGCTTACAAAATATTATCTTGACTTCCTTATTGCAAAACAACACTGTAAATTTTCATTGATGAAGACATTTAAGTATGAATTTAAATGTCAAGTTTTTATATATAGAGAGGTAAGAAAATATTACATATTATTCAAATATCCTTCTTACAACATGCTTTTAATACCTATTGCAAAACCTACTTCTTACAATTATCTACTCTTATTTAAGGAATACAGTGAAAAAACAGTAAGAAATTAACTATGTCAGCTCATTCATCAGAAACGTCAGTTCAAATATAGAATCATAGAATGGCTTGGGTTGGAAGGGACCTTAAAGATCATCTAGTTCCAACCCCCTTGCCATGAGCAGGGAAATACATCCAATTTGGAAACAATAGATGGATGCTACTGGCTTTACAAGCCCTACTGAGCAGGGAAAAGAGCTAGAGTTGGATTTCAGAAGTTGATGTCATCATTGTTCACAAGCCAGCACAGGGCTTTAATACTGAAAAGAATCTACAGCATATAAAATGGTTTCCAAGTTGCAAAGAGCCCAGGACTCGTGCCAGTGGATAATAATTTGCAAAACAGCTCAGGGGCTTTTAGAAGAGAAAATGGAAGGGGGATATAATACTTCCATGCAGAAAGGAATGTGGAATTCCATACTCTTATGTGCAACATAGATCTCTTTCTAACACAGATGTCTTGTACTGTACTTCACTTATTAATTAAAAAGCTTTCTTGATAGCTACAGTTCTAGCACCACTCATTAATGCCAAAGTATCAAAACCTAAGAGAAAGCAAGCCTAATATAAGCCAACAGATGTATTTTCCAGATATCAGAGGGAGATTGAAAAAAATATGTACATTTCAATTTTCTCTCTGCAGATTTACTTTTTTTTAGCAGCCATTCTTAAAATAAATATCTTGAAATAAAACAACCTTTAGTAATTTCTTTTGCCTTTGCACTGGCATTCAATGACCTCATACTCCTCAGTGCTTCCCCCTTCCCTAAATTCAGTGAAAGACAATGTTATTGCTTCAAACAAAAATGATACACAAAAATATTTGGAAAAGCTGTGTCTTGGTCCCTTCTAACTCCATGGCATAGATTTAACCAGTCAATAAATGCTGTAGCTGGAGCATAATGTGGATTTGTACTTGAGCATTACCCATTTGCCTGGTTACTGATACAATGAGCACATGTCCCATGATTTAGAGGTATGCACACAAAAGGAATCCTGCCTCCACAGAAGCTCATGGAATGTGTTTTACTGCAGGCATTAAGAGAGGACTGGGATTTCATTCCCACATTAGTGTTTTAGTGTTTCTAAGCCTTAAAAATGGATCCATGAGATTCAAAGTGAAGAAAGAGTAGTTTCCAACCTATCATAGAATCATAGAATAGTTTGGGTTGGAAGGGACCTTAAAGATCATCGAGTTCCAACCCCCCTGCCATAGGCAGGGACACCTCCCACTACATCAGGCTGCCCAGTGCCTTGTCCAGCCTAGTCTTGAACACCTCCAGAGAGGGGGCATCCACAACCTCTCTGGGCAACCTGTTCCAGTGTTTCACCACCCTCACTGTAAAGAATTTCTTTCTTATGTCAAGTCTAAACCTACCCTCCTCCAATTTACATCCATTGTTTCTAGTCCTCCCATCCGATATTATGTTAAAAATTCCTTCCCCTGCCTTATGTAGGACCCCCTCAGGTACTGATAAGTTACTATAAAGTCCCCTCTGAGTCTTCTCTTCTTCAGGCTGAACAACCCCAACTCCTTCAGCCTGTCCTCATAGAGCAGTTGCTCCAACCCTTTGATCATCTTCGCGGCCCTTCTCTGGACCCTCTCCAATAGCTCAACATCCTTCCTGTGTTGAGGGCTCCAGAACTGGACGCAATACTCCAGGTGTGGTCTCACCAGTGCCGAGGTGAGGGGTCAAATCACCTCTCTGACCTGCTGGTCACACTCGTACTGATGCAGCCCAACAGCTGATTCTGTAGGATATGTCTTACAAAGCAAAACATATTGGTAGGGGTCCTTTTTATATGTATCTGAACACTATTGAAGGAGCCTAACCTCAGGAATATAAATGCACTGATAGACTCTTACAGAGATTCTGTGGTAGTTTTTGGATTCCCTATCTTAGTGATACTGTGGGAACTAGAAAATGGTTCTAATTTTGACCACAAAAAAATATTTATATTCTCTTTGTGAGTCTTTGTTCCTCATCATTAACCTGCCTATTTTTGCTGGACAGAAATATGTCTTTATTCAGCAGGGAAACATATTCTCTGCTTCCAAACACCAAAATCCCCTTTGCTCTAATGATAGTAAGGAAAATTCTATGTGTGTCAGGTTACAGCATCTAAGTATTTACTGTAGAAGTGCATTTTTTTTCCTTTCATCATCCTCAAAAGATAATCTTGATTGCAATCTACATAATTTCTATTTGAGAGAGATGACCCTAAGATACACTCAGCAGTCCTATATTATTCATCATGCTCTTCACAACATGAAATGATAACACAGCCATAGTTGGTTTTAAGAATAATCTCAAGTCTGACTAGCTAGAAAATATAGCTTTTATGCTCATCCACACAGAAAGGAGACACAAAGATGGGTTACACCACAGAGATGCAGATCTCTCCTATAGCAGGTTATTGCAGAAGAGAGACTGAGAACTGAAGGTTTTGGGCAAAAGTAATTCAAAACAGAACAATTACTTCAATGTGAGTAACTCAAGAGGGAAAACCAAATTCTTAAAAAGACATGAAAATATTCTAGACCTCTACTCACACTGACTATATTACCCTAATATTCCTTTAACCTTCTTAAATGAGTTATCATCATCAGTCAGTTTCCTCAGTTACCAAAATTCCCAGAAGCATCATTATTTCTCTATTTTTAAAAATCAAACATAAAACCCAGTTTGACAATGAAGGTGGATTATGGAGAATTGTGTGAAAGCAGACATTAGAGGGAGTTCACTGAAGGTTAGGAAGCCAAGTGTAAAAAATAACTTTCCAGCAGATAATCACACTGGCCCTGACATGCATTGACTGAGCTTTCAGTTCTGCTAATCTCAGGAACCAAATAAACAGCTGGTAATTTTGATAGCAGCCAATAAGGCAAGGCTGTAAGTTGTGGATCAATGCTGAAAGAAATAAACTTTTATTTCATTTTTCCAAAGGAATGCTGAATTATAAAGAGAAATAATAATTTGATTATTTCAGAAGCTATTAATAATCTCATGTTATTTATCTTTCTGACAGAGTTCTAACTGGAGAAGAAATTAGGGCACAGCAAAAAGACCCAGTAGCAGCAATACCTAGTTGGTTCCTCTGGTTCAGTGATTAAACTGAAGAAATTTATGATTCCACAGATCCATTTGGGATGAGAACTGAGGGATTGATTTTGTAAGTAATGCTTTAGATGACTTCCTAATATCTAGTATTATTTATAAATTTCCTTTAAATCTACCCATCTGCAAAACTGAAATCTTTTAGGAAAATTCTCAAGGAGGAAACTTAGAGTTTAAACTGTAGTAATTGTTAGGACAGCACTTCCCAAAATTTAAAACTCAAAGGTGTAGGGCACAGAGCTAATTCAGTATCAGATTATACAATTTACTAATTAATGGTTGAAAACTCTATAAATTAGTTTTTCATGAAAAACATAGACCATTTATTAGGAAAAGCTTGACTGAAAAGAACAGGCAGAGCTGCCCAACAGTATTGTTTATGCTGAAGATTACAGAGATAACTTCTGAGGAGAAGGAAATTGTTTTATGAAGAGGAATGAATAATTCAAAGAAAAAAGCCATAAGTGAAGAACATTTAGAAAATCATATTTATAAGTTAGATGGATATTCTACGTGGCCGAAAAGTAAATGAAAAAAAAAAAGTTATTTGTCTTTTAAAGCATTTTGTAGGCAATGTTAATATGGAAAAACACTCACTGATCAAGAACTCTTTCAATCTAGTTAATGGAACCTATGCATCCTGTTTACACAAAATACTTAATGGAAACTTGGAACAAAAGCTATTTTGAAACCGGGCAAATGTCTCTTTACGTCTTAGTAAATGCTAGACAAGTACCAGTAACTTATGGTCTAGAATGAATTTTTACTAGATAACATTTAAAATGGGAAGGGAGGGAAACAAAACAGTACTTACCCTTTGAAAATGCTCTTCCGAGGATCTAGAACAGATACCAGCTTATTAAAGCCTCCAACAGCAGCTACACTATTTGTCGTGCAAAGACTGAGAAAGGTGTGTTAGCAACGTGATCCAAGTAATGGGTAAAAGAGCTTTCAAAGTCCTGTTACTCTATCAAATGTATATCCCAAGCAAGCAGGCAAACAAACAAACAAAGAAACCCTCCCAAATGTCAGCCTTCAGAAGGTGAATGAACTGCTTTTCAGATGAGCTCTCAAACTCCAGACCACACGTTAAATAGGTGGGATACGCCTGATTTCAAGTGCAGAGATGACAAAGGCAAGTAGCTCTCAGCCACTTTGAACACTTCAGCTCCTTGAAACTGAGGCCATAAAAGCCATGTTATGGCTCTAGGTTAAGGTGGTGAAAGAACTCTCCTAAACTGACTCACACCGGGCAGTCTAAAGGAGGCTACAAGCAGTGTGGGAGCAAGCCCCAGCTGTATGCACTTCACATGCAGAATGTTGCCTGTAGAGTTGCACACGTTCAATATGTAGGCAAATCTCCAAGCAGCAGTTTTTGCTAGCTCTCAAAATGCTTGATTCATGGTGGTGCAGTGCAGATCATCACGAGAAACAAAGATCTCAAGCCCACAGAACAGCAACTCTTCCAGTCATGGCCCCTGTGATGGCATCTCCTCAATTGCTCTTCTGTGAGTCATTTCCATCAAATGTTGCAAAATACTGTAAGTCAATAAATGTAACAGTCTTAATTCCCATCTAATAAGAAGTCTGTCAGTCGTATGTGAAGAGCTAAATCTCTCCATCTCTCTCTAAATTACCATGGACCAATCTTGAGTTACACTGACAGACCACGCAGCTTCACATGTACCTTAAGAATTACCCTGAGTGTTTAGATATTTGTCTTTTTCACTAAAAGGAATAAGAAAGTAGTATTTGGAAAGTGTAATCTCAATGTATTAAAGCACCTGAGAAAATTTTCCAGATATCTGCTCTTTCTAGGCAAGATAAAGTGCATCTCTTCCATAGTCAAAACTGATGGCAGCATGAAAAAGAAAACACAGGTAACTGCATAACCTTGTAAACCTTTATAGTTGGCACACAATTGTGGCATCAGGGATGACAACTCTTCCTTTGGGTAGCATCATTTGCAAAGACTGTTTTCTTCCCAGAAAGGGATCTTCCATTTCTTTACCATGAGATACCACAGCAATAAAAATAAACTGATAAGACCTGCAGAAAATGCTATGCAAATTGCTGCAAGTACAGTCACAGCCCACCACCTCAAAGTGCTGCATTCCTAATGCCTGAATCTGCTATTTCACAACATCCTGTATGAGAGCAGCAAAACACATTTCCAAATTGTTTCTCTCCATTTTGTGTATCTTCTTTCTGGACCAGGCTTAACTCATTAGAACTAAGAAAATGCCCAGAGGCAATTTAGATTTCCTCTGTCTATTGGAAAAATAGAAACCTCACAAGAAACCTTTTATCTTTGTGCTACTGTAGAGAAAAAAGCTAGGAGGCAGAAATGGGATAAAACCCTTCAACCTCCTTACAGTTGAAAATTGGCCAATTCAAAGATTAATTCCTAAAGCAACAGACTTTGCTTCATCTCTTTTCCAATTACTATTTTCTGGTTAATAAACATGACCTCCCTAGCAAGTACTACAGCTTTCTTAAGGCACTGTACTTTCAAGATTAAAAAAAAGGGAATTTTAGTAAACAATGGCAAAGCCCCCACATTTCAGTATTACAATATAAAATGCTTGCCAACTGAGTTTCAGGCTATTATTCCTTTTCTTGATTTTCTTGTGTTAACTGGAGCGGTTCAACAAAGAACAGAGAAATGCTTGCTGTGAAGTAGACATTTTGCTGTAAGGAAGAAGTCATACAGTTGAATTCAGTGCCACAGAGCTGATGAGAAAGCTAAAGCAGGAATACTGTATTTCTATAAACTACAAACAGAAGCTTGGAACTCTGCAAATAAATAGCTTGGACAGTCTGGCTTATTAAATAAGACTCACCAAAATGGCATTAAATATCTCTGGTTTTAATGCCATGGTGAATAAAATAAATAATGTAGTCTACTATCAGCTTTTACTTTGATTTCCAGAGCCTGTTTTGTTTCTGATGAAGGGGCCTTACACTAATATACTTTAATTTACTTTGCTAAATAAAGCACATAGACTCATTATTATTTACATTTCAACGGCAACTGTTTGCCTTATCCAGGAGCAAACAAGACAGGCCCAGACTGCAAATAAATATTCAGATCTTAGAGAAGTAAAACTCAACTGCTTACTATTTACTAAACCAGAGACCAGGTAGCAACAGTGTACATCAGCTCAAACAGAGACATGTTTAGCTTCTCAAATATTGTCAAGCATTCAAATGTCTCTCGACTAACTCCTGTTGAGCAGTCGTTAATCCTGTGGTGAATTTCTAGCAAACAAACAAAATCAAAGCACTCACAAGAAACAATCCAACTGCTTTCAAGTAGAAGGAGGTGCAGCTGGTAGTATCAAATCTTTAGGGGATTTCTTCTGTATGTTTTGCCTTCATAGTTTGATATATATTTTTTCATCATTATTATCTTCATACTCCTCCTCATATTTTTTTCAACTGTTAATTCTTAGGGTCACGTCTTGCCAGTACAATACTGTGTGAAGACACACAATGCAAAAATGGGTCTATGGAAGCCCATTCTCACAGATCACTGAGATAAGGGGAGAGGCTTGCTAGAGAAAGCAGCTCACTGACACCTGGAATATCAAAGTGACCCTAATTTTCAAAATGAATTGGTATTTTCTCTATATTTCTCACACTTTCACTGTGAAATGATGTCCCCATGCCAGCTTTTGCACTGAGAATATTCATCACATGGTTATCACCTGCTGTACCACAGGCACATGGCCATCTGGAGATGTCCCTAAAAACTTTGTGCCTTGTGCTGAACATACATGGAGTCATATACAGCAGCTCTACAGGAAGGTGTGATCTCAGCTAGTTCTACCAGATATGTTTGTGAGGAGGCTCCCTGATCTGTAAAATTTTCAAAAGATTAGGAAGATACGAAACGCTCTGCTAATAATATTGCCGAAAAACTTCAGATCTTTACCATGGCTGAATTATTCTGCACTGCTCCCTCAAATGGTCTGAAACCTTCTGTGTTCATACAAAACCAGATACTCCTTTGGGCAAAGAGCACTCCACATTTCAAAGCGAAGTCAAATACCAAAAAATTATTCATTTGGAACCACAGTGAAAGTTCAGGCATGTTACTGAGCAGATTTCACTGAAGGCTCTAATGATCTAATCAGAATGACTTAATTGTATTTGGCTTTGAAACTGAAGCTCTACACCCCAAAATGAGAGAGTTGTTCTGCAGTACAGTAGCAGCTCCCAGCCATGAGAGGAACTGTGTGAAAAAGGATCCACACAGCCCACAGATAACTCCTTGCAGAGGCTCAGTTGCCATAACAAGATCATCTGGAATTGCAAGCAGAGTATGCCTATTTTTGGAAGCACCCTTGATCTATCGCACATGTGGGGATCTGAACACCTTCTGAGAGGAAGAAAATTATGAGGTTATGAACATTTGCACAACAATTTGTTTAAAGGCTTGGAAAAAATCATGCATAATAATCTGGGCTAACCTTTCAGTAATCACTTTCTTCCTGCTGTATAAAAATATATTATTTGAAAAGCATCATCACAGCTCTTTCTGTGCTCCCTTTTCTCCAATCTGTATCTGACAATTACATTGCAACTGTGCTTGGAAGGAAGACCTGAAGACAACATTTGAAAATTCTCTTTGTAAATCTGTAAACAAAGAAGAAAGATAAAAACCCTACAGCCCAAATAGCCCCCTTCTATCGATTAAGGTGGAGAGTAACATTGCTTTTATTTTTATCCAAAGGGAGCAACATTTCATTGTTTAGAAGACATTTTTACTGTCTATTACCCTATTATTGGAAAGTTTTCATCACCAAGTATGACAGAAAAGCTGGTATCCCAGAAACTGTTATTATACACTTTCTAGCCATTTAAATAGCAGAGAAATGTTCACATTCATCCTGAAAATTAAAACACACAAACCAAGACCGTGTTAAGAGGAACCCACTAGACTGAACCCAGGCAATGGGACCAATCCAAGTTAATTTCTGTAACAATAAACTACCTCCTGCTAACAACAAAAATTCTCTTGACTAAAAGCAAAATAAAGATAAATAAATCAGTTCCAGAGAACTCCGCAAATTCCTTTGATGGCTACACTAGTGGATAGTTTTCCTCATGTAAAACCACACTCTTCAACCAGTGTGCAACTTTTCTTCCAGCTGTTTGGATCTTGACTACAGTTGGGAACTCTTGCTTACTCTGATAAATAACCTCTTCAGGCTACTCATTAGATGGCTCTTCTGGGTCTTCATCATTTTTCTACACTCTCTTTGAACTGGAAAAAGCAGAACTAGAAAAAGTCTTTCAGGAGTAACTCCTTCAGTTCCAACTGGGTAAGCAGAATCTCCCCACCACTACCCAAGAGGGTCCTGTTCCTACAAATCCTAAGGCCATGCAGGCCCTATGACTCGATGTCATATCAGGAAGCTGCCACTAGTTGAATATCTAATGAAAGCTCACAATTTCTTCTGAAGTCAGAGTTTCACAGGTGTGACCCTCAGCATCTTGTATTGCCCATGCTCTTTGTTCCTAGAGGTATGCCTTGACATGTGGCAGTCCTGCAAATCACATTATTGCTTAGGGTTGAGTTCAGCAGTTGATTCAGATAATTTTTTTACTAAGAAGTTTCTTATTGTTGCCTAATTCCCCCATCTTTTACCATCCACAAACTTTCCTAACAAGCTGATTTTAATTTGTTTGTCTGACTAAAACATCATTACATATCACAGACTATCATGAGCAAAACTCATCATAATTTGTCAGACAATTTGAAATTAGTGTGACTGGACTAGAAAAGCAAGTAGAGTTGATCACATCCTCTATTCTGCGCAAGTTTTACAGAATACATTTTAGTTAGTATTTTATTCTCAGTGTCTAGCTGCCAAAACTGCATTTAAAAACATTTTGACTTTATAATTTACAAAAAACAAAGCAAGACAAAACCCACTAAGGATTTATAAAGAGAACTAATTTGGGTAACAATCTATATAGGTAAATTCCTCAGTTCAAATGCCTCAAGTACAATAATTCTGTCCCTTAAAAAAGGAAAATGAAAAACAACCATAAAAAAAAGGTTTAGGTCTGGACATACTGCAGCAACAAAATGGAAATTAAAACCAACAACAATGAACAAACCAACAAAAAAAATGGACAAAGTTAAATTGCCAAATATTGTCTCTAAAGAATAATTGTCAATATAGCAGATAACCTGTAAGAAATGCAAAACACAATACATTTCTTAATCCCGGTCCTAATCTCAAACTGTATAAGCCAAGAAGACCTCAAATATGTCTCCTGGACCCAATCTGCAAACAATGTGGTGAGACTTAGCAGTTTGTTTTAAAATAAAAATACGGTGTTTTACTGCAAAAAAAAAAAAGGTAGAAATGTGCAAACTGAAAGAAGAGATAACAGAGGAGAAAACACGAGGAGGAAATATGGACACAGCTATGGCAGGTGACTAACGAGAATAAATTAATTGATATTTAATCCTGCAGCACCCATGCTATAAGTACCTCCTGTTAGGACATCATTCAAACAAAAACACAATTTTTTTTTTTTTACCATTTCCAGAATAAATAATTAACCAGGCACAGATAGGCACAATCCACTTTACTGGACCCAAGGAAAGATCTTTGAGTATCTGTTGTAAAGTGCATAACTGCACATTCATACATATTCAAGTAATGGATTCAGTACCTGCTTGTTGCTGCATTAGATACAGATGCTGTACTGGCAGAATATAAAAACACTGTCAAAACACAAACATAAACCCTCATTCCTAAAGCTGGAACAGCTGCTTTTGGCTCCCTGAAGGCCAAATGCTTTGAATTCATATGCATATGGAATATGGTGACAGAGGTGAGAGCCTTCTGTGGGAATTTTATATGTACACAAGGTCCACACAGGCCTATCTGTTCAGCACAGTGTATGTATATTTTTATATAAAGCTCCACACTAATAATCTGTGATTGCATTAGTATCTACCTGCCATTTTTTATAGTTTTCATTTGTGTATCATCTCTAACTTTGACAGGCACTCACTTTGAGCTTCATACTTTAGTTTCTTTGCTGCAACTATCAATAAGAAACCTTTGAAAAACGTGTCCCTGCTGAACTAGGAAAATAAAATATTACCAAAGTCTCTCGACCAAGGGAAGTTTAGCTTGTTGACATACACTCGGTCTGTCTGCTGTTGAACTCAGTCACATGAGAAGATGGATCATTAAGCATAAACCCATTTCTGAGTGTATAATGATCTCTTTTCTGTCTCAATGTAGAGCAGGTCAAGTGCTATCTTTTTTAACCTATTCCAGAAAAAATAACGAATGAGGAAGATAAAAGAACTGCTGAAAGTTTATGAATAGAACTTTCTGCTTCAGATCAACATTTGAAAATCATTCCCAGCTGTTAAATCTGAATTCTTAATTGTACACAAGAGGTTGAGGAGAAAATAATCAGCAGATGCAGCTCCAGTTTGTTATATCTGTGATTATCTATTCTATGCACGATTTACGGTTTTCAACCATATTTGGAGAGAGGCACCAAATTTATTCTTCCAATACTGCTATGTGTGCACAAGTGTTTAATTATAGGCTCCCTCACATTTGCTGTGGAATAATTCCTGAGTGCAGAATGCTGTATTTCAATTCCTGACACTCCCAGAGAACAGAAAAAACCAACATGAGGGAGTTGTGGTGGCAATCCCAAGACCCTAAATTCTCTGACTTACTCCCTTGTGCCTTTTCCAGAAATTCAAATAAACCCAGACATAAGGAGGAAAGTAAGTAATGTCTGGTGAAGAGAGGATGTGAAGGGGGGGAAGACAAACACAGCAGTTTGGGTTATCCTGTCTTTTTTTCCAACTATTCTGTCTCCACTACCCGGATTTCAGACAAATCTACAAAATTCTGCTCTAAATGTGCTTCAACATGTTGGCTTTAGGAAGTAGGTTTACAAAGAATTCAAGCCTGAACATTTCTGATTGCAGTCTTTAATCATAATGTCTTCCAAGCACGTTGACCTGAGTCTTAGGAACAACGTGATGCTCCAGGTGTACTGAGGTGCACCAGGGTCTCCTCACGTCCGATGGAGCCTGCATGTAGACAGTGAGGGTGATGGTAGAGACTTTCAAGCCCACAAATGTTAACAATTTATAGTATAGGTCTATCACACTTTCATGTCAGAGAGGCAAGAAAAATGAGTATTTGACCCAGTAAATTGTGTTGCTCCGTAACACAGAAGCAATTACAATATGGATGAGGTCTGGAATCTATTAAAAGACATAATGGAAAATAAAAGCTAAACACATAAATAACTCATTCACTTGGAATTTCTTTTAAAAATATTGAAAGGCATTAGATAACAATCAAGATTAAGTGTCTGCAAAACACATTTTTAAAAAACACTTCTTTTTTTCACCAAGGCACAAGCAGCATCTAAAACCTCAACAAAAAGAAGCTTTATTGCTTCTACCTAGAAATGTTAGGCTTCAGACTTAAGTTGCCTTGTTCCTCATGCCTGTGGCTGGAAACTATAGCAGTTTACTTGGCCTGCACTTTATCTAATGTGGAAAAATAATCACTGAGGGTCAAAGATGCCCAAAGACTAACAAATTTTCAGACCTAAGAACTAAATATTTCAAGGATGCACTGAGTACTGTGGAAGTTCCTTCTTAATGACCAAATATCATGTATTACTCAAGACAAGATCTCCTTAAAACAGATGGGTCAGTGGTATGGAAATGTTTTTGCAAAGACTCAGAATTTTGATCATTAATCATAAACATCCAATGCAAATTCATTCCAGCATGCTGTATTTTATAAAGGAGAACATATACCTCACAAAACATTTAAAAATACTTTTTTTGTTGAATTATTCTAATGGCCACTTAGCTATCTTTTGGAAGCTATCAGAATGAGAAATGTACATGTACACAAATTTTGTATTTATAATATGACATTGATTCAATTAAATGTTTAGTGATGTGTTTTAGCTGAAATAGCTACATATGGAGAACAGATGAAGCAAGATGAAATTATTTTAAGTTAAAATCCTAAATAAAAAAGCATATACTCAGTGTGTTAAATGTACGTCTGTTCTTCAGTGAACTGTGGAGCATCAGTCTGATCACGTGTACAATCTATGAGCATCACACTAAGGCAGTGTACCACAGTAGAGAAGCTCCCCCAGAGGCATTCTGTTTATAATAATTTATAGTTTTAACATCTCCAGACTACACAAAGGTGGTGGGTTAACATACCAGTATAACTCTGGACTTCAGACATTTAAAATAAACATGGGGCAGTAACACCATAGTGTGGTAGTGAGTACAAGCATTAATGGGCCACACAGTGAGCAGTATTCCCTTCTGCAAATGCTTGGCCAATGTCTGAAGAGAGGATGCTTTAGAACAACTTTGTTGATTAAGCTTAAAAACTAAAAAAAAGATTAAAAAAAATTAGGAACCTTATGGACGTATGGCAGGAGAACAGGGTAAACATCACTAAAACGCACATTACTGTCCTCTTTAGTATTCTCTTGTTTTAGTAGATCACTGGCAGTGCAGATGGCAGAACGAAGGATCCCAACTCAGCACCTGGTCTGCATCTAATATTGGACCTGTCAAGCCAAGGTACTGACCACTGAGCAACGACACAGGCTCAGAAAAGGCAGTAATTTTGGACAAGAACTTGTCTACAAGGCCTCTAGAGACTTATGCATGCCTTGAAAGAAAAAAAAAATTACTCCAAAACCTATCCCCCCAAATACAAATTAAAAGCACCAGAATCAGCACCAGCAACTTTCCAGTCTTAGATGTCTGAACTGCTCCTACCATCTCCTGCCTTTGATTTCAGACAGGGCAGAATGGAGGATCAATCCAGGCTGTGGGGTAAATCTGGGACTGGGAAAGGGAGGAAGGGGTGATCTCCTTTCAGGAGAGACAAGGGCTTTAAGCTCCATTTGGACTACAAAGAATCAGCTCTGGTCAGAGGTACAACTGTTCTCCAGAGCTCAACAAGGAACATCTCAAGGAGTTCTTGGTTACAGCAATACTGGGTGATCAGGAAAGGTAAAAGTATCAAGTGCACTCAAGGAAAAACCATCAGCTGGTTACAAAAGGCAGCAAAAATACATCACTAACAGGACAGCTTGCTCCCCAGGATATGCACAGCACTGGGCATGGCAGAAGTTCCTGAAACAGTTACTAACTAACCACTTCTCTATAAATATTGAGATAAAAGGAGAATGCACAACAAAAAGTACTTAAACATTTGTCACATAAGCTATTAGTGAGGAAATACAGGACTATGAAAACAGCAGGATGGGACCCAAGGGGTACTACCCTGCTCCACATGCCAAGGAATGCAGATCTGCTGCATGATAGAATTCATGCTGCCACAATCCTTTTCATGCTCTCTTAAGATCAATAACCTACAGAGGACTATCCTAAAAACAAGTATCACCCCCATGTGTAAGAAAGCACTTTCAGAATAACATCATGACAGAGTTAAATATAAAACATTTATCCTTTAAGCAGCCCATGAAGGATGAACAAATAGGTCATGGATTCTGTGAAACAGGGTTCAGTACAGCACCACTCTTGACAAATTTGTGCCTCAGTTTACCCTCTTCATAGAGGTACTGTAGGACTGCAGCTCTTTATTTGCCATCACAACTCTGAAAAACCTTAAAGAAATAATAAATCACATTACTGATTTTATGATTATTGATATACCTTGCCATAAGTTCAGAAGTTTCACTTAGTTTAGTAAACAGGTTTAGCAATGTAAAGAGCTAATAAAAAAGCTAAATAAAGACAAAATGAGTTGAATTTTTACCTGCTTAGGAAATTTGGGAGACCTCTGCCAGTCCTGCCACTGACAAATGAAAATCTTTAGAGTAATGGTTTAAGAAGCCCAAAACAACAACAGAACAAAAACTCCCAATGCTATTCTGTGACCAATGGATACAAGCTACAGATATATGAGGAGAATTCAAAGTAACAGTAGGAAAGCAGCATTGCTCCTCTTTATGGCTCTGACAGGATATAAAATAATGCAAGGTTAGTTCTGGTGTCTACATTTCAAAAGCAACACTGAAAAACTTCATAGCACATTCAGAAAAGAGCCATAAAATTCTGAATTATGGGAGATGCCAGAGAAGCTCTCCCTGCAGGATTTATCCAAAAGAATATGAACCAGCCACTTGAACATGTAGTATGGGTACCTATGAAAAATTTCTGATTGAAAACTACATTTGAATTCAGAAGTCAAAAGTATGTGAGAGAGGAAAAAAGCTATTTGCTATTTTAGCTGTAAGTTTGGTCCAAAAACATACACATGTACATTTTTTAACTTTAGATTATATTTTTCATGGTGATTTTGGTTGATGGCAAGAATTAGGCCCTCAGCAAAACAAAAATCTGAGGGATGGTATTATTTTCTGTTCATAGTTTTAAATGAGCTTTAGGAACTGAAATTTGATTATCATACTTCAGGATCTATTACTAGGTCTTCTTGCCATGGTATTAAAAAAATGAAAAGACACAGGAAACAGTGGCTTGCAACATTTAAACTAAGTTGTTTAGTAAGACAATTGGAGAAAAGTTAAAAAAAAAATAATTAGTGTTTTTTCAAGAACGCTGCTTAATGTCTTTTAAGGGTATCTAACACCTTTTAGTAATGTAAAAGCTGCATAACCACTGAAAATAGTCTGAGATAATTACATGGTAAAGGATGCTAGGATGGCCATTTGGTCAGAATTTTGGTTTCGTCACCATTACAACTTGACAAAAAGGTAATATACAAGACCCTGCTTTTCCTCTCAACTAGTATGACAGCAAGGCCTTTCTGGCTGAGTTTGGTTTCAGTGGGAATTAGTGACACAGTAAAAAAAGATCCAACAAAACCCCAAATCTATACAGTTCCCTCTTCAACTCATAGCAATCAAGAACACTCCTCATCAGTTGGGCTCAGCAACTTTCAACAGCAAAACAAGGCAGCTCTGAATCAGGTTTTGTGACACAAGATTACACTGAGTCTAATCTTAATGTAAGTGTCAAAGTGAAGCTAAACAGGTATTTCCTTTACATCTGCTTCATGCAAACAAGCTTCTACACAAACAGGAGAAAAGAAGAGCTAAAGCTCCATTGCATTAGAAATCAGTCAGGGCCTGATGAGACAAGAAGAAATTTGTTTTGAATTTAAGTTACCTGTATTTTAACAACTTATGGTGGCAAATAATCTTGTTGCTGTTCCCCTGGCTGACTCATAATAGAAAAAAAATTCTTAGATTATCTTCATTTTCCTGACAAAAAAAAAAAGACAGTCTAACCTGCATATGTATAATTAAAGCAAATGTCGCTCAACCAGACACAATAATCATCCACCCAAATGTCACTTCAGTAAAGTAACTGAAGGGAAAATGGGAAAACTACATTTTCATCTTTTTAGATGACCTACATAGTGAAAACTACAGACAATTTGGCTTGTTTGGTCCCCTGCACCACTCCAATTTAAACCACTCTGAGTAGGTTTAAATCAGCAGGACTGCTGAAGTACAACTCAAATCAAGGACCATATGAAGTCATGTCTGACAGTGCTTTTTCTAGTAGACTATCCTGCATGAAAAAGTGATAGGAAATCAAGCCAGTTCATGCTGAAAGGTCAAAAATAATTATTATTGTGTAAGCAGTACAGCTCACAAACATTTGTATCCATGATATACACGGTGCTTAATTGGCCTGTTGATATGCCTTGCCCGCAGTTTTATGAGCTTTCAGTCCTGCTCTTCAACAGCCACAATGAGAACATTAAATCTCTAAGCAACCTAGTTCTTGAAATCCTGCCAACAACATTACTGCTTAGCTCCAGATGCATCAGTGTCTAATTGCCACAAATATATACTTGTTTTTATCATTGCTGGCAGTCCACAGTCCTAGCTCCATCTATGTGACAGCTTAAAACACAGCCATGAGAAACCCTGGAGCTGACTCAGCTGTTCTAGGAGATGAACACAGAAATTTCCAAATCCCAGTACATCCTGTCTCCTGAGCTCCTAAAGAGGGGACGAAGGGAGGGAAAACATTAGAAATTCCTGTGTTCCATCTCATCCATTGCTAACAAGCCAAAACCACTCTAATTGAGTTTCAAAACTATCCAACTTGAGGAATTTATTTTTACAGTCCCCTAAAAATGTTCCAATGGCAGTTCAAGTACTACAAATTGAAGCTGCACAAGACTCCTCTTTCCCTCTCACCGAGATTTGGGAGCCAAAAGAGTGGGATCCATGGCTAGGCCCACTCTGCAAACACAGGTGGGATAACAGGAATCTCATCCACTGAGGGTAACACTTGGCCATTACCACAAATAAGTTTGGATGCTCACAAGAAATTTAATACAACTTTGTAGATTTGTGTCTTGGTCTCCACTCCAATGCCAGAGGTTGTTCCTGAACACATGAGAAGTAAACCTGGCTACAAAAACCAGCTTGCACAGTAGAAGCCATGAAAGGTGAGAAAGGAGACGTCCGTGCACACCCACAGCAATTCTGAGATGTGATGAGGAGAGTAAAGCACATAGGATGTGTTGTACTCCAGTGAGCTTAAGAGAGCCAGGCTTGAGGACTCTAAAAAAATACCACTAAAGAAAATTCCCAGAGCTGCTTACATATGGAGCAGGAGACCACATGCAGCCATGCTGTTCAGTGCCCTGGGAGGCAACAGCTACTGAATTTAGCAAGAATGAAGCCACAAATAATTGATGTAGCTGATTTCCACACTATTAAAATATATAGAGCACATTACTGGTTAGAGACCAAACAACAGTATTTTCCTGATAGGCAGCTTTTTTTCAGATGTTTGGAATGGAAGAGAGTTGCTTCTGAAACATGTATGCTGCTTATGGTTAAACACTTCCCCAGAACCTGAAGAGCAAAAGAAGGGAAGATTGATTGGCATCACAGATGAGTGACAGTATGGTTTCCTCCTTATTTAAAGGTGTGCAATTTAACAAGCACTACTCAATGAGGAAAGAAGACTATTATTTAGGTCCTGTCTTCATTCAGCATGCTGCCAGCTGCACGTAGGCTTCTTCCAAGACAGTGGGTGCCTGATAGAGCTGGCCAGAGAAAGGGGAAGGCAGTACAAGAGCATTTCATTTAGAAATGGAAAGCAGGGTAAGTACCTTCCTAAATAAGTAATTTCATTGAATTCTTTCTTTTTTTATTTTAAACAAACTTGATCTCAATAACACACGAGAGCATTTGGAAAACAGTTTTGTCAGTGCATCTGGTCTTCCACATGTGATGTCCCCATGGACTCCCCTTCCACCAAATTATTTTCATTAGCAGGTCAGTTTTTTTATTATTCAAGTTTTCTTATTCCATTTGGCAATGTGGTATGATGGGAAAAATACTGCAACTTCTGTAACATCACTGGTATTATAATTTTTAGCATTGCCAAAGCATTTGTTTTAAAAGAAGTTTTTCTACCCTCACTTTTTACTTGTATTTAACAAAGTTATGCTGTTGTTATTAGCAAAGTGTGATCCACAGACCCCAAACAGCCTAACAGGGGAATCAATTTTTTAAAATAGAATTACAATTTATGAATTAGCTACCTAAATATTCTGTTACTTTACTTTTCCAGACTGTCATTACTCTCATTTCCTCCTTCAACTCTCCAACACAGATATCCAACACAGTACATAATGAAAACGCATAGCTCCTTCTGGATGCAAGAGCACAGGATGTTAAAGAAAATGCTGCAAGTATGGCTAGTAGCTACACAGATTTGGAATCAAAAAATACTCTGAGTCAAAAAAGGGCAAGCATCCTGAGAAAAAAGAGCAGCAAACAAAACAGTGAGTGGAAAGCCTCCAGATCCTTTCAGCAGCATTGACAGCACCACCACTGCCCAGGCCAACAGCAGCAGGGTAACACACACATGCTCCCAATACCAAAAGCCCCTTCCCACCTCCCAAATGTGACTAGCCACAGAGCAATTAAAAGCTCAAGCTAAAAATCATAAACTCCATATACACTGCTAAACAGTTATCAAAAGAGCTCAAAGAGAGGAAAAATAACATAACTTCCTTGGCTGAAAGGCAAGTTAATGGCTGTTGAAACCAGTGACCTGGTCACTGGGACATTTCATGGCTCTCTCTGAGATTGACCGAGCTGTCCTTCTCAGTGAGGCCAGGACTTCAACCCATCAAAACTCTGGTAATCATCTCCCTCTTCTACTTTCGGAAATAAATGAGACATGCTGAGGAAAGTAGCCTAACAAAGTGATGACTCTGTATCTTTTCCAGCATCAGCATTTTATTAAAGGAGTTTGTTTGCCAGCTTATTTTTACAGGAGCTCAAGAGGCTTGACTGCATATTTGAGAGCTTGTGCTCTGTTCCAGTTTTTTGATGACAAAATGCCAAAGTTGAACATGCAATGCCACAACATTCCAGAAACCTCCAGCAAAACAGCTGCTTTAAATGATGTCTTGCTTTTCCTGCTCTACAAGGCACACAGAGCAGAAAAATACATTCTTGTCCCTTTTGTTCAGAACACAGTGGCACACAGAAATGGTATACAGTTACCTCTTTGACATGGGAAAGTAAACAAGCAGCGCAGCCCTGCTCTTCAATTCCATATTTTGCAAAGCTATTGAGATGTGCAGCAGTTCACACATCTTACCTTTCAACTAGATTAGTATGTGCTACATCTATAGACACCTACCACAAATCAACCACCTAATCCATACACACTGGGATCTGTTTCTCATGCTACGTAGTCGGGTGAAACATTAAATTGAATTTCCCCCCAGTAAACTGCTTAAAATAGTTTGAAAATCATTGTAAAACTTGTCCATCAAATAGAAAACAAGAAATAGCAACAAAATAACATTTGAATGAAGAAAAAGTTTTAAAATATTGATTTATTTGCACAACACTGGTAGGAACAGTCCCTAGCTGAGGATTAAGTCTCAGTGCAAGATGCTGTTCACAGACACAGCAGAGCCTCAAGAATGCAACAAAATCCACTTGAAAGTCACAGTAAGTAAAATGTAGGGCCAGAGAGAAAATGTGAATTCAGAAAAAGGTTACAAGAGCAAAAAAACCCACCATTATGATCAGTTCAGCAAGGCAGCAATTAGCATACTGCCTGCTCAGTCATTCGTGAATGGCGTACAGGTAACAAGATAAACCCCATTGTGTACATACATGCCCCTAATCTCTCTTGCTCACAAATTTGCATTCCTTGCATCCCCACATAGTCATAGTCATCTAGGTTGGAAGGGACCTTTCAGATCATCTAGTCCAACCATCAGCCCAACTCTGACAAGCCTCATACCTGGACGGGGACTCAAACCCCTGACCCTCAGATTAGGAGTGCAGTGCTCTCCCAACTGAGCTATACATATTAGAAATTTACCTCAAAAACAAGGCAAAAGTTGTTTTTCTGTGAATCGCCAGCTTACCTACTTCATTGTTTGAAATTCATATTCCTGAATTGCCAACTAACAAATATGAGCTAGCATGAGGGCTGAAGATTCAACAAGGTGTTGACATATGCAACTTCAGAGGACACTCGCAATCACAGGACAAGATGAAGATAAGTTCTGATACACATTGAGACATGTAAAAAATAATACAGAAATTAGCATATGTACAAATACATATGAGCTGCAGTTACACTGCTCCAAAGACCTATGAAGACCAGCTTCTTAGGAAAGGTACACAATATGGTGAACACATTGCAATTAATTTTACTTTATTCAGTTTTGTTATATGGGACAGTCTGACATTAAATTATCCCACTTCAGTATGGCACTCAAAGCAGACAGAAAATACCAAACTGTTAAATACAGAGAGCTCACTACTGCAGTACAACTGAGTTATGAACTTCTAAATCAGACTAGATGATTATGAACCACTCAACACAAAAAAAAAATCACCTAAGTATTGAGCTACTCTAAGAAAACCACTGATACTTTCATCCAATAGGCTTAAATTATTTTAAGAGTTTTTTCCTTCTGTCCCTCTGCAACAGGAACAGATTGTGAAGATTATATCAAAGATTTGTTATTCAAGCTCTAATTTGTTGCTGATAACATACAAAATCCTCCCTAAATTATGGCCAAGAAAAACAGCCTTGCCAACATAATACAGAAGCTTCTGCTTCTGAATTTTTTTCAGATCCTTTATAGTAGTAGAGCCAGCTATGCAGTATCTGGTTTACTTTATAAAACTTTTGTAGAGCTTTACAAAGTTATCTGCTATCATTTTTTGTCAATTCTTACATTCCTTTGTTCTTGGCACTAAAACAAGTACTAATATCTGTTTTCCAATCAGCTTTATAATCCAAATATATTACTTTGCTAGGCTTTAACATGGCACAAACTTCTTACAAGTTTTTTTTGTTCTCAATAAAAATTTTCAAACCATCCCTTATCAGAGATTATGAAGTTTCTTATTTTCCTTCAGTTTTCTCTAGCTTGTTGTAAAGGCTTCTGGGCACACTTAGTATCAAGTCCTTTAGTATATAAAAGCTTTATACACAGCACCCACTTGCATCTCAGAGTATCTATGTTAAAAGCAGAAAGGGACAAAATTACACAGGTATTTAAATAGTTCAGGCCATCTTATCCATGCTCTTAAGCAAGTTTAAATTAAAACTCACCATACGTAGTTATGGAAAGCTCATAAGTTAATCCATGCACCATGATCAGTTTTGCTGTATGCTGACACTACAAAATAGTATTTTAACTCTGCTTTTTAGTGGAAAACAACAGTGTAGGTGTGCACTACACTGCAACACTGGTTGGTTTTGCTTCACAGTTTCACTGTCCAGAAATGTAGCTTCATACCAAAGACTCAACAAAGAGGTTGTAAGAGTCTTCAAACAGATGGCTCTGTGCTTGTGCTAGTGACTCTAGAGCGCAGCACTACTGTGAAGATCCTTATGCATCTCTCTGTATTTGGTGAAAAAACTCACTGACTGATGCACAGCACACAATATGAGTGTTTTGCATGGAAACAAGATTAATGGAGAAGACAAAGTGAACAGTGATTTACAAATTGCCTTTGCAGCTGTTATAATCTAAACTTGCAATTAATTGCATCTACATCAGCTTCTGGCCATGGTCAATCTACTCCAAATATAGCATGAAGGGCATCAGGCTATGAAAAGAGATATGCTTTAAAACAACCTTACCTAGGGGACATAGAAGGTGCTAATTTATGTACTGCACTTCTAGTTTTACCAGCATCTACAGAACTGCTATGGTTTATTGTCAAAAGAATTCCTCCTGCATTGCAGATAATGTCTATATTGGCCACAAAACACCCAAGCCTACCTTTTTCCAAGCAGTTGATTAATATTAAATAAGGCAACTTTGCTGGACATAAATGCAGAATTGACCACCAGCATCAGAAACCAAACCTGATAAGGTGCTGAAGGTGGAATTAAACAAACCTGAGACACAACAAGAGCCACAACTGCACACAGCTTCAAGGAAGACAACTGGTGGGCCAGGTCTCTTTTGCGAACTGTAACAATGTTTTATTCTTCCCAGAAATCTGCCGAGAGCACACTCGAATGGTTTTCCTTTCAAGGCAAACAAGGGACATGGCTCTTCTCTAACATACATTAGTATTAAAAGAAAATGCTCTTGATAATAAACATATGGTGATAACTCACCTCATTATTACCAGGGCTTTGTCATTTCAAGACTTCTCATTTCCTTAGAATATCAAAGTAGATAAAGTATAAAAAGATCCATTTGTGGAAAAATACAGTGGTTAATGTTCACTACGGAAGGCAGGATTAATCCCTCTTTTGCTGCGGTCTACACATCACTCCAGTAATTGGCTAAAAGGCCCCTGGGTGCTCTACTCTTCCTGTGGAAAAGAAACTATTCTGCTCATACCTGCAGGGCAGGAACAGTAGATGTGGAGAACAGTGCCCATTTCTCTTTCAGTTATTTTTTGTGTCCAAGATAAAAAAGATACTAAATAATGAACACAAAGGAAGACCTTAGGGGCAGGAGCTTGACTCTAGAGGAGGCACCACAGAAACACTAAATGACACTCTCCCCTGCACTTGGCAGGCAGCGAAGACTTTGCTCGGGAACAATTGTATGTAGGATCCTTCTACTGACACAGATGGATTGGAAAAGTGGGATTGGATAATCAAACTGGGCTACATATGAATCCTACTCACCAAATAAAAAATAAAGACTCTCTTATAGAAAATAAAGAAGGAGGTAAACATTACAACTTATTTCTCCTTTTCATCAGTAACATACCCCAATAATCTAACTTTTGATTACTTCCAATATGTCCCTTTTTCCTACTCTATTTCAAACACATAAACCTGGTTTGCAAGATCAAAGAAGAACTATGAATTTTCTCCTCTTTCCTTCAATATGCTGCTCAGACAGATGCCTGCTTGCCATTGCACTGCCCTCATTATTGTGATATACAAGAATAAATATATTTGCACTCTGAGTTAGCAGACAAAAGGTGCTCTTAGATCAGTTCCCATTGTATTGTCTGCAACCTTCTGAAGAATATCTCACTTCTCACTTCTACTGAAAATGAAGGTATTTGTTATTCAGATGTCAGCTCAATGCCTTCCAGTCTCTCCTTAAACTTCATAGAAATGCACAAATGCTTAACTTCAAGAAACCTGCCCAATATCTGCACTGTAATACTTGTGCTTTTAAAGACAAACACATGTACAGAAGCCTTTTGGATAAGACCAGGAAAAAGACTACATGAAAGATTTGCTAAACCCTTCCAAAAATATGAGGGAGCAGTCAGCTCATTAGTAGCCTCTACCTAGTGACCTTTAGGATAGCACCTGATGAAGATGTGTACTGCACACTTTGGGAGGCAGATGAAGAAAGCAGGCTTACAGAGAAATCCAGTTGAATGCATTTTAGTACTGTCCCAGGAGCAGTGGGGAAAATAGGAAACCCTTAACAGCTTACTTTGCTAGTAAATTAAGATATTAAGCACATTATCAAAGAAATCCTGGATCTATTGAAGTGAAGATGTGCTATGGCATTAATGTCAATGCACTAACAATTTCACCCTCATCTGCACTAGGATCCCCATATGTGATTTATTATTACAGCCTGGATTACAGAGTTTTATTGAGTGTTATTTGCTTTTACTTAATTTCTAAGGTCTGGCATAAATATAGCAAATAAATTGTGACTCCATGGAATTTAACTCATGATGTAGTATTTTGGCACAGGACTGCGAATGTAACTCTGTCTCTAATTAGGTGCACAGCACTCTCATTTACTTAAATAGCATCTACTCACGTGTCTCTCAAGGAACAAGTGAAACAAATGGTTATATTTGTATCTGAATAAATATTTTTGCTATCAGCAAAAGACCTTAAACAGTTACTCCTTTGAAAGAACAAAGATGAAGGATTGCATTCTGAACTGATCTTAAGGCTGAAGATACATATTCATGATTTAGCTAATCTAACAGCTCAGTGCAGCTGGGAGGGGGGAGAGACTCCTCCTCAGGTCTTTCATCCAATCCCAACAACAATTTTCCTCCTCTCATTCCCCAACACCAAGGTCAATTTCCTCCTGTTTCAGTGAAGCTTTAATCAGAGTAGGAAAAGAGAAAAAGAAGGGTAGTGAATTGTTAGGTTATTATAGCGATAATGTGCAGTTCTATCCTAAGTTGGCCTTACTGCAGTAAACAGAATGAATGGACACAGCTGATTTATACTTACTTGATAAATGGTTTGCCCTGCACCATGAAAGAGGGATCCAGTGGCCCTGGAATACCCTCATCTCACAACTGGCACTTACATGCTTCAGTGAAGACTGTGCCTTTCTCCTTCAACAGATAGATTTTCACAGCCGTTTGCCTTCAAGAAAGTAAAATCGAGAGAGCTCTCATTTCCTTAAACAGATGCCATTACCACCAGCATTCACAGCATTCCTCAGTACAGAGACACCAGGAGCCACATCCTGCCTCTCAATTCTTTCAGCTGCCACCTCTGACTTGCTCTGTCCTCCCATACCACCTCTACCCTGTCCTTTCCTGGGGCCTCTGCTCCTCAGCCCAGGGACTCCCACTTTGGCACCCCATCCTGTGGACACAAGACACCCCACTAACCACAGCATGTTAACAAGGGCAACAGATGAGAACAATAATGATGAAAGGAATAAAATACCTCATGCTTAACAGCAAGAGTTAATGGCCTAGAAAAGAATAAAATGATATGGTTCAGGCACATAAAGTTGATGGAAAATTCACCTAAAACCACCTGTAAAACTATGTTTGGTCAGTGATTTTCCCTATCAGCATTATCTGGGCAGATTTAAGAGCTGAAGCATTTCCAACAGCAAATACAAACACTGAGGAAAAACACTATATCTAAGCTTTTGTGCCAAAAGCAGCCTATAATTAAGTTTGCATAGCTCTGACAGCTGACTCGAAAAGACTGTAAATCCCCCAGATAATTTTTCAGAAGAGGGCTGATTGAAAACATGAGCATTACTTGCTGAGCTGTGTGAACTTCTGCCCTGCTCAGGTGTCTGAGCCCCACATTGATGCCAGCACGTTGGCAGTGGCTGGTGCAATGGGTCCCCATCAAATGAACTGCATGGACAGACTGGATTTTGAGACAGGTTTCCCAAAACAGCCTCCAGAAAGCTGCGACAGCTTTTCCATCATCTAGCCATTTCCCCTTAATACTCCAGTCACATATTTACTAAGGAGAAATACACCAGGACAGTGCAGTTGAACAGCCATGAAAGCAAACAGGCATAACGACTTTGCCTAGATTATCACGTCCATTCCTTGCAGGCAATCAGGCACAGTGGGTGATTGATTTTTGGAAGCAACCACTTCACTGACACTGCTCCAGAGTGGAGTTCCTGCTACCCCAGCAGTGCAAGCCTCTTGCCTAAATTCACCCAAGCCAAAGCAAGCCAGCTGGCCTTATGTCAACACTCTCCTTTACTTTAAACTAGGCTCTTTGTTCCCCGCCTCACCATCCATCTAATAGATTTACAGAGAACAATCAAACACTTCACTATCAAAGCTCTCCAGGAAGAGATACAATTTTTTTTCAATGGGTGTTGCTTTCTCTCCTTCAACCCACAAACTCCCAAAATGGCCTCTGTACCCTTCTCTCTGTGGAGCAAACTCTCCCATTAAAGTGGACCACTAGTTTAGGAAAGGTGACCTATAACCCATGAGGGTCATAATCCCCTGAGACAAAAGGACATCAGTGGGGTCCTGGCATGAAAGCAGCTCAGCATCTTGGCCTGGCTGCTAAGCAGAAAGGATCATGGTACTTCCCTGGATGTTTGCTTAGTTTCTGTTCCTGACTCCTAGATAGATACTGACTACATTTGAAGTATCTTCCTTTCTCTCATTCCAACATTATAGATTGTAACCACCATGGGGGTACATGTCCTTCAGAATGCCATCAGTCTAGCCTTCAAAATACTCCATTACTTCTTTGTGGCTTCTTGGGAAAGCTCTGGGCCACACAACTCTTGAGTCTGAATTTGTTTTTCTTCTGAAGTTTTTCTTCTGTTTCAATCCATTAATAAAACCATGAAAATGGTCCAGAGACAATACTGGTCTTCCCATGAAACTAATGAGCTCTGGATCAGCATTATACTGAATCTCAATGTGAAGGGTATTTTCTGTTTCAAAAAGTTGCAGCATTTGATTAAAGGCTGATTAGACATTAGCATAAAAGATGTTGACATTTTAAAAAATGCCATTGGAATTGTGTCAATTTACATTTTAAGTTAATACAATTATCTAAACGATCAAACTGTAGCTTAAAACTCTTAGGCTGCTACTACTAACCAGAAGCTGTAATCTGACCTATTAATCAATTATCTAGATAAAGTAATCTCAAGTTTCAATTATACATAAAGCAAGTTTAATTTCACGAAATCAATTTATATGCAAGTCAAAGTTGCACTGCAGGCATGAAAGAGTATTATATTTTGGATAATTGGTTTTAGCAAAAAATACAAATTACAAAAATATCTCCAAAAGAAAGTGTCTTTAATTGCATATAAAATAGTTTATGATTATTTCCTGTAATTAAAGCTGTGATTTGCTGGGACTAAGCCTTTTTGCAGATGAGTAAGGTATTTTTGATTCACACAGTCCTCATCACTAAACCAGAAAAGCAAAGTAGTTACTGTATTTAAATGCATGATCATAGACTTCGTTCTTCATGTGTTATTTAAATGCAGCCCAAATGTAATTAAAGCATTTGTGTAAAATCTGAAAGGGCCATGACAAAGCTGACCAGCTGGCTCTTCCTTGCCATGGCACTGGCCCTGGTCAGAAACCCCAGGTTTGTCTCTGCACTTTTTAAGAGTGGACTCCAGGCCATCTGTCTTTCTCCTGATGTTCTCTCAAGGTGAGTTAGCTTCTCAAATTTGGTTAAAGGGAACAATTTTAGGAGACCTCAACAAAATGGCAAGGGAGTAAAACATGAGATGTGCAGAGCAGTCTAAGGCAGTGGATGAGCTTCTCCCTCTGGTCAGCATCAGTATCTCTACAAAACTGGTCACCAAGATGCTCGATTCTCTCTCAGCAATAGTGTCCTCCTATAGGAACAATTAGAGACACAATTTCCTCTTTAAAAGCCCAATACTTGGCTACACTAAGGAACATGCATGAGCCATGAGACACACAGACAAACAGGAGGACAGGACCAGCAAATGCAGCAGTAGTGCATACAGCCACTTCCGCCAGACGTTCAGTTTCTTGAAGAAAGGGAAATGATAAGCTCCTCATCACAGGCCTAAGTGACAGCATTTGCTTGCCTGCTGCATTAAATCATCCCCACTGCTGCTTCTGCTGTGCATATTGTCACTTCAGTGACATCCTTCCCCAGTTGAAGGCAGGCTCCGGGAAGGATCCCCAAAGGGGCTGCAGAGAAGAGGGAATGGGAGTGTTCATACCAGGGTGGGGAGGCACTGACCTGTCACTCAGCCACCAGGTTTGCAAATCAGAAGTGACATGAGTAAACGCAGGGCACAGTTTCATAACCACTGCTCAGCACTGCATGGAAGGCAGGCAGTGAGACAATAGGTACATGTAACTTCATTTCTCACTAGACTTTTACTTTCACCCAGCACTTACTGCCTTTCTGTTTCCCACATTAGCAGTTAAGAAAGAAGTTTCCTTCCTTCACCCCAGCTCAAGGCAATACACAGAGGTATGCCCAACCTCTCTTTTTTGATCAAATCATCTGACTTCACATTTTCACCTTTCAAACTGCAAAGCCAGCAAAGTCACAGGACATGGTGCAATTTCACCTTGCAAATACTCAGATGCAGGAGGACAAAGCCAAAATGCCCTTTGGAGCTTCCTGAGGAACTAACCAGTGATTCACAGTGCAGCCAGGCTGTGTGTATTCTGCTGCTAGAGAAGGATTAAATTTAATTTGCTTTAACCACAGAGTCTATTTGAAGTCTCATGTTTTTCCTGAAAAGTTCAGTTTTGTATTCACTGTATCCAGTGGTTACACCTCACAGGGAATGCATTTATGGCATTTCCTACTGCATGGAGGAGGAATTTCCCTTTGTGAAGTATCACACTATAAGCTGCATTCTCCACCTATTTTCTTTATTAGAATGACTTTCCCAATAAAATCCATTAAAAAATATGAAATAAACTTCTATAAGCCCCTTTTCTCTATACAATTTAATTTCCTTATTACTACTTTTCTTTTTTTGGGCTACCCTGGCAATATTATGTAGCCAAGGTGCTGGTCTGAACCTTAAAACTCTTATCAAGGAACTAGGAATTAAGTGAGGCAGCTGGTCCCTGCCCTCTGCCACTGTCTGTATTGCAGGAGAACAATTCAGGATGACTAAATCACAAACCACAGGACACCTTTGTTCTCAGAGCAGGAAGAAGAAAGCAGTTTTAAAACTCAGCAACTTTCCATTCTTTCTTTTTAAGTCTCCCTTTCTGTCGAAAAGACTCTTCACTCCATGACACTAAATGTGCTAAATTTTATCTAGCTCAGGTTTTGCTTCTATGATGAAGTTTATGGTTTATGTAGAGGGAGAGATGCATACTGGAAGTGATGGTCAGTCACCGAGGCCACACACCCACAAACTGAAGGAAGAAAGAGCAGACACACAAGGCCCCAGAAGGTCTTGCAAAAAAGACAAGGAGAGAGGAACGTGCTTCTAGAAACAAGAAATTTCTCCACTTTGTTGAAGCTATGGGTACTGGCCAGAAGGATGCTGCTTGTTCCAGGGGTGAGAATGGAGCTTTACTGCTGGTGATTAAACAGTGCTGGAAAGAAGATGCTGCATGCAGGTAGGATCAGTGGACTTAAATAGTGAGATTCTCAAAGCTTGCACAAGATTTCCAAGACCCAGAATAGACATGGATTCTTTTTATTCCTGAAAACTAATGAATTATTTTTATGCTCCCTCACATCTTAGTACAACTCCTTTATAAGTATCACCAAAGCTGCTTTTTGGTTGTGCTTACTCCTGAAGCAATCTTGAGAAAAATGAGCTCTGGAGTTAGAAAGCATCAGCTCAAGAGCCTGATGCAGTCAAGAAAGGTACAGCAAGTGTGCTTAACGATAGACTCTGTTTTCAAGTTGGAATTTGAAGAAATCATCTGTGGATCACAATGAGAATCAACTTAGCATGTAGCTTATTATGTTCAAGCAGCAAGAAGCAATTTGAACACAGCTGAAATCTGTCCACTCCTGGCTGTAACTACTCACTGAAGAGCCAGAACAGCGATCTAACTGAACTAAGCTATATACCAGACTGCTGTCAATTTTAAATGTTTTAATCTTTTTATAATGTTTAACACAGTGTTCTTGATCACTAAGAGCCAAAACCTGTGCTTATTCTAGGCTGGCCTCAAAACTTACAGGAAAGGGACCCAGAAAGGCATCTAGCCATAAAATCTCAAAGGCAGTTAAGACACAGTTCCTTTCCTTATTCTCTTGGTTTACAAATCAGGTATCTCAGACAAAATTATCTATGAGTTAGCAGGCCAAGAAAGATTAAATCTGTAGAAATTATTCTTGCTAAAGAGTAGAAGAAAGAAATAAAAGTCCTCATGCTGCTCTTATCAACTACTGTTGAAGGAAGATTTCATTCATGAGAAAGCTCATAGAAAGAAAGAGATTATTGGTCACAACCACATTCTTTGCTGGATCATTTGGGTTTCAATGACTTTCTGAGACCAAAACAACACAAAGCATCAAGTGCTGAAAATCAGTAGAGAGGCTCCAAGAGTATATTTTATACGAAGAGAAAGGTCTTTTCTCCTCTACACAAGTATCTCAAAGTACACAGAGCTTGCATGTTGTTAACAACCTTAGTGAACATCTCCTGAACAGTCAAATTATTTAGATAAACATATAACAAAATAAGTTTTCTATTTCTATTATGTTTGCATTCTAAGTGGAGAAATAAAAGTCATACCAACAAATCCTATAAGTGTTAAAAATGTACCCTGAGTAATGCGACTATATACTGGATTTACAGCTATGTTTTCCTGAAAAAAACAAAACACTAAACCAAACAAGAGATGAAATATTGACCAAATGTACAACAGATGTCAGCAAGAGGATAAATAAGCTGAAATAAAAGGGAATTTTTGCTCTAAGCCTACTGTCTAATGATTTCATCTATCACTTGTGCAATTTTTTCAAGACAAAGTGTAAATTCTTTGTCAATAGTGTTTCCTTAAAGGCAACAGCAGCTACATATAGCAAAGCATGAATTTAATAGTAGGGCCAACTTTAACTCCTGCTCTCCTACCTCTCTGGCCTGCTCTGGCCTCCTGATATTTAAAGTCTTACAAGCTCAAACTCAGTTTAGCGGGACAAAGACAAAGCTCATAAGTAAAACCATATAAACTGCATGTCACTAAGTAGATGAGAGTTTAACTTAGACACAAGTATGGATGGGGCTGGAAAATTTTAAGTAGTGCACTCCTGCCTCCCATTGCTTCAGCTCTCAGAACAGAGCAATGTGGCTGCTAACAGGCTTCCATTTCTACTGCCGGCAGCTACTGTAAAAAAGGAAAAACTGTCTGTCAAAATCACAAGAACAGATGGTCAAAACATCCCCACAATGTGGTTCAAACAATAGCGTGCCAGAGGACTAAATACTGACAAGAGATAACCATCATCTGAGAAGAAGAAAAACTACTTGAAGTAGGGTATCAGTGAGCCCTTGGAGAAAGGCAGTCCGGTGAGATCTGAAGAGCTGGAGACACTCTGGGCTCAGAGCTTACAGCAGGGGATGTAAATGCAATGTCTTCCCTTTTCTCCCCAAACCTGGTGCTTCTGATGGTGTTATACTCATCCTAGCCATCCAGTTCAGCTTCAGAAGGATCAGACCAAAGGTGCAGTAGCCTGTTTCCAACACCAGCTATAAGCAGCTACCCGGGGAAGAGGTTAAGAACAGGCATGCAAGCACTGATGTTTCCCCAAAACTGTCTCCCAGTTCCTAGAAATTTGCAGCTGTGTGACTTGTCTATTCTTACTCTTCTCTCAGTCATCTCATTTCTTGCTGTGCTATTCTGTCCCTGGGTTTACTCCCTAACTTTGATCATTGGAGTCCTCCAAGCCTCCATTCTCCTGTTCTGTTACATCTTTTTGGTGTTGGAGAGACCTGAACTACATATACTACACACATTCCAAGAATTTGTAGCAGCAGGTGATACTCTATGTCTAGTTCTCTGTTCTCTTTTTCTAATAATTACAAACATCAGACCTGCTTTTTCAGTTGTTACTCAACACAGCATTTTACATTTCCATGGATACATAATAACTTCCACATGTTATTCCCCAGTGGTAATAGTCAGCTTGGTACTTACCATTTTATACATTGAGATTAGTCTTCCTTATGTGGTATATTTTGCAATTATTTAAATCCATCCTCATCTGTCATTTTAAGATCAAGTGTGAAGATGATTTTTGCAGATCTCCATAAATTGTCTTTAATACTTATCAACTATCTTCTTTTTTTTTCAGATATAACCCTTAGGAGTCATTATGCAGCTCATCTTAGACAAGCATACTGAAAAACTATTACAAATTTTGCACCTCAATATATCAAAACACTTAAAAAAATACTGGGATATAATAGGCTAATTATTATGTTCATCTGTACCTCAATGAAGCAAATCAAGTGAAGCTACACTGACCTGTTTGTGTTA
Source organism: Turnix velox (assembly GCA_013400935.1). Classification (NCBI taxonomy): domain Eukaryota; kingdom Metazoa; phylum Chordata; class Aves; order Charadriiformes; family Turnicidae; genus Turnix; species Turnix velox. Next base: position 147,768 of record VZTY01015401.1, read on the forward strand.
AATTTTATTTCTCACATCATAGCAACAGTATTTTTCTGATCACTAAGAGATGTTAGAACACACTCAGATGACCAACATGAGTAGTGTTGTAGTTCAGTATCTTTCATCTGTTTAGCAAACTTGAGCTCTACCAATTGAAAGATCAACTTATATCAGGTACTCGACTAATATTTGATGGGAGAGTGGTTACTATGTTAATAATTTGAATGTTACATATTTCAATCTCCAACAACTTGCATCTTTCAAATAGTTTAAACAAACAAGACACTAACACACAACACCAGCAAGTCTGATGCTACTGTACCTAGTATCAAACAAGTATTACACTTCATAGTGTTCTCAAGCACTTACCCCATGGGCAGAGCTCAATAAAGATGGCTATGATAACCTTTACTTTGTACACATATACATACACATCCAATATATAGACACAAAGCATACAGACAGTAATTACCTATACTGTAATTACAATATATGTATATTTTATACAAGAGGAAACAGTCTCCAATGGTGCCAAGGGACATTTAGATTGGACATGAGGAAAATTTTTTACCCTGAAAGGTTTATCAATCATTGGATCAGGCTGCCAGGGGAGGTGGGTGAGGCACAATCCTCAGAGCTATTTAAAAGATAGGTAGACATAGAGCTTAGAGATATGGTTTAGTGATGGTTCTTGTCAGAGTTAGGTTGATGGTTGAACTGCATTATTGGAATGGTCCCCTCCAAACAAAGTCATCCTATTCTATATATCTAAGAGCTTTCATGTAAGCATATCTATTTAGTACACTTTAATGAGTTATTTTACTGTAAGGATTTCTAAGGATCAAAAGTTCTGTGTATAACCATGGTCTTAATCTGGTCTTTGTGTAGATTTTCTGTGAGCTGTCTGCCCAGTTTAAGAGTACCTACATATTCTTATCTGGATTATATTAGAACCAACTGAAGTGCAACCAGTCCCCAGTCAACAAGCACATCTATCAGAAACCACTATGGCTATAAAGTAACCATCTTTCATTGCAAGCAGCTGTTTACTAATAAACAACTACATAAGAAGCCCTTGAAGGAAAGGCCATAGAAGAAAAAATGGTACTTTAATTGCCCCACAAAAAAGGCAAGTAACTAAAACCACTTCTGAACTGAAACCATAAGTCTTTCCAGCATCCTTCTCAGCTACTGTTTGATTCTATGCCGTGTGACATTTTACACATCCTCATATTTTTTTCTTCCTTTTTTTTGAACTGCTGCCACAATGATGTCACTACATAAAGGAAACATACCATCCTACAGTGCTTTATGCTTTCTATTTGTAACTTCATTGATGCAGCTGTTTAAAATCCATGATTTAATGAAGAGATTCTCAGGTATTTCAAAATTTTTCAAGAAACAGGTAAAGATCCTGCAGTAAGAATTCTGAATTTTGAACTGAGCTGGGAAGCCCTTGTGTTGCCATCTATAGTTTTGTGATACTTGTCTCCAAGTTCTAAAAATTGTTACAACCCTAATTAACTAACATCATGGCATTACCCACTATGCATTAAGCACCAGGCAAACAAGAAGTTAAATGACCTCTTTCCCAAAGAGTTTAAACTTTAAGAAAAAACAAGTAAAGGATGGCAATACACCAACACCACTAATTAAAATTCTTTAGAAGACAAAATTATTCTAACACTGACTTTTCCAAACAAGGGACCTCTACATTGTAGATTCCCACAGCTGAGCTTATCACTCTGTGTTCCCTTAAAAATCACTGGGCATCTTTAGAAACTTGTCATCTGATCCATTTCAGGTAACTCTTTCAGTGTGAGGACTGAATGGTAGATTCCACCCCCTAAGAGGAGCCTCTCTTAATTAGTGAGATGGCCTGTGCTAACTAATCATGCATTGGGTTAGTCCACAAAGATGCCATGGTACACACAGATCTCACAGAGGAATGTGCCAGTCTGCAAGATGGATTCAAGGCAGAAAATCCTAATGGACAAACTTATTCAAGCAGCTTGTTCAGGGCTTAATGGGCACATAAAAGAAAATGAAAGCAGCAAGCAGAGAAGCACATTGCAAAACAAAGGAAAAAAGTGTAATGGAGTGAGCAATAGTAAAAGATCTCTCACTATTATTTCTCAGGAATTAATACTTGGAAAAGGAAGGGAGAATTTCAGAGAAACGCCTAGTGCTACACCCTGTCTACAAAAAGGACAAAAAAGAAGTCTACTGGGAAATTATTTATATTTCACTGAGCTGTTCCTGTAAAAGAAAAAAATATTATCTAAATTACTTCAATACACTCATCTTAGCAAGTCATCAACCATCTGAACTTACTGTGTGCTGCCCTGCTACCTGGGGATCATTCAGATCCTGTAAATCCTGAAGACTTGCTTAAATAGCTGCAAACTCCCCAACTTCTCATTATGTAAAAAAAAACCCCAAAAACAGTGTCATCCTTCCTCTTTGATTGTCCCTCCTCAGTGCAAGTACACAGCTGTTCAAAAGGATCAAGTTTTATCTTCCCAAGCCATTTCTGTTGGGATGGATCCCATACCACAGACTATAAACAGCCTTAGGTACATCATTGGTTATGAACTGGTACATTTCTAAGAACCAACATCATTAAAACACAAGGCAGTTCACTGAACTTGGAAAAATTACTAAGAAATTATTCTCCAGAGCATAACATCTGGTACAAAAAACACTGTTTTCAAGTGCAAGACATGTAAGAACTGGAGGCTGAAATAAAACTCATTAATCTCTCTCCACCCCCATGTTCAAAATGAGAAACAGAAGAAATAGCCTTTGGTGCCTCATATTAGGATGACACAAATATGAGATGCCTCCCATCTGTTTTGTTCGCTATTTTTCTATAAAAAAGTAAAATTATCCAGTTCTTTTTTTCTGCTTTCAATAGAAATCCTGAAGGATATTTTCAGAGTTGTTAGGTTTTTATACTATTCTCATCCCATTTTATTTAAGTATCTGTGAAATACCACTACCCTGCCCTGGTGAACAAATATATGAGCATTTAGGTATTATTAAAATTATCATGAGCTGACTTAAACAGATCACAGATCTGGCTGAATTTAGGGAGATAGGAGTGGAGAAGTAGCTACCTCTGTACTCCTGTAATAAACGCTTTACCTGCTGGAGCCTTGCTACAACTGTGACTAGCCCATGGGGTTTCTAAGCTCCTGCAATCTCCAGGCAGATTCCAGTAGCAACAGACCACCAGAGGGGGAAAGCATTGGCCATGACCCCTCCACCTCATCCTGCAATACCAGAAACTGGGTGAAGTTGACCTTCTTGGCTTTAAATCACCTGGCAATTTCCTTTCACTACAGAAATTCCTGCTGTCTAGTCAGAGCTTATCTGCACCCCCAAAGGAATGAATCAAAATCCCACCTGGGGCGTTCCACTCCATGTGGTGTGTTGGGAAAGCTGCTTGGACACTGTCCTAAACCCTCACTGCACAAACACTGCTGAACACTATTTCAAGAGTTACTGTTGATCTTTGATGAAGAGCTAAGATAAAAATTATCTTTCCTGGGAACAAGATGAATTTGCAGCTGGCTCATGGACACCCTTCTTCCTACCCAAAATGTGTCCCCATTGTGCTCATGGCCCTGAATATTCACCTTTTTCTTGGTTCTGTTCTGTTTTTGCTTTAATCTTGCAAACATTAAAGCATTACCATGCCATGGCCCATCAGCTCAATGAGTTGTAGCTCACCACAGAAAGCTTAAAAAACTACTTTTAATAGATATTACTGCTCCTACATAGCTGAAACTGAATATAAAGGTCATCACCACTTTTAAGGAATGCTAAAATGCTATTAAAACTGTTGCGTGGCAATGTGAAAGTATTATCAAATAATTCATATGACTTTTGGATATGCATGGACCAGAAATTAAGGAAGAAAACAGATTTCAATATTTGATTTTGTTTTTCTAAAATAATGGCTGGCTTCATTAGAAATTAAGACCACATGTTAAAATACAGATCTCTACAATTCTCCATTGTAGGGGTGTTGGAATACGTCTTTTTGAAAAACAAAAAAATAGTGAATGACATTCTGCTGCTCATTTTAACTTAGGACTGTGCATTTTCTCAACTTTCAGTGAGGAAAACAGAAGTAAACACATATTAAAAATAATTTCCTAGACTTGAGATACCCTTCTGCACAGTTCAGTAAAGAAATTCAGGTACAAACACAATCACACAAGAAAATTTCAATAGTAAAGCTGTAACAATTCTTTATCCTCTTGCCATCTTCCCAGACAAGCAGCTTGAAAGTTATTTCAGCCTTATTAGAAAGAGGAAAATATTTTCAAGGTCTCATATAAAATGTACTATTGTTTTATTCTTGTAACACAACACCACACAGACATTCCTTCAAGTAATATTTTCAGTATTTAAAAGAATTACATGAACTTTAAAAGTGGTATGAACTCTCATGTCCTGATCTCAGTATCTTATTATCCACATAGCTTTATGCTGTGCAGAATGCTTGACTGTCAGCAACCATAAATATACTCCCTTAGTATAAACAAAGGGCAAAATTCCCCTCCTCTCCATGCCTGAATGCAAGAAATTTCCACAAAAATGCCACGGGAGAAAGCTTTCCCTTGGGAAAGGTCATGCGGTTATGCCACTGACCCTGGCTGCCCAAGGAACACTGATGATCACTGATGGACAGTCACACTCAGCTGATGGCACACATCCATGGATTGTCCCCACTACTTTGCTAGACTCATTTGTGCTCATACAGACATCCTGCCCCTTCTCAGGCTCTCCAGCCTCACAGTAGTGAGGAAAGAGAGAAATCCTTTGAAACTGTATGAAGGAAATAGCATAAAGTACCGTTTCTACTCAAAACCAAGAGTGTTAATTCAAACATACAATGTGCTTGCATTCCAGAGAAAAACCTGATAGCAGCCTCTCAAGTGTGGGCCTCACTTCAGTGGTCCCTGGCAGAATAGTCACGTTAGAAAAACTGAGATCCTGGAAAGAAAGAGTGCAGCACTCTCAAAGTTAAACCATTCAGATCATGGAAAAATGGTCAGAAGCCTTCAGAGATGATTAAACTTCATCAAAGTGGTGGAACAAAGCACAGGGTGGATACTTGTGGACAGAATGATTAGTGAGATTGTTCTGGGTCTGCAACAGCAAGAGTCGAAGAGTTCCTGCTTTGGACTGAAGGAAAAAATTCCAGCACAGCATTTTAGAAATTCTGCTTCTAAAACGAGGAAGCACTATTGAAAGAAAGACGCTTTTTCAATTACAAAAAAAACCCCAAACAAATTAAACCTCAAGAAGTTACACACTGAGGCTAGGGCAACACAGAAATTGACTTCCAATTTTAATTGAGTTGATCCATTCAGGTTGAAATTTTGTGGGGAAAAAAAAAAAGCAGAAAAATATCTTTCTAAATTCTTGGTAACAGCATTTAAAAAAAAAAAAAAATCATCTGCTCTGCATCTCAAGACCAGAAAAAGCACCTGGAGATGAACTTGTCTGCTTATTTGCCAAAGCCAATAAGGCTGACAGGGAGATTCCAAAACTCTGTGGCACCACCCACACAAACTTGGAAGGTCCATCTATCACATGGGGAACATTTAGTTCTGCCTATTTCTGTCAAGCTTGCTATAGTTTAATGCAATAATGGGATATTTATGAATGCAGACTGACTAGACTATACAAAGTATAAACTGTATAGAAACAAATTCACTTTTGAAAACTTAGGCTGTTGTCAGCTTTTATTACAAATTTGGTTTTGCTCAAGACAGAAGAAAGATCTAAGAAGAAACAGGGAAAGACAGGTATTATCCCTCATTTGATTAGAAATTAACAAATCACAAAAGCTTATATATATTCACATTTAAATATATTTTAAAGCAGATATGGTTCAGATGGTCTCTGGAACCATTAGTCCAAATCCCAAGCTATCCATATACCAGGGGGAAGATCATCACACCTGCCTCCAAACTGGACTACACATACTCAAACTGAAGCCTAACTTTCCCAGGCACAGACATGGAGACCTCCTGCACATCGTTCAGGACATCCTTCCCAGCTACTAGAATGAAGCTCTCCAGCACTAGCAGCTTTGTGCACCACTGGCCTCAGCCACTGGCTTGACAATGCTCTTCTGCTCCAGTCACCCTTGGTGCACAGCAAAAGTTAGTTTAATCACCTCTAAAATTGTGTATGTCTTTCAGAAAGATCCACACTACATCTTGAGCCCTAAACACAACATAAGCAATGCACTGCTTTCCTTACCTTTTTTTACATATTGCTATTATTTATGAGAGCACATCAGTAACTATTTTATGCTTAGAGATTTCCTGTTACTTCAGCAAATGCAGCATTTGTCTTTTTCTTGTTTCTGACCCGAGTCCCAAAAGAAGTTTATCATTCTCAGAGTATGTCCCTTTGTTCTCATTCTTCCTCAGAAAACTCATTCTGTTATCTGTCACCTTCCTGCAGACAGAGTCCAATTTCCCATTCTTCAGCAAGTAACTGTCAACATGGTGCAATGTACAAATTTTCAGGTACACATCTATGCACAGTTGCACACTGCTCCAGTGAGGGGATTTTTTATTTCTTCTTTATCCCACCATGTCCCAAAATAATTTGGTTCTGGGTTATTTCCTGATTGCTTTAGGTGTATTGTAGTTTCATGCATGTTCAGAAAAATTCACTGTATCCAGATCCATTACTTACAAGCAACAGTACACAAAGCAACGGGGGACTTTGATGGTACCTACAAAATAACAATATCAGAGAAGATCAATTCTGAGATCTCTAAAATTGCCAAAAGAAATTACTGATGTAAGCAAGATTATTTCCAAGGAACAGCTGAGGAGAAATCAGAAGCTTTGCTCAAAGCAGAAAATCCCTCTGAATGAAGAATCTTAAGGCATCTTAAGTTAATTTTGAGGCAGTGATTACTCAGCCTTTTTAGTGCAAGTTTTTGATAGCTATATAAGGTACTCTGACTGGAATATTTAAAAAAATATTATTCTATAATATCTTCTAAAATATACATTATTATTCTAATTATAAATGGTAAATTCTAGTTACACTAACTCTATCCCAATTCAATTAACTTTGATACTTTTTCTTGCAACATTTCACTTGCAACTCTTACTTTTATCTTAAATGTTCAAGGAACCTAAACCTCTAATTTTAATTTCTGAAATAGCTAATTTCTTTCTACAGTGCACTATTCAAAAGCAACTGGGTCAAACTTAGTTCCTTATGAACAATCCTTGAAACATTAAAATTGCATGAATAGCCAAGAGCCTCATTGCATCATCAAGGCCAAGGAGGAGCAAATAAATCCCTGCCAGTTAGTCCTACTCATCAGTAACTTTTGTTTGACTAAAGCATATCAGCTAGAAAAGCAACCTGCCATTGTTTGAAGATTTAGAGAGATGAAGAACCTCTTGCTTCCCTTCATAATTTGTCAGAATAATGAATCATTTGTGCTGTGAAAAATGTTGTGCATTATTCCTGATTTGAATCTGCCCAGCTCTCTGGCTATAACCTGTAATTGGTGTCATGTTTTTCACTGCTGTTCTAGAAACTCAATATAAAACCGGGATATTTTCTCCTGCTTCAAGAGATTTAAATTTCTTAATGAGACTATTCTAATAGGGCAAATGGATTAAAAAAATCATAGTACTCAAGAGAAATAGCTTCATTAGATGTCACAAAATTTTGGGTGACTTTCTTCTGAAATCCTGCTGTGGCTCTATATGCTTTCAACAATATTGAACTACAATATTCAACTACAGCAGACGTTCCCAGTAAAGTGTGCATCCAGAGGTAAGGCTATTCTTAAGTTCTAATCAGTTTCTACCTGGAAAACAACTTCTCCTTTTACAATGGGGTCACACAAGCAACTTGTGAACTGGCAGCTCAAAAGGGCCTTACATCCCTTTCAGACTTGCCATTTTCCAGGGCATTGCCAACTCCATCTCTGGAAATTCCATCTGATTGTAAGTAAAAAACAAACCTCACCACAACAATAAAAAAAAATGTAATACATTGTACAGAAAAGAAGTAGAATCTCCTTCATTGGGAATATTCAAGATTCAGCATGACAGGGTGTGGACAACCTAACCTGAGCCTCTGCTTTCTACAGCAGTTCAGATGGTAGACAGAGGACCTTTCCAACTTATGACTTTGCTATGACACATAATCACAAATGCACTTAATTCATTCTCCATTAGTTTCCCAAAGCTATGGCGAAAGCTTAGAAACCATTTGGTCTGGTAGGTTTTTAATGATGCCACTAGTTCTCTCAGTGCTAACTCAGTGTCTTCTGCTAAGCTCTTACATGTAGAGTCTGATTCATGCAGTGCTGCAGTACATTGAGCAGATGTATTAGATACATCACACCATGGTCCTAACCACCAAAAAGTGAGCCTGCAGGCTACACTCCCAGCAGCAAATTTGGGCTCATAGGAACTGTGTGCAGGGCACCACACATTTCTCTGCACACAAACACGAGTGCAGGCTTCCTAGGATGGGTACTTGGCTCTGACCACTCATTATCTCTGGATTTATCTTCCAGCTAAGGGATATGTTTATACATCTGACTAAAATATTTCCTTGCCTTTTTTAATTTGTAAACTTACTATTCTAACAGTCGCCTCTGCTCATGTCTATGAAGAATTACATGCCAACCTTTTTTTCTTTGGTGTATTTTAACAATGAAGTAATCAGGAAATAAAATATAATCTCATATTAAAATAAGCTCTCTGAGGCTGTGATACTGTCTGGATTCATTATAAGATACAGTGTACCTGATAGGACAATATGTCAAACACTTTTGGCAAAAGATAGCAATGCAGTTGTTTGGCAGCCAAAGAAGAGTGAGTTTCTTCACCAATGTCCATAAACAACTCTGGATCCTCTACAAGGGGTTGAAGTTGGGAGGAATCTCTATCTTTTTGATATTTCATCCTTTAGATAACTTCCTGGATGCTGCAATAATCATACAATAGAATCACAGAATAGTTTCGGTTGGAAGGAACCTTAAAGATCATCTAGTTCCAACTCCCACTAGATGAGGTTGCTCAGTGCCTTGTCCAGCCTGGCCTTAAACACCTCCAGAGAGGGAGCAAAAGAATCCTCTCTCCAGTCATCAAGACAGTGAGAGCTAAGCACTTGCTACTATCAGTCTTTCTGTAAAGGTCACTACACTCTACAAACAATTTGTGCCAGCCTGTAACACAGGAGAGAAGACAAACAAATACCCTGCAAAAGAAAAAAAAAAAGCAAAACTGCATCATGGTTAGCTTCCATTTTGTTTATCTAATACTGTGGGTCAACCAAATTCTGAAAAGTTTCTTGGCCTGTGAAACACTCTCTTCAAAGCTTTAAACAATGAGCTTGTTCTTAGTAGTTGGATTAATCCAAATTGTAAAAACTGCTTAGATTAAGTCTGGATGGCTTTCACGTGAAGTAGCCCAGCAATGTGTCAGAGAAACAAATACAGGTTTTGTCCTGTTGACTCTTAAGCCGCTAATTGTTAAAACAGGGGGGAAAGGCCCTGATGTGATCATTGCCTGTGATCCCTTATCCCTTCTGACCAGCACAATCTGGCAGAAAAGAAATAGCTCTACTGATAAGAAGAATTATCTCCTTCAATTGAAGTGAAGCTATAGAAGCTGCTCTCCTTCAAGTCAAACAAATAAATATTGTGCTAGGAGCTCATAGAAATATACCATTGTGATGAATTATTAACTTGCTGCAATTGGGTCTTTTTGGATTAGACTGAGGTAAAGAAGCACAAGTCCCACAGTATCTTCTCTTTTGATTGGTGCACTTGGAACTTAGAAGCAAATTGCAACCATGTTATCAGTCAAAAAATACTGCTGAAAAACAGCACTTCCATTAACAAAGTAATCAGATGCTTTCCAAATCATCTACAGTGAACACCAGTCAACCCAAACAGTTAATGTGAGATGGTAAAGTCAATTTGATATTTATTCCTAGTTGTTGAGACTTGAAATTGGAAGAGCTTGGTTGTTACACACCATCTACTTTGTCATGTATTTGCAAAGATGATCACTCCAGGTCCCTTCCAATCCCTGACATTCTGGATTCTGTGTGGTTCTGTGAAATGCAGTGGAGAAAAAGGGTGTCTTTATTACGCTGCTGACAACTAACTTCACTTCTATGGGGCATATTTGGGCATTATGCCTAATGTGAGTCTGAAGCAGAGACTGCAATGAGAAACAACTGGCTGATCCTGATCTGCCTCTTTGCTGAAAACAAAGTGACAGGAGAGATAAGAGATACTGCATGGCCTGTGAGGAGGGCAGATTTGTTCTTGGCAATGCTCTTTGGTGCCTGCAATTTCAATTTATTCAATAGCAAAGCTATGGTTGTGGCTGTTCAACTGCTTCAGTTATTAACAAGAAAATTGGGAATTCTCCATTTATCTGTGAAACAAGTCTAGACATGTAAAGAGCAAACTACATGAGTGTTTTTGAGGATGGTGTCACAATACACCCACAACCTAGTACTGTGTGCCTGTCATAATTTTTCATGAGTTTTCACAAGGATTTTAATGGTTCTACTCTTTATTTTAACATCCAACGCACATACCACTGACTCCAAGCATGCTGGTACCATACCTGCAATCAGAAAAGTCTCCTAAAGTATCAGCCTCCAATTTAAAAGGCAAAATGTTTTCCATGGCTAATCAAAGCTTTTCTTCCCCACATAACTCTTATTCAACTTTCCCTCTCTCACGTTTCAGAAAAGTGAACTTAAATCCGCAACAGGGCACCACCATATTGAGCTACTTTACTGAATTTTGATGAACAAATGCAGGTAATTTTCTGGGCAGGAAGAGTTGCCAATATGAAATCAGACTGTCTGAAACAAGCAGTAAAATGATACCTAAGTCTATGTTTCCAAATATAAGCCATAACACAAGGTCCCTGCCATACATCAAAGTAAGTAAAACTAGCTCATCACCCTCATCTTCACTGAAACTATGTGAAGGCAACGTGAACATTTTGAAACAATGACTGCATTTTAAAAGACCTCTGAAAGATCACAGAACCCAGACATTCAAGAAAGTTTTCAAACCACAGGGAAGATAAGACAAAAACAAAGCAGCAGTGGCTAGACAAACCTCACTTGAAAGGCTTGATAACTTTTGTCTGGCTGCTTTTTTCAGAGGAAGTTAGATTTTGAGAGCAGAACAGCTTTCCTAATAGCATGATCCTAAAATTAAAACAAAAAAGGGAAAGACAAAAGCATAGACTTTTTGCCCTATCCAGGGAAGTCTGACAAGTGGCAGCAGAAAGCAGGGATCAAAAGAACACATAAGTTCTTTTATTGCAGAAAATACCTAGAATTCCACGTTTATCTTACCACAATAAGCTCCTGAATGGTTATCTAAGCTGCTCTTGTTTTGCCAGGCAACTCAATACATCTGTAGGTTTTACCTCACATTAGTTTTTGTCTGGTGTGTTTAAAATGCCATACAGCAAGTAAATATAATGTAAAAGGTCATACATCTCCTTAGGAAAAAGAGTCTTCACAGAAAGTGATTACTTCTGGTATCAATTTGTAATTATTTGTCTCAGTTTCTACAACTACAAACACATAGGTGAGATAGATCACAAAAAGCCCAACCTCTTCCCTCCAGTTGAGGGAGAGAAATCCACGGAAGTACATTAAAAAATCCCCAACCCAACATGAGAAGCATTTCACAAGTACCCATTAACTTCTTTTTTTTTTTTCCATTTCCCTAGGTCTCCTCCTATAAGCTACCAAAAGTTTCCCTAAATTCCAAGCTGTCTTTGTCTATGTAACACATCACAAAGAAATGTGTCTGGCATATTATAAGTGGAACTATTCCTGGCAAAATAATGAGACAGGTTTAAGTCATACAGAAACAAGACTGAACTTGTGAGTTCACAGTTTGTTTAAAACAAAGCATTACCTGCTGTTGCAACAGGAGGGAAAAAGATATCTTAAATCCAAAATATGACAGCAGAAGCAGAAGACAGTATGGGGAAAAAAAGTAGCTGTTCAAGTATTCTCAGAGTAGAGGTCTCCTGTTTTCTAACCTCTCTAATTCAGAAGAGGTCCACAAAGTAGCAGTTACTGCAGAATCCCGGAAGGCTCCCAATAGATTAACAGTCTCTCTATATATAATATATAAACAGTCTCTCTAATTATAGAATAAAGTCTCTTGGTTTTGGACAGCATATGACAAATTTTGAAACCATGTGATCAAACCAAATTGTCTTTTAATATGGTACAAATGAAACCTTTCTTCTGTAGACTGTCAGTCTCCCTCAAGGGAACATCTGATAACTACTGATAACCCTAAGCTTTTTGTGCCTTTGAAAATCAACCTAGAAACACATACAGACAATAGGATAACATTAACAAACACCTAAGAATACTCCCTCCTACAGAGAACAGTCTTTTGAATAAGCTGATCTATCCAAAAACTTCCATTAATTCCTACACAAACCCTGGAGAGCAAAGCCCTGGCTCTTCATCAAAGCTGTACCTGGCTGGAAGAAGAGGTACCAGAGGAGCAGCAAAGAGCTGAGAGGTTCCTTTTTCTTCTTGGTTGTGGAGCACGAGTGGCTATCTTCTGCTCAAAATCCATCCCTTCAGCAGCAGACTGCCACCAGCATGGAGTGACAGAACCAGGGGCAGTGTAAGTCCCTCTCTCGCTCCTGGTGCAGATTTTCTACAGGTGCACATATGTAGCAGAGTCTCATCTGATGTGAAATTTTGTTGCACATCCGGGTTTGTGAATGACTCATAAATAAAAAATACTGGTTTTTCATGGTTGCATACGGGTGGGGATTGAACAAATACACATTTGCACATGGGCTAGAACTACCCTTTTGTGACAGGATTAACACCCAAGACCAGGAGGTCATGATCTAGCAATGAAACAAGAAGGAAAAAGATGCACAGTAAAAAGAAACATGTAGAAAGTGAGATCAAAGTTATACTAATGCTTAATGCTATGGTGAAATCTCTTGTGGAATCAAGCTACAGCAACAGCTAAGGATCAACCACAACCTCCGCAATGACCCACTACCACTGAAGGCCATTCATCATTCTCAGGAAGAAACTTGACTCCTTGCAGTAGGGTCTCAGGCTCCATATGGGATTAACCCAGTTGTTCAGCACCGAATTAGAAAGCAGTGGCCTGGAGTCCTGCCTGTCAGCTGCTGGCTCTGAGGGGAACTTTGAGAGCCTGGCGTTCCAGAGAGTAGCAGCACCAGGTGCCTACAGGCCCTGACTGTGTGGGATGGAGGGTGCATGTCACTGCCTCCAGTGTGAAGAACACTTGGTAAAAATAAAACAGAGGGGAAGTTAAACACTTGCATCTGATGTCAGAGGAAGAGTGCATGGGTCAGGCAACCTGCTAGGGGGCTGAGCCAACTGTACTCTGGTCAGCGGGAACATTTTCATTGACACTGATACTGGCGCTGGGAGAGCCAAGAAAAACATTTTATAATCTGTGCCTCCTCACTCCATCCCACAGCCCACCCTTTTGCAGTATTCAGAAAGGAGAAGTTCTCTACTGATTTCCGGAAAGCTTTTGATGCTCTTTCTATCACATGTTTTCATTTAAATTCTCTGGAGACAGACACCAACTAATTGCCTGTGGTAAACCAGAGAGTCCCCAGGCTGTGCAGTGCAAAAACCCTTCTTGGCCACTCTCACCCACACAGGAGCATGCTAGGGCTTGGCAGAAGCCACCAACCTGCCTTTATCCCCATCACTGGGCTTAGTATTAGTCAAAAAGGATGTCAGTTTGGATGAGCTGCTGAAAAGCATCTGGAACTATAGTAATCCTTAGTAAAAATACCCCAAATGCAGTCAGCAGTCATTGCCAAGTCACAGTATCTGCAATAACATGGTGACTCCAGTCTAAGTGTAGAGGAACAGCCAAATTCTCCCTGGAAAGTAGATGTTGACATAATATTGTCTTTTTAATGCAAAGCTATTAAGCAATTTTAATATGGAATAGTTGTTATTTTATTAAATTACATGCACAATGAAAGTGAAATTAGACCACATCTGTGAGGTTTTAGAGGTTTGTTTGGGTCTTTTAAAGACTTCTATGGAAAAATATAACCTAGGTCAAGATTTACTGGGGAAAAAAAGAAAACACAAAATTTTTTAAAAATCAATAGAAAGTACAATAACTACAGTTTTTTGGGTACATTTCAATGGAAGTAATTATACTGCATTCATAACTTAATAGGCTTTTTTTACATTATTCTAAATAATTCTCCCTTCCAAACAATATCTACTCCTATTTAACTCAATCAACCAATGTCTCCCAATTGTTTATTCATTCAGCCAATGATAAGTAAGTGACACTTCTTGCTACTTATTCTAATCTAGGTAAAATATTTGTTCCTCTATGAATAATTCACTACTAATTACAACAGTCTGATGTATGGTATTTGGTGTTACTAAAAATAGGGCCACAAATGAATAAATGGAGCTAAAATTATTTTTTCAAAGTAGAGTGAAAGAAAACCCAAAGCTCATACATAGCCAATGACAGCAGTTCTGTTCTCAGACTTTAGACACCCATGTATACACAAAATAGTTGCAAACTGGAAAAGGCTCTGCTTACTCATGAAAGGGAATGTAACATGCAAAATTTAAAATACTCAACTTCTGTCAAATTCAAAAGAAAAGAAAATTCTAACTCTCATTTTTTCACTGTTCACTTCTTCCTCTTGCTGCCTTCCGCCTTCCTCAAAAGCCAAGTGTCTCCCTCCAGACTGAAAAAATACTTAGCTTTGAGTGAAACTGAATCGTAATTAGTTTTTCTATTTTGAATTAAAACAATGCAAAAGCTTGGAGACAGTCTATTAAACATGTATGTCAGAAACAAACTCCTTAAAGGCTGAAATATTCTTAAAACTTGTCAGAACTAAGGAATTTACAGTCATGAGACATAGCTAGTCAAGAATTTAGCAATCCAAAACAGAACTGGACATTTATGCAAGTATCAAGAAGATCCAATTTTACAACTATGTAATTTTTGGAAGACAAAATAAATCTCAAGATGTGGGACAAAACAATCTGTAACTTCAACAGGTTGTAACGCACATGATGCACATGGATGACTAAAGCAACCTCCTGAGAGGTTGCTAGAACCTCCTTAACAACCCATGGCAAAAGACAACATGAAAAATATATCCTTGGTCTTCCTGGATTTCAAACATAACCTATAGGAATACCTTCTGTACCACTTAATTTAATATTTTCATTATTGAGTGGTTTGCTTGGTGTTTTTATAAGTGAAATGCACCTACAGCAGCAAAAACCTCTCCTAAACTTAAACAAATACTCTCAGTGCTTACTGAGGCAGCAACCTCCTAGTGAATTAATGGAATCACAACATTTCATGACACAATAGCATACAAAAAACACAGCAGTATAAAAGGTACTAATTAATGACCAAAAAACCCCCAAAAACCCAGAAAAGGATCCTTGAAAACAATCAAAAAGTCCCTATGTTGGCTTGATGTGTCAAGATGTATGACTTAATGCCATCAGAATCTGAGTTTACTAAACTGACACTGTGATAAGGGTGAACATTAAAAAACACACATCTTGGTGGCTGCTGTCAGAGTCACAGGTGTTGGCTGCAATTTTAACAATAGCACTGCTTTGCCTGGGGTACTCAGCCCAGTTGAAGAGAAAGCAAATTGGAATAAATGTTCATAAGAGATTTGCATGTCTTATTTACTCTCATTCTGTTATTTGAGGCCAGAAAGAAGATTTAAATCCCAGGAATTACATTTAAACCAAGCTAGTTAATCAAGTGACTTAGGTGCAATCTGTCTTTTTTAGAAAATCAACTGAAAAATGCTGTAATGCATTAACAACGTCCAGAGGTGCATTTACTTTGCTAATGACTGATCAAAATATGTGCTTCCTTCCCAAAGGACAATGTGCAAAGAACAGAAAAATGCTCCCAGTGGGAAGCTAACAGGACTATGAAACTGAAGAGACCAAGTAAAGCACATTCACTACCATTGGGATGGAGGTGGTCTTGATCCACATTCATAAATAACGAGTAACCACAAGATACAGAAGAAAGCCTTCACCAATTACAAATGAAGGTCTGTTGCCCTCACCCAATATCCTCACCTCATCTGCCAAATAAGCAATACTCACTACAACTACAAATAAGGGAGAACACCTGTTCAAAAACCATACAACCGAAGATGCTGCACACCAGGGCTCTGTTTTCAATTCTGTAACAAATGTCTTATGCTCTCATAAGCAAATAAGGGCTTGAAATGTACTTTGAGGATGCTGACAAGCCTTACCTGAATGGTGCTCAGAGTTCATGAGTGGGGCATGAAGCAATGAAACCTGAGATGCTTTGGTTTAGAAGTAGAGTTGGAAGAAGAAGTGGCAAAGCACCCTTCATAGTCCAATCTACTTCTTCAAGATTCCTAAAGAAGGAAGATGAGATTCCCCTTCCTGGTTTCCCAAGCCTGAAAGATATTCAACAGCCACATCTCTTGGCAAAGAGCCTCAACAATGAGGCTACAGCTACACAAGGCCATGGTATTCCATTACTGACTATCAAAAGTTTGTGGCTGAGAAGAAAGGAGCACAGCATCCTCATGGCAAGAGAGTGTATAAAGAGAGAAACTCGATTCTACAGTCCTGTAATAAGGTTCATTATTGAGCAGCTGGCCTGCACCACTAAGCACACCACTATGGAGGCCAAACCTGTAACACATCATTGCCCAGAGGTTTAACTTCAAATGGAAAAATGTAAGGTTTATTTATCCTGAACACCTCCAAGTGGAGAAAAGATGGCATGAGGCACAGGTTCAGAGGAGGCAGGAGGTTTCTCTGCCACAGGAGTGGTCACTGCCAGGCCACTGCACAAGCCACAGGGGTCTCTGTACCACTTCTGAAGGAATTAGTTCTGCACTGAGCCCACCAAAAAAGTCCCTGCTGACTGCTTTGGTGCAGTTTTCGGTACTCATCTGTAAATGCCTTGGATTATTTTTAGGTTTCTGAAATGTAAGGAATCTCAGGTGTCTGCAGTAACTGGCAGAGGTTTCCATGGGCAGCTCAATCAAATGCAGCTGCCTGAACTCTGCTTTAAGGGATACCAAAGTTCATAGACACCATAGGGCCCAAAACCTGATTATTGCAGGCATTTATTCAGCTGAATACGAACTATTCTAAAAGTACCTTTTTTGTCATAAAATGAGGTAAAAAAAATACAGATAGAAAACTCACATGAACAAAAGCAAGCACAAAACTACTTGGGACTTCTGACTTACAAACAATACACGCTGCTTAAAATGCAGAGGCATTGCCACAGAAGAAAAGTTACTAGTTCTATTGAGACAAAGTAACTGATGTGTGGTTTGCATGGTGGGAGGGAACGAAAAAGAAAAGAAATTGATTTATTAGCCTTTTTGCAACTTTGTGTGTTTGCTTTTTCAAAATATTACTTTTACTTTTAACTGATAGATACAAATGAAGAAAATTTACATTTATCAAAGCAAGTATTACTCTCGCTAGTTAAATTCCACTTCCAGAGATACCTTAGATAGTTTTAAATGTACTTTGATATACTGCCTTAATTTTTTGACGTAAAGGGTAAAATTACAGGACTTTCCACTACTAGGTATAGTCTTCTTTTTCACCATTTTCACTTAAAGTCAATACAACTTAATCCCACTTTACTTTGCTAATGAACTCTTTGTCCATTTATCTATCAAGCTATTTATAAATATCTCAGAATCACAGCATTATCTGGTGGCTAAAGAGCATGTTTCAACTCAAAACAGATGGACATGTCATCTCATGTCCTCCATAAACAAAAGGTAAGAGCTCGGATTCCAGCAGAGATTTAAGCCTATAATCATGTTTCCTATGTTCAGTCTCCCAGCTTTACTTAGGTGCTTTTAACAACACAAAACAAGAGCCTAAGAGTGGCCCTTAACACACAGAAGCACTGGAAAGCAATATATTGCATACCAGATGCTCCATGAGACAGGAGATATGTGTGGATGCTGCCCCCCCCCCTTTCCCAAATGTGCAACTCGCTCTGTTTGGCTTCCCAAGACCATTCAAGGAAAGAAGGAACTGCCATATCATTAGGGCAAAAAGGTAGTATCCATTGGCAGACAGGAGGCAGGAATTCACAGAAATGTCATCAAACTATTTTGGAAACTTTTTTTTTCCCAAATATTCACAGCTTGCCTATGCTGACACAACAGCAAGTTCTACCTGTACGACACAGATAAAAATAGGCATTTTTTGATGACATGTTATATACAGCAGTATGTGAACAGAGCAGTAATTCAACAAAATGGACCTTCTCAATGAGAAAAATTTGTAGCAACACACATCCACATTAAAATCACATTCTTTGCAGATGCTGTGTACATTTTAAAATCAAATGTGATGTTTTTATCTCCGTTTTTAACCAGAAAAGTATTCACACAATACCAACACTAGATCAATTTCACCCTACATTATTTCATTCCCCATCAAACAGCAACAGTGTAATAAATGCAAAATATGCTCATTCATTTGACACATTGCCATTTGTACATATTCTAGTACTAAATAATTAATGCTCCGAGTTTGTGAAAAAGGTTAAATTGAAATTAATTCAATAATATTCCCATTACTTAGTTTCAAGATATAACTAAGAGCATAAAAGCAAAAGAGCTACAACCAAGAAAAATTAGTCAGTGGTTTCTCACTTTGTACTCCTTTCAAATACATTCACTTTAATAATCAATATATGTTCGAAAAAAATTTATCTAACCTGGGCTCATCAAGCAGTGCAGAACATCAGAAATCCTTTATACACTGTTTTTCACCTGCAATCAGATAATGTGCTTACTGCATTCTGCAGCCTCCTCGTTCACTAAATCCTACTAATGATTTACACTGAACCGAAACTAGTTTCTCTCAGGTTTACATTTCTTGGGTGTCTTTAGGCAGAATCTACAGTTCTTTTCACATTTTTAAGCTCTAACATTAAATGCCACAAGCCCCTGTCCCTTCCCACCTAGATCTAACCTTTTTCAAACTAAGCAATTTGAACAAACTAAACTTGGTGCCCTAAATTAGTTCTCCCTTATAACACAGTGGTGGCAGGATGGGGAGGGCTATCCCTTATCCCTCAATGTTTAAATGATCTGTTGGGATTGATGTAAGCATGAAAGTAGTTGCAACTAAGAACCCATGGATTTTAGTGTCTCTCCAGCAAGTCTGAAAATATCTAATTCTTTTTATATCAAGAGACTAAAAGTTCCAATAACTTTTTTGTTGCTGGACTTTTACCTCCAAATACGATTATATTTACCCAAGGAAAAAAAACTACTAAGAAATGCCCCAGTGTTACCCTGTGACATTGAAGCAAATACTCAAAGTCTGTTCAACTAGCTCTTAGTATGATACATTAAAAAAAAAAGCCTCAGTATTTTTGCTGATATCAAATGCTGGAATAAATGCTGTTGTAATTTTAGGGTTCTATTTTAACAGTTAAAGGAGAGACATCTGGCAATAATTTACAAATAAATACTGTGTCTCCATTCTTAGTTTCTCCTCCAAAACACTACCTAGGACATTTTTGCAGCATGATTCACATAATCAACATAATACATTGTAATGCCTTTCAAAAAATTCCGAATTCTCAGTTCATTCAATAAAAGAATTCACTTTAGAAAGAGAAAAGTGAATGTGCCATGCCAGAAAACTCGCTCTATTGACTCAGCTCCGCTGCCAGGAGGAACAAAGTGGTGAAACAAACTCCACGATTTCAAAAGCGTTTTTTTAACAGGGAGAACAGAGAGAAAAAGAGACTTATTTACCGAAATCTGAGATTCCACAGGTGAGGCCAGAGAGGGTCTGAAATCCTCTTCCTTTAGTTCCAAAAGTTTAATTTTACGATGAAGCCAGTAGTAATCCTTTCAAGCTGCCAGGTAAAGCTCACGCCATATCTCAGCCCTATTTTCTTTCACCCTTTTGCAGCGTAACTTTGTTATTTGCATAAAGCTTAGTTCTGGCCTATGGGACTTTCAGAACAACTACATGTTAGATTAGCTGTCTTGACACGCTCTATCAAGCATGACATCATGGATCTCCATGGCAACTTTAACCACACCTGCCCAGATGCCAGAGTTACCTGTCATGTTCAGACCAAAATGAACAGAACAAAAAAACCCTCAACCACCATTTTCTAGGCACTTGGCCTTACACGAGCACCAGAAAGGTGCTTTTTTTTTTGTGGTTTGGGCGTTTGTTTTTTTTTTTCTAATTTCGTTTGCTAAAAAATTTGTCCTTCACAGAGCACTGGCTGAAACACTGACCCTTCCACATCTCCCAGTACATTTCCTAGTCAAATAACAAATTGAATCTGTGGCAAACATCTTCCAGCTCATTTTCTAAAGGCATATTCAAAATCTCCAGCTCTGAGAAATTTCTACATGCTCATTTTTTGCTCTCTGTACTTCAGAAAGTCGTGGGGTTTTTTTAGCCTTGACTTGTAAAACAGGTTCACTGCAGGGATTACCCCCCTCTCATGGTCAGGTTAGCTTTTTAACCTCTTAATTGCAAGCTCTTTTTCATCCTTACAACCTCTGGCTCAGCTTTTGTTCTTGTTCCTGCTCTATCCTTTGCTACTGACCACACTCAGCCACACCAAAGCAAGTGACTATGTCCTGCCACAAGCTCAGAAGTAAATGATTCACATCATCTCAAACTTCACACACCTGAAACAGTTTTCCTCCTTTCTCTCACTTCTTTTTTCTTTCTAACTTTCCTAAGAATTACATTAGTGCCTTACTTTCATTAACACAGATGAGACAGCCCTGGCTGGGTATCCAAAACCCCCCAAAAAACTTGCATTACCTATTAAAAAAAAAAAAACAAGAGATTTTGTTTCTTGACTTTTCAGGTGGAGGGAGCTGCTGTGGAGTTTTCTCCTAAGTGGAAAACCTTCACCTCCCTAGCTGCTGAGCTTACCATGCAGTTTAGCATACAGACAAGCTAAGTTGCTGCTTATTTGTCTCACAGCAGTATCCCAAGGCCCTTGAGCAAATAAAGATGGCCCTGTCTCTGTGAGCTTTCCTTTCCAGAATAAGCATCGCCAAGAGGGTAAGAAGGGTGGAGGAGGGACAATCTGTGTGCACAGCTGGGAGGTTTCAGGTCACCACATTAGTTAACCATCAGTAATTCCCAGTGGCATTTTTACACAACCACAACTGTAATTCTGATTTGAAGCAGGTTATCAAGAGCAGAAACATGTCCTCAGCAGGCACATCTATGGAGGGATTTGAATAAGCTTGGAGGAAACCTCTCTGGAGGTGTTTAAGGCCAGGCTGGCCAAGGCACTGAGTAGCCTGATCAAGTGGGAGGTGACCCTGCCTGTGGCAGGGGGGTTGGAACTTGATGATCATTAAGGTCCCTTCCAACCCGAACTATTCTAGGATTCTATGATTAATATGGGCAGACTTTGCTGGTGCAGGTGATGCAGTATGGTCTCATAACTTCAGATATTTTCTTCCCAATGTTTATTTTTTGCAAACCTGTGGTCAGTTTGCCAAACTCAGATACTGACAGTTACAATGTACAAAAGAATAAAAGTCCACAAAAGTATATACAATGTTACCAATCTTGATTTTCTGGCCCGTTATTGTTGGTTACAGAACTGATGGGTTTTAGAGGAACCTGGTAGACAAATGCTATGATATCCAAGGGACTATCTCCTGGCTGTAAATACTGGGATGTTTTATGTTTCAGCTGCACCACTGGACACAGATTAGAAAATGGGGCTGCATTAGCTACCACCCTAGATGAATATCCCACTGTGGGGAAATTCCCACCATGGACAATTTTACCATTTTCCAGATACCGGAGCAGTAAGAAGGGAGAAAAGGAACTTGGAAAATATAGTATGGCATTTTAATTCATGTCTTCCCATACATTTTACAGATTGTGAATGTGATAAATGTATGTTACCTACTATGTTTGTATGCAGTTTGTTTTCTGTACCACTGCTGCACATACATATATGTATAAGGAGAGGGAAAAAAAGGACTTGTGTATGCTAAAGACACAAACACACCCTCTGAAACAAAATTACATTATGGCCTCCTTCATGGAGCAGCAAGTAAGCATGCATTACACATACCTATGTATACACATATAGTTATGTATTTCTATACCTACATGTTTCTATATACAGTGAAACATGCCTATACACCCATATAAACATACATGTGTGTACATGCATAGGCACAACTGGTAAGAAAACAACCCTCTGAAATGCAATGCCATGACCATAATAATCTTAATGCATCTGGTGAGTCAGACTGTTGATATGTTATATTTCAACTAAGCAAATTTCTGTCAATCAACTGCTCTAATTTATTTCTGCATGGTCTTAATGAGGCTTCTGTTAATTTTTTTTTTTTTCTAACTTAGGCTGAATGGACAGAGTCCATAGTCTTTCTCATTCCCAAGATAGTTGGATGATCTCAGTAATTTTAAAGTCATTTTGTTTTAGAATTATAAAAAAAACTCATTACGTGCAATACATATGTAAAATCATCAAAAAAACTAAAGCAGGATTTCTTTGCATGAATTTTACCCTCAGTAAATTAGAAAGGATGACACATTTTAAACAAATAACAGTAACAGTAACTGCATTCCTTCTGTAATTTATTGCCTTCAGAAAAGACTCAAATTACAAAATGTGTAGGGTGTAATGCTGTAGGCCATTCAAACTGGGTTTGCTGTGCCTGTAACACTGGAACTAAATATTTACATGACTCCAAAAGATCTAATCTCTGGATTTCACCCCCCTCCCAACCCCTTTATTTAATTTGTATGCTATCTTTATCCACCACCCAGCACATTCCACACAGTCTCTAAAGTTCATGGAAGAGATAAGTGGTGAGAAAAAAAAAAAAAAAAGTCAAGATGTTCAAAGGAAAGGAGGGAAGCTGTTCGAAAATAAGGAATATATCATCATCATTAAAGCTGAAGTCTTGCAGTAATTTTAGCCGGATACATATGGATTCTAGCAATTGTGTTCTGAGTCAGTGATAGCACCTGGGATCTCTAGAGACCCTGTTAAAGAGCCGTATTAGGGGAGGGGTTACCCAATAACAATCTTTTCAAACCTGTAACAATGGTCTGATCTCCAAAGTATTCAAAAGAAGCTGGAAATACAGTAAGAATTCTCATAACAGAGTACAATATTTTTCCAGCTTGTTTTTATTCCTTACTTACAACTAATTTGCTGTTAGTGCTGAAATACTTACAAAAGACTAAGGAAAAAAATAAACCTTTCATAAAAGGCTTCCTGTCAAAGATTTGTTAAACTAAGAATAATGAATACAAGATTTTTTGAACTCTAAATTCAGTTGGTTGACTGAAAAAAGTTAATTGTGGGATAGAAGGTTGTAAAGCTGAACATTGTACAAAAAACCAGAACCCAGAGTTAGACTGTGAAGAGATCCTTACATGGCATCCCTTGAATCCAGAAGGTTGGCACAACAGCAGCCTCCACCTGCTCTGACAAATACATCAGTGTGTCACATCGCCTCTGACCCTACATCTGCTCTTTTGCTGCTGAAAAGCATTTGCAGCTGGGTGAGAACCAAACCACCTTAAGTTACTCTGCTGCCAGACCAAAGTGAATGTCAAAACAGCTTGGAGGAGGCAGATACCTGCAGATGAGTTCATTCTGTTTGTATTAAAAGACTTAAAAACAGAAAAGAAAGCAAATGAAAGGGTAACAGAGCCAGCTAAAGCATACAGACGCACTCCACAGGTATTTTCTTTTCTCCTGAGCAGTGGTGCCAATATCTGAAAATGTAACAGAAGTTAACAGCTGTTCCATATTTTCCCTTCAGCTGTGAAAAGAAGATGGAGACCTATACTCTAAGATCAAGAGTCTCACCTTCATCCCTTTCTCACTCTATACTAAAAAAAAAAGATATTAAAGCTCTTCAAAAATGTCAGTTTCAATAAACAATTCCAAAGTAATATTGAAGCTTTCATTTTTATTAATATTTCTTCAAATTTCAAGGGAGAATCTGAATTTTAGTAATCATTAAAAAAATCTGTTTAATACTTTATTAAATTCTCACCTTTCATAATGCAATAACAGTTCTGTACGAGTTATAAGTACTGTTCAACAAAAAGCAAAGAACAAATCAGACTTTCATACCTGATCTCTCAGTCTCTCCTGGTGTCCCATTATTGCTGTGGCATGGTGAGGATATTTCTGTTTCAGATGCTCAAGAAAAGCCTCTCTCTTCCTGTCCATTTCTGAGGTTTGCATTCCCAGTATTTCTTTGGAACTGCGAGGGCCACCTACTGTATGTCTTCGAGGGATGTTGCGGGTGGACTTTGAATTAGAAGAAGTGTGACTGTTCGGGGTCAAACGCAGCTCTTTAGACCGGAGACATTCTGCATCATCTAGTGATGTGACATGCAAACTGGTTTTTGCCTGGTCTGGAAAAGCAAAAAAGTTACAAAGTATATTAACATTCACTTCAATAAGAAAATAATCAATACAAATGCTATGTTCTTTAAAAAGTCTTGTGGTGTGCAATGGCATGTTCTGCATCATTAAGCATATACATGTTGCAAAGAAGTGGCCCGGAAATAATCACTTACATAAGCTATACACAGTACTTATATACTTTTAATACACAACTGCAGCTTTGCCTTTAACATCATTAAAGTAGCTGTTCTTTTTATGTCATCTTTACCACTATCTCACTTGAAAAGATGATCTGACAGGGCCCTTATTCCCTGACCTTTAAAATACACAGGATGCTTTCCATGAGAAGAAACAGGTTTCTTCAATAGGCTCCAGTACACTTAACGGCACAGTCACTAGTATCCTTAAGGATATTAACTGATAAAATTCCTTTGACAAAGCAGATTCGATATCCTTAATCCTTTTTAGTGTGTTTTCCACATGCTCTGAACCATCTAAGAAATAAGAGGGTTTTGAAGGCTTTTTTTCCATATTTCTGACTGTGGTTTGGATTTAAATTTCATGGATCTCCTTTGGATTTTATACGTCTCAGGACAGCGGGCTGGAAAATACTACATCACTTTTTCAAGAAACCATTTCTTAAGAGGTAGTAAGTTTAGTGTGATAAATAAAAAAAATCTCAGATAAATTTTACAACTTAATATCTACTTTAAAGCATGACAACATTTGTAAAGAGATAGGCAGACACTGTGGGGACATAAGTACTGGCATATCTTCAGGTAACTGTGTAACACAAACCCTCTGGTGCATGAAAGAGTGTAGGCTGGAGCCTTGTTATCCAACACCTTTGAAAAATCCCTTGCTCTGTTGTCAGCAAAGAAAAAAAATAAACCAGCCATAAAAAACCCCAAAAGCCAGAAGCATTGAAAAGGCTTCTACAAGCCTGCTGGGCCTTCCCCATCTTTTTGGGGCACCCTCAGCATCCCATGAGAGCATTAACCCCTTAGAGCACCTCAACAGGAGCAAGAAGCTCTTTCTATACGTGCTTTTAATACAGATCTGTTTCTCTCTGTCTGACACTTCACCTCCGAGTCTTTTCATCTCAGGAACCATCTCCCCCACACTCTGCCATTTATATGGCCCTGCTGTTTGGAAACAGGCACCTACTCACTTCTTTTTATGGTTCAGTCAGTCAGTCTGACACCCAGCCTGCTGCTTGCCTCAGGATTTTATGCTGGGGATTTTTCATCTTTCGGGTGTGAGTTGTTGATAGCCTGCCAACTCCCACATACCATCAAGGCCTGGTAATAAGGTCAATTCTCCACCGGTGGAGCTGCTGCTGGTGTGATGTCCCACGAATTTACACAGGGAACCAGACCCCTGGGGTGTCACAGCTAGACTAGACTCTGGAAGGACCTCAAAGAAAGCTCAGAAAGCTCCCTGTAATACCCTACATCCTCTCATGGAAACCTATCCTGAAAGCAGAACCGGACACAGAAGCTTAAATTGCACATGGCATCAGAGTCTAACTTTGGAAACAGGTATGGTTCAAGAGGAAGTTTCGCTCTCTTGCAGATTCAAAATGCCATCTCTTAATCTTCATGGCACCATCTAAGACCTTTTAGAAGCACAGCCCTAGTTAAACCTTCAAAGCACCAGCCTCACACATACACACACGTGCACAATCTCACACTCAACTTCTCCAAGCACAGCTCAATTACAGAAATATCTACCCTCACTAATTACTGAAAATTCAAAGCACCAAATGCCAGGTACGCTCAGTCTTTTTTAACAAATGTGGCAAAAAGGAGAGTTTTGATTGCAAGAAGCAGGCATGGCTACTCCAGTCAAAATCATCTCTGAAAGCTGCAGTCACTTCAATGGATTTCGCAGAGAGGAAAAAGAGGCAGAATGGGGCTGGCTGGAATTTACCATCTTTAATTTGTTGCACCAAGAGCCCAGAGGTTACATCCCTGAGGCCATTAGAACAAAGGCGGCAGACATAAATAAAGGATTTCTTTGGAGCTAGAGGGAGTCAGTGCGAGTGTGGGTGACTGAGTGCAGCAGTTTAGTATAAACCCTTAAAGTACGGTCACAGCAGCAGTTTCAATCACTGCATTGGTGGCAGGCACTTCCTCAAAAAGGCAGGTAAACCCACTCTGACAAACACAACTGAGAGCTCATGAATACGTATTTCAGATCCTAAATCTCTCTCATGCAAAGCCTTCCCCTGTCCTGCACTTGAGTCATTTCAATGGTTGGAGAAAAAGCTAATTATGTGGAACATAAAGAGACACATCAAGCAAAGTGTTTTACCCCCATTTGTTACTGGGTGAAACCTTGAAAAGGAATCAAAAATAACATTTTTCTTATACTGTATTAGCAAGATCAACAAATTACCTTATTTTTCTTCCATATATTTGGAAAATACGGATACATACCAGTGAAAAGAAAGGAATGTAAACTATGCAAACTAATTGCTAGTCCTGCCAGCGCCCTGACCTGGGCATTCAGCATACTCCTGCCACGTTACAGCCCACAGCAGCACGTGACTTTCTTTGCAAACCAAACTCTGTCACGTATCAACTATGGTCTTTCCCCTAGTAATTGCTGGGGGGGAAAAATAAATCAGGCACTTTCTATATAGGGGCAAATGGTTTTGATGGAGAAGCTGAAAGCTGGGACAGTGAATCCCTCCCTGCGTACCTCAGGACACATAAGCCCCACAGCTGCTGTGTGGGACATAGGGTTAGAGAAAGGAGAAATTAAGAGAGGTTTTCTGGATCCTAGGGTTGCTCAATAACAGCGTGGGCAAACTTTCCATATCTTCCAAGTGAAGATAATAGGGCTAGAAAATCAATGCCCACAGATAACTGTGAAATGTATGAAGGATCATGTAATGGTTCCCAGAAGAGAGCTAAGAGTAACAAAAGGATAAATTATGCAAGGACTCTCCTTGGAAAAGGAGTAAAGAGAAGCCAATGGAAAACAGAGGTGGGAGAGAAGCTTGTCTCCCTCCCCCACATTCAGGAGCTAAAAGCTGAAGGTCCATCTCAATGCAGAAGCAAGTCTAGAGGGTAACAAGAAGCAAGGCATGCTGACTAACAGGAGAGGGCTCATTTATCCCAAGACCCTCATACTTGAGTTGCTTCTCTGATCTGCACACAAATTGTCAAGATTTCTTAACACGTCCCGTTACACTCAGGTGGATATAACTGCAGGAAAGATCTAGGTCTGCAGCACCAAAGGAATATGCCTAGGACTATCAGGAAGACTATAATGAAGGATTATTTGCTGTGAGTCCCAAATTTAAAAAAACTGAAAGTCCTTCCAACACATCCTGGTATGCAAGTCTTATAACACCCTCCACAAAATCTACATAGGTCAGGGAAGTTGCTTTGCTTCATTGTCCAGACTTCAATATTCCTGTTTGCAATCCAGGTGACAAGAGAGAAGAACATTTTCAGAAAGCAACAAGTAGAGACCTGATCCATACTGATACCATGAAACTGAGCCTTGGAGCAAACTACATTCAACACTTACAAGTTTAAAAAAGAATACAGTTTTAATAGCATGAGTCAAACCCACATCCGTTATATCTATGCTAGCAGTAAATTTGAGACTATCTTGAATCTTCCTAATTTATTCCAGTGTCTTCACAATTAGCTCTGTTTCCAGGGAACTTCCCAATATCAATTTTGGATATGGGCCAAAACTACTAAATTTGGTAATGAGCTTCCAGCATTCAAAATTTTGGGGAATCAGAGGTTCAGCCTGGTCAGATCTCTGTTTTTCTAGCTCCACATGTATCTCTGGCAGCTTCATACAATCCATACAGAAGAAATATGTTAATGAAGGAATTCAGACACATCTTCTAAGTGAAGATTTCTCTCCCATTAAGGATATACAGAGAGAGATGCACATGCCTTGCACTGTCCAGTATTTTAACTTTAGTAAATTATTCAAAAGAGCATCAAGTGATTAAGAACCCCTAATAGAAGAAGAGTATGTTTTTCTTCTCCTAAATTCTGTAAGTACTATATTCTGGAATTACACACTTGTAAACTTGTGGGATTTTCAAAAGAGCACACGTACCCAAGCATGCACTAGTTCTTCCACACAGTAACACAACTTCCCCTCTAGTGCTTATGAAGAATACAACACACACGAACTGGGAATATTCATAGGTGCTCCATAAACACTATGATAGATGTAGATTAGATGAGGTATTTGTCAGGCTGCCTTAATGCTTTGCTCCACATGGAACAACCCACATAGAATTCACCAGGAAATAGTTTTCATTCACTTCTAGACAAAATATGTAGTGCACCAGTAATTGTACAAATGCATCACAGCCGACCCCCCATGAAAACCATGCTTAGAAATTCCTGGCTTCACTCCAACCCAAACCCAAAGGGTTTCACACAAAGTAAACTAACCCTGTGACAATCTGCTGTGCAGCCCCCTCTTAGCAGCCACCCCGAGAAAAAGGTGAGCTCAAACCTACTTTTTCTCGAAGAAGAGCTATTTCTTTACCATAGGTGAGGCAGGCAGAATATTTAAAGGGAAGGTGACATTATTTCTATTCCTCCACCCCTCCCGTCGCTGCCCCAGGCAGCTTCCTGCGACCTGTGACAACAATCCAGCATGCTCCTGCTTCACAGGACAGGCAGACATCTCTCTGAAGAGGAAGTTAAACTCACAGATTCGGAACATTAGGGAAATCTGCAGAGCCATTAGCATCAGAAAGTCATGCTTTTCTCCCCCCCTCATGCATTCGGCCTCTCCAGTTAGAGAAAGTAGCAGTGAGGGGCATGTAACTCCATCTTTGCCTGATTCTCTCACTTACCCTTCATCTCCCTGCTGTCCGCTGAGCGAGCTGGGCTCAGCTCAAGTTTCTGGCTTTCCTTTTCCTCCATTGTCCCTGCCCACCGCACGGGCTCCCCTCTCCCAACTTGGAAGCGGCAGCTCCCGGACTGTCAGCGCCCGGCTCGGGGAGGAGGAAGGCAGCTCTCCCTTCCCCAGTGCAAAGTTCCCCCCTCCCGCCCCTCTTCCCTTCCCCAGCCTCCCCCTCTCCTCCCCTAAGCGCCCCGCATGCCCGCGGTGCCGGCAGCGGGTCCCCCCGCGGTGTGGGCGGCGNCGCCCGGGGCCCCAACAGGTGATGGGCTTTGCTGCAGGAGAGCCCCCGGCTTCCCGCGGCAGCCGACGAGCACTATGAAAGGGAACATTTCAAACATGATTACAGGCCCCAGCCCCTGCTGGAATCCGAATCCGTAGCCTTTTAAATCTGTGTCATGGGAGAAAAGCCCTTGCACGGAATATTTTTTTAAGCTCGTAACCACCGAGCCCGCAAACGTTCCTGATAAATGCTCCTCTGTCTTTTTTGAGCGTCCAGTTTAAAAGTAATTCATTATATAAGCGCTTTGAGGTTTTGTTTTCGGTTCAATTCTTTCGAGCTTCTTAGAGAATGGATTAGGGGAAAAAAATCAAGATAGAGGAATTCAACTTTAGTGAGGCCAATAAAAATGAGTGGTAGCAATATGCAAGCAGGAACTTTGGTAAAGAGGGATTTCAAAGCCTCAGTAGCAAAGCATATAGAAACATATAACTAATTCTCTTTTGGCAGATCAGAGGCAGGAAGCCTGCTGGAGAATCAATAGCTCCACCGGGCTGCAAGGCAAAAAATAATGTGGTTGAGAAGGATGAGATCAAATCCCACAGATTCCAGCAAATGCCATATGTGTTGATTTAGTGGAGAGTATCAGACCAAATTAGTCTACCAAAATCATAACGCAGAGCCAGAGATGGAACAAACTTGAGTGTTGAGTTACAGCATCAAGACCAGAGAGTTTATTCCCAGACAGCTTCTGAACAAAGCGTAACTGAGATATTTGTGAAAATATGCAATTTCTCATTTAAATCAACCTCATATCACAGTTAGTACCTTGGATGTCTTTTTAAACAGATGTAGCATAATCTGATCTTGAAGCTTTCTGCAACTCTGACTTCAAAACAGCATCAACCAAATTGCTTGCAGTGACCTCTCAACCACCCAGACCAGACAGGCTAGGAAAATTCCCCTACATTTCCTTTTACATCTCTGTCTGGCAGAAATGTCATCCTGTCTACTTAGATTACTGAATGCAAAAATGTTTTGTGTGTGTAAATTCAATACAGAAGCTCAAGGAGAAGCACACTCTTCACACCCCAATCCTCCCCCATCAAGACAGAAAAAATAAATTGAGAAAATTACAATTAACAATTGATAGATGAACAAAACTGTTGCTCATTAGATCAGAAATACATATTCTCCAACTCTTGAGAAATATTTGTTTTCTTTTTTTAGTGATTAATTCTATAGTCTTGGAACCTGGAAAAGGCCCCAGAAATCTGGCACAGAAAACACAGAAAAGATGAAAATACAATCTAAACATTAGCACTGCTATTTAAGGTCTGAAGTACAGTGCTCCCAACAGAATACTCTTACAGTTGTCCTGCAATGTAAAGAAAACAGCATAATACATGTTGTATTTAGAGCAGTGTTTTTACTGGACTTAGGTTCTCCTGCTCATTCTGATCATGGACTATTTTAGAAGTGATAGCCAGTCACCCCACTTATCTGATGTTGCCTTTTGTGATATGGAAGAATGTGCCTTTAACACTGAAGTTTTCCAGAGTCCTGACAAGTGTGATGAGCCTCCTGCTACTTACATTCACAGCCAGCTGGAAAGAACAAACAGCTTTTACAGGAACAGTGATCACTGAACACCACCAACTTCAAGAAATACAAAGTAACTCAGAAACCACTGATGAGAAAAGAAACTCTGTGCTGTTGCCTGGAGTAGCAATAGGAAGGCTATAACAGGGCATAACCGGTACACGGGGCTCAGAAACAGGAAGTTAGTAAAAATAAGGACATTTTAAAATATCTAAATGCAACAGAAAGCACAAAACATACCTGCCTAAAAACACCTAAAAGGAAGGTGCTTTTGCAGCCTTGTATAAAAGCAATTTTAGCTCTGGAAACCAGTGCAGTTTGTACCATGAGCCTTAATAAGGTCAAAATCAAAGCTCCCCCTTAAGAGCATTACCTCCATTCACAGTAGGAAAAAAAACCACCCTAGAATATTAGGGTTTTTTTTTTAAATGTAAAAATTTCATTAAATTATTTACTTGTAGCCAGCACCAGAGTTTCCACAGCCAAGAGCACAAGACAGAGATTTGGTCTCTTGACTCTCCCACTGAAGTGTCATAGTGAGGTAACTCCTACAGCCAGGTAACTCATGACAGTGCCAGGCTGGTATCAAACTGTCACTTTCATGGCCACAGCAAGACACTCCTACTGCTAAGACTGACAAAAATGGTATTTCTGATGCTGCTAAGGAGCCTGAGCCACAAGGGCACCTAAAATGCAGATGATCCAAGATAGCTTGCCTATTTGATCATGGATGTGTGACTCAAAAACTGGGTCTCACCTTAGGAGGCTGCAGAAGTAGTCTCTTGAAGAGGATTAAAGACCATTGACGAAAGGTGAGACTGAACTTGGCGCTCTTTTCTATCATCAAAATCAAATAAAAACCCAGCCTTGAAGGAAACATATTTACCTCTGCAGCTACTCAAGACAGGGAACAGCTGGGACAGGAAGGTCCTCAAAGCATGTCCTCATTTTAAGGGAAAAGTCCTTGGTTCCAGACTGGATTCAATTAATGAATGCAATAATACCATTCCTTTAGATGTTACCTAAGTCTATTTTAAAAGCATTCATGAAACTCCTTTAGAAGCTGAGAAACTGGAGACAGCTAGAACTATTGCACTGCTAGGCTCAAATAAAGAGCTTCCCAGCACAGTCACTGGGATGAATCACTAATGACAAGTTAAATAAACTCGATTAACCAGTTCACAGCATGAAAACAGCATTTGTTTATCTGCGGGATCAACAATAACAGTGGTTCCTTTTAATTACTGTGCTCAGATCTGGACCCATCAATATCAAAACAATGCAAGGAAATAATTGCTAACAGGTTATGCTGCTTCAATTGCATTTAAAATTAATGTCCCAGAGCAACTTAAACACTTCTGGGTTTAGCATATGCATAAAAGGAACAATTAACAAATACTGGCTGTGCTCAATTAGTCAGACTCATAGTATACAATGATGATTCCACAGCTTTAGCAATTAGTCACAACTAAAAAAACTGGGAAATTTTTAATAGTTAAATCAGAAGAAGCATCCTATAATTAAAGACCCATCTCAATGTCCATGTGAAATCATGTAGCCTGTGAGAAAAACATCACAAATGCTCTCTGCAGGAACTAACCTTACACTGTCTAGCGTACTATAGTCCTACAAGATGAATATTAGACTCTGAATAATGAAGCAGAATTCTAGGAGGACTTATGAGCATTTCAATGGGTCAGGCCTGCCTCAGAGGAGAGGAGCATCAAGAGGATGCTCCAGAGGACAAGAAACTGTTTATTAACACCAGGGAGTGGTGGGTGGCCATTTATCATTAGTATGTACATACACAAAATGAAAAAATTCCCTGAGGTCTGTCACTACAAATCCATGCAAGTAGATCTAGGGAGAAATAAGTTACATAAGTTACAGCTAATTGTTTGCTGATTTGGTATTGTCAGCAAGGGGGTCACTGATTTTTAAGATATGATCACTTTGTCTCATCTGCTCAGTGAGAGACTTCAATGAACTGAGGCCTATTTCTAATGCAAAGTTAAACTATTCAGTGGTTACATTAAAGAAAAACATTTAAAACGGATTCTTAAATTTATGATTACAAACAATCTCATAAGTCTTTCTGGATTATCCTTTGCAGTTAAAAAGTTGTCGATAGTTTCAATACTTATTCTTCACACATTCTAGTACAGTTAAGAACTCTTATATTCGGGAGTTAAAAATAGACAGAGTGAAATGGTAACACTCCAGCTAAAGTAAAAAAGGAAACTGAGCACGAGTTTCTCTACACATCTCCACAGCAGACTTCCATTGCATCGTGCCAGATCTACAGGTTTCAGCATTTTAGTGTAGTTCACGACTTGACAGTGGTGCCAAGAGCCACCACTACTAGTCTTAATCACTAAAACAGCTATTAAGAAGAGGCACTAAGAAGCTGAACATGAGATATTCAGGCTGAAAATACATTAATCTTTCCAATTCCACTTCAGATGGAGCTTTAGGGTGCAGCTATAATCACCTCCTGGTTGGCATCGTCAAGCTCTAATGTATGAGGGAGGATGGATGCACTGTCCTAGCTCACCTCCAGCTAAAAAGCATCCTAATGCATCTCCAAGTAAAAGAGCATCCTTCATTCACTCCAAAAAACATTATGCTCATGCTCACAACTCTCACATCTGGATACCTTCGCTGCACTTCAGTTCTTTCATTTTTCTGTTTTCCAAATTTTATTCTTGTTTGCTTCCCTCCTGCCCTCTTCCATTTTTTTTTAAGAAATGAAAAGGCCTAACAGCAGTAAACACTTGTGCATGCCCTAAATGTGGGGTCATCACAAAGAAGCACTAACATTCAAGTGGAGAGGAGAAAGAAAAAAAAAAAAGTGATTCTTCTCCTTCATCCATTACTTTATCTCCCTCTCTAATCTGTGACAATCCCAACAAAGCTGGCTGTAGATGCACTTAAACAGGACTCCCTGCCACCCAAGGCAAGATGGAACACAGCTAAATGAGCATAATTATAGGATGCGTATTTCTGGCTCATGTAATGCAACACCTTATTTCAGACTTTTTATGCTGCCATTGTTTTCATCTGGTATCACCTGACCCTCAGCATTAGAATACTGCTACCAGCACAGCCCACTTTGAACTGAAGACCCTGAGCACACTCCAGCTCCTCTCCATGCCTGCCACCTGGCCAACTCTTCTCACATCACACTTTCCATACAACATCACCTATGGTAAGGAATGAGATCAGCCCACAAACACAGAAATAGAAAATATGAACATCTGTTTTTGTAAGACACCAAAAAATAACTCTGTGAAAGGGAAAGATGCCTTACATCGTGGAAATTTCGATCACCAGGGTTTAATCAAATGAAAAGCAGTATGTGGGTGGCAGCACAGGGAATTTTTCAGAGGGAGATGGAAGAATGGGAGGGGGGGAGGTCACTTTTAAGTCCATCTGCTCTACATTCAATTTCTATTTCTCCCTAGTGTAAAACGTTTTGGTTTTGATAAGTTCACTTTTGGATGAATTCACTCAAATAGAGCTTTGGTGAGGTCTAAGATTCAAACGAGTCCAAGTTTTTAGGAGTGCCAGAACAACTGACTTAATGCCTCAAATACTAACTTCTCTCTGGTTTCATGGATGTCTGCAGGATCAGGTTGTAAATGTATGAGGCAGCATGCTTTAGTGTTCAAAAATATTGAGAGTTGCTCTCTGCAAAGTACAATTATACTAAAACAGTATTATGAGAGATTCTTTATTTCATCTGCTTCCAAGCACACATGGAGTTCATGAGACTGAAAGTTGACTGATTGAATTACTAGAAAAGCCAAAAGTACACTTTGACAGAGCTTGGGTCCAAAAATAATACAACAGTTTAAACAACTCTGGGATTACCACAACTACTTTCTCCTCCCACCATGTCCCCTTGGAAAATGCAACTCACCAGTGATGTCCTGCAGCAGAGACACCAGGAGGAGCATCCCCCCCCATGGGGGGGGCAAATGGTGGCTGCTGCCCTTCCCCACATTAAATAGAAGAGGGGGCTGATTTGGAACAGCTGGGGAGGAGTCTCCAGTGGAGCCCAGGGGTGTGGGGTTTGGGGTAAAATGGGCTGGAAAAGGGCTGGTGTGGGGCAGAGGCAGGAGATGGGGGAAGAAAGGGGTATGTGGAGCTTGCCTAGAGCCAAACTTGGGGGAAAAATGGAAGGACTTGAGCGTTCACCCTGAGGTTGGTGAGACACTGGAACAGGTTTCCCAGAGAGGTGATGGTGGCCTCATCCCTGGAGGTATCTAGGGCCAGACTTACTGAGGTTCTGAGCAGCCTAATCTAGTGCAGGATGTCCTTGCCCATGGCAGGGGGGTTTGAACTACATGATCTTTAAGGTCCCTTCCAACTCAAACCATTCCATATTCATTAACTTACAATTCTGATCATTGTTCTTCAAAAAACAATCAAATAATGAGTATATAAGGGTTAAACATTGACAAAATGCTACCAGTATTGCTGGCCCACTGCACTCACACTATTTATGATGATGGTCTTCCATATTAGGGAATACTGTTAGTTTTACTTATCTCTGGGCTGTACCCAAACATTTTTTCCACAATGTCAATGGCAAGTACTAGATTTTTTTCTGAGACTCAGACTAAAATCTGAGGAGAGGCTAGTGCTTCTGTGTTCTAATGAATTGGGTACTTTTAATTTTTCTAACTACAGCTTCTCCCTATGTCCTGCCACAAAGGCAGTACTACACAGCTAATCTGAACACCTGAAAATAACTAAAGATAAGCACAATCAATTCTTACATGCTGCTTGTGAATTTTTTATTTCTACTCATCAGAGAGCACCAGCTCCTAAAGACAGAGATGAAAGCAGAGGTCTAGTAGAACCTCCCACTTGTAAATGTACCAATGACCACCCCACAGTATGTTATCCCCTTCATTCAAAAGTGGCTCCCTGACCTTTCCAGACCAAGCTGATGCTATCATTAAGACCATTGATTAGTGATAAAGCAATCAGAGCTGACAGCAGTGGCACTCCTGTTCTTTCTCAGGCCTGCTCAATCTGTTCTACTCAGATGTACACATTTTAATTCAGTCTTCAGCATTTAGGATTTCTTATCTTTAGGGCAAAAGGGACCATTTGATTATCTTATCTGACTTCCCATCTATCACAACCATTAAATTTGATATGGAGTCCTCACACGATGGCCAAACAAATGAGATGAATGAGATGTTACTGATTTCAGAAGACTAACAGCTGCACCGGGGTTTGCTTCAAACCTCACACCACCCAGAAGAAAGTGAAGGACATCAAGCTCCCAACCGACTTAACCCTGAGGAAAGTTCTTTCCTCTGCCTTTAATTTTTCAGATCAGACATGGACCTTAAAAAACCCAACAAAGTTATCCTAACGTCAAAGCTGTGGTGCACACACCCAGACACTGCCTCCAGCACAGCCAGTCTCTCATGCATGAAAAAATACCTGAGAGGAAAAAGACTTTGAAACAGACCTAGCCTGCTGTACACGGAGGGGGACAAATGCACATTTTCAGTTGATTATAATCACTGTCCTTAATGCAGAGCTGCCAGTGCTACAAGTGTGTTATTTGTGGGCATTTCAGCACAAAGGCCATGAAGGCAGCTGATGAAGCTGATGCTCAGGCACACCATGTCCAGCAGCACCCTAACAACTAACTACTCTCCAACCTGCAACAACACCCCAGCAAACAGGGACTTTCTTCCTAGCATCACGGCTAGTGGCTTTACAAATATAGCCATTCTCACTTCACAGGTTATGCTGTAATTAAATGACAGATGTTTAATTACCCTCAATGCAAGAAACTGCTACCTAGCTCTTCAAGGTAAAGTTGACAGTTTCCACTAATTCCCCCCTTTGTCAGCCAAACCCTCACATCAGTTGAGCTCCCGGAGACTTGCATCCCATTTTGGTCTTGGTTTTGATCTTGGAAAACAAGTCTTTGTCTCTTTTCACTTTTTAGTATTCCCACTCTCTCCTTGTGGTCCAGCTAGCAGGATTATCAGAGCCTTTTCTTCTGAATTTATTATACAACAGTTATGAACTGACCGAAGTTTACCTCTGAAAACACTGGTGCAGCTGGTCGCTGCATGAATGCACAGAGCCCCCAGGGAAAGGGATGTGAGGCTGAAGTGCTCTCTCCAGCCAGGACAGGGAGCTGGTGGCCATGGCTACCTCCTCTTGAAAAAGGGGGAGAGCATGCTTCAGGTTTGGCAAGGGAAAAACGTTCGAGCACTGAGTGAGCAGCAGTGGCATGACTCTGATGTCATAACTTATTTCAGCTTTTTCTGTGGGAAGTCTGCTTTTTCTGTGCAACATTTTTTGGAGGAGATAAAAATGGAGAAAAAGTAGCAATGATCTGTCTCACCAGGCTCCAAGAAGTGCACAGAACTGCCTGAGGTGAAGGCAAGAATAAGCAACATCAGCATAGAAAGGTGTCATACAAGGTTGAAGCTTAACCAGAGGTAGAGCCTGTGTCTCTCTTATGAATAAATACATAACCCAAGACAATTAAATTACAACTGCTTCTTAACAAAAACTTCTCAAACAATGTGATGGCTTTCCACTGACAACACAAAATGACATTGTATTAGTTATCTCCCTTTATGAACTGCAAATTTGCAATGAGATATACAAACATCTCATAATACAGAACATGCCTTTACATGCTGCATAGCTGAGGGTGGTGAAGTGGTAGTAAATAGTGACAGTGACAGATTTTACTCACTCAGAAGGAAAAGGTTATTAAATACTAATTGGTAATTTAGCTTTTACTGCATGTGCATGTACTCCAGTACTTTGATTTCCAAGACTCATCTGCAAAACTGTAACTTGGAGATTTATTCCATTTTATTTATAATTTTCATATTACTGCCTTAACCTTCCACAATTGACACAAAGTCTAGAGAAAAATTCACATTTTTCCCCTTGTTTGGTGTACAACTGCCATTAAAAGTACTTCAAAAATACAGACAGAATAGTATCTAAATCCTTTTACCAGTTGGACAAAACTCTGGTCAAAGTGCCATAAGGAAAGGAGTATCAAAATCTCTTTGAGACAAGATGACAATATTACTTACATGCCCCAGTTTCACTTTTATAAGCTCTTATAAATCCTCTCTCACAGCAGAGAGTAACACAGGAATGCCCTTGGAAGAGTTAGAGAAAGATGAGTTTGCAACATGTAAGTAGTAATCATTCATTGCTTTTAGTCTGCCTTTTTTTTTTTTTTTTTTTTTTTTGCTAGGAATCCTGCTGTAAGAACTTGAATCAAAAACATCTGGATCCCAGTATAGAAGCTCTATCCAGAAGTATCCTCTATCCATGACTATAGGAGTAAATGTAATTGCAGAAGATAGTCTGCTGACTGAAAATCAGGACAGAGAGCTTTACAGGCCTGACATCAGTTTAAACACCTAAACCAAATTTCCCCAACATTGGACACAATTAAGACTCAGCTGAACAGGTCATTGGGCCAGCATAGCTTCTACTGAGAAAGGTTGGACCGGATAATCCTTAGCATCCTTTCCAACTTGGTTATCTATGATTCAAATTTGAGCAGTTTTCTAAAGAAGCAGCCAGAAAATCCAGGCTGGATACCACAATCAGGGAGTAAAATGGTACAGGCAATAATTATCAATCACTTTCTTTCTCCAACCAAAGAAGGTAATTTGTTTGCTTTCCCCACCCTGCAAGGAAAAGACTGGGTGGTCTTCTGACTTTCTGAGTCTGAGAAATATCCCTCGAGGCCACAGCAAGCCTCCTGGGCAGCATAAGGTCCTTTTTCAACACTGCTTTACATCGGACTTGATTTTAGTAACAGACATTAGGACTGCGTCAGTGCTTTGCAAATCATCACTAAATACCTTTCTCCACAGCTCTATGCAAATCTCAGGAGTGTTTCCAAGATATGAATAAAGCCTCATTTGTTGAAAGGTAGCATGTTTTCAGTTCCTCAGCTGTCTTCATCAGCATGGGACAGCCATGCCCCAGGAATTCTTCACTTGGTTAAAAACTAATTCCCCTTCATCTTGTGGAAGTTGTCACCAGTTGCAAGAATAGCTGCTGCTTTACTCGATACATGACAAGTAACTATTAATTCTGAGGCTATTAGTTCATTGAGGGAGTGACATCTCAATAAAACGTAAAAAACTCAGCTGCTTGCAGACAGCTTAAATCATTCACATTCTTTTTAAATTTAATACATTGCTACATATTCAGACAAAAGAAAAAATTTTTTTAATCTTCAGCCCCTTCTAAAATAATGTATATCTGATAACACTTATGCTCAAAGTCATGCCATTTAAAGTCTAAGTTGCCTGCAAATTAAAAATCCTAAGTCATGGAGTGTTCAGTGCCACAATTCAGCTTCCTTTTGCAATAAAAGGAAACTAGGAGAAAATGGGGCAGGAATCAGACTGAAAAGCCTTCTGAAAGCTGCAGCTGCAGCCAACAGCTGAAATTTAAAATCAGACATTATTTTCTCTCCTCATCTTGTGGGCTCTGACATAAACCACAAATTCAGCCACAAAGGCACTATCGCTCAAAATTTTCTTTTGCTGATGAAGCTAAAATAAGAATCATAAACACTTCCCCTCGACTTCAGAAAGCAGTCTATGATGCCCCTAAACAGGATTCCTGGCATGTTGCACAGGGATGTTTTAGGCAAGTAGTAAAACTTAAAATGAGGTCCTGTGAAATAAACCTAATGTTGCAGAGGGAACCTGAAACACAAGATCATATGGGGCAAGGAAAGCAGAAGCAAGAACTGCATTTCCATTTCCCAACTCCGTGACAGAACAGACACATGACAGCCAGCAGATACAGTTCCCTGGGATTTCCACAGGGCATGTAGCAAAGCCCCTTGGTGTAGAAACAAAAAGTAGAGATCTTCCCATCAATGAAAAACTGAACAAAGATATGAAAGACTCCATAGGAACACAAGCCAAATTTGCAGGGGATGGAGATTACCAGTGGCATCACAGAGTAGGTACTGGTCCAGGCAGCATTCAATGTCAGTGAGCTGGAAAAGAGGGTATAAGTGAGGCAGCAGATTTTGCCGAGAACATTACAATATTTAGGGAAACAAGGACAAGGGAAGACTACGAAGAGACTTCACAAAATTCACTGACTGGACAGTAAAGGGACAAATGAAATCCTATGGAGATAAATGTAAAGCGACACACATTGACTTTGAGCAGACTATTACCACTCAGGCAGTCTGAGGGGATAAGCATCCTGTGAAAATTTCAGCTCAGTCCTCATTAGTGATTAAAAAACCAATAGATGTTGGAAAATGCTAGGAAAAGAATAGGGAACAAGAAAGAAGAGATCATAATGCAACTGCACAGATCCACAACCTACCAACATTTTGAATATTGCATGCAGTTTTATTTCACTCCAGGTCAAAAATGAAAAGCAGAAAAGAAACATTAAGAAAAAGGCAGCATGGATGATCAAAGTCATGGAACAATTTATGTACAAGGAGCATCTAAATTATGTAGGATTTTCCATTCTGAAAACAAATGACTGAAACACCTGTTGGAGATCTATAAATACAAGTGACAGAGAATCTGAATAGGGAGAGACTGCTCATTATCTCTCTCTGTACAGACTGTTGGGTCATCAAATGAAACATGTAGGCTAATGATTGAAAAATACAGAGATGCAAGTATTAATTTCACAGAGCACAGTCAAAGTGCTGGTAAGCTGGAGACCTTCTTGTTGTAGAACACTGCAGTTTCTAAGTTTACATGAGTTTAAAAAAAAGTTTAAAAATTAGTTAATGGAAAAAATTCTGGGGAGCAGGCAAGTTAGTGGAGTGAAAACTAGAGAGTGCACGTCTGAGTGCTTCAGCTATTCCATTAATTTGGCATACAATGGGGGGTAAATCTTACATGGTGTCAGCATCCAAAGCTCTAGCTACCATTAAATATTAGAATGCTATTAAACCTTCAGAGCAAGGCATCCATACAGCTTTGGAAGGCTGCAATCATCTTTTCTCCCTCATTAACTTTCGGCTACTGAGAGGCCACCCTGGAGGACTTCAGGTGCCATGAATAACCCCTCCTCATCTTCCTGGAATATGGGACCCAGGCAAAGGGCAGGCAAGGCTGCGCAGATCAGCACACAGTTGTCCACAACATAGAGGCAGTACCTGGTGACAGTAGGATCACTGGCAATTTGCTCATTTAGAATCATGAAATCCGAGTCTCTGTGCACACAGAATGCCATGCAAAACCTTACCACAAAGGCATCAGATGTTCTGTCTCTGCAGTTCACTGGATATTTGCTTCTACAATTTCCTTTCCATACTGAGATGTCTAACCACCTCCCTGCTTTCCTGTTCCAAGAAACAGGAGAACTTTATTTTTTTGTTAATCGGGAGATTTTTCAAGGGCAAAGAATAATACACCTTTTATTAAGCAGCTATGCACGGTAAGAAACTTTTTACTAGCAATTTCTCAAGGATGTTATGACTGGCTGACTTGAAAGAGGGCTATGCAGCATCTCATTAGATTTTCAAGTACTTGAGAAAGCAGTTGTTACTGAATTATCAAACTTGAAGAAAAGCAATAGCAGTTTCATGCCTGAGATTATGTACTTCTGTGTTAACTGCACAAACATATCAAACTACCAAAGGGTGTCATGCCCTTGACACTCCTGCAGTAACAAGGAGCTGCTGGGATATGTTGTAGAAGGCTCTTTGTGAACATTTTATTTGGATGATTAAATACTGTTTTCCAAAGTGATGCACATGTGACAGAACACATAGTGATGTATTTCAATTTACTCTTGACCCAGAAAATCTGATGTGGTTAAAAACAAAACACAAAAGCCTCATGGGTGTGGAACATACACAGTTCACCACACCTTGCATAAGCAACCTTTGCATGCTGCTGTTTTGGTAGAGCAGACAAATCTATCCTCTGTTCAACACCAGGCCCCTGGCACATGGACCTGCAAAAGTGGCTGCAGGCTGGCACAAGCACTGGTTGTTCTAAAGCAGTTTTATGCTCATCAGCAATATTGACACTGCAAGACAGAAAAGAATCAGTGCTGCTTTCTAGCTGATGGGATTTCTTGGATACCACCAAAGAATCGCAGAGATTCTTTCTTCTAAAGGGAAGCCAACCTGCCACAACCCACCTAGTCTCAGCTGTCAAAAATACAAGCAACTAATTTAATATATTTGTCCAGAAAACCACAGGGGTGAAACAGGAACCTGCTGAAGGCTTTTCATCCCACTCAATAAGGACACCTGCTTCAGGATTGGGTAAATCAATCTGCTCAGACATCTCTCCATGAGAATAAAGCAGGCTACACCTTAGACAAGGTGCCCAAGACATATAGGGCCCCCGTGTTACAGGAGGTGACTCCTACACAGGCAGAGCAGAGCACTGATTGTTCAGTGGGCAGCTCTTCACTGGAGATAGTTGTGATCATCTGAAAACGTCTGTACATATTGCTTTTTGGATGGCATCGCACTTCCTCAAAAAGTTCTTAAAATTACTTTTTATTTGGAAAAGCATGCACTGTGTATGGGCAGAAATATCTTGTAGTACTCCTTTTTAATATGTCCTCAATTTTTTAGACAGACTTCCCATGTAGACTATTTTCCTCAGGTATTTAATCCTAAACTTTAAAATCATGTTCCCAATTGTCTGCATGAAGACTTTCTGATTTCTGTTCTTCCCTATCACTTTTTGTCATGCTGTTTTGCTGCCAGAAGACTAGACTATCAGTTTCTCAAACATTTCTCTCCTGAAACTAACCAATCCATCCCAGAGCATATTCTAAGGAAACAGTTTTACAA
This sequence comes from Turnix velox, assembly GCA_013400935.1. Taxonomy (NCBI): domain Eukaryota; kingdom Metazoa; phylum Chordata; class Aves; order Charadriiformes; family Turnicidae; genus Turnix; species Turnix velox. Next base: position 190,851 of record VZTY01015401.1, read on the forward strand.
GGCTGTCTTTCCCTTGCATTGTGGTTCTGTTTGCAATCCCATACCACATGAAGCTGTTAATGACTCCTGATCAGGCTTTGAAAACCAAAGGATGAAACCCCCTCTCAAACTTCTGTCCTTAACACTTCATGAGTGGTTGCTGCAGCTGTGCCAGAGGAGTTGCAAACAGCACTTCTTCCTTCACTTTGACCCCAATCCATGTAGACACATCCCAGCAACCACACCAGGATCTCAGGTCTGTGCAGCATATGGCACCACACAGAGAAGGTAACACCTCTTTCTCTCACGCAACCACACACATGGCTGCTGCAACTGCCTGCTTAGCTGTTTCTTCTCTCGCCTCTTGGCTCATCACCTTCAACACATTCTGCTGAAAACATATTTTATTTTACCCTATATATAGTTCCCTCTTCCACCAGAAAACGCATGAAGCTATGTAGGAATGAAAGCATAGTTAAAAGGTTGAGATTTCATAGCTGGAAGGATAGACAGCCTGACTGGTGAGAGGTAGAGAGCTGGGCTGGGGTGGGGGGTTATAGTAGCTGAAGGTTGTTCAGCATCACAGCGTGACTTACAGGGAAAGCAAGCACCCACCTCTTCCAGGCATTAAAATCGCTGTTCCTGAAAGCAAACAGCCCAGAAGAAGGGAAATCACTCTCATCTTGAGACTTGTCCTAGCTTTTCACTTTGTGGTCATCAGATGGTTATGCTCAATGTCCTGCCAATGAAATCCACGCAATTTTCGCAGAACTAAACAAACAGTTTCCTACCATGGAAAGTCCCAAAGCACTGAGAAAATGGGTTGCTCCCCACCCATTGTCTGTTTCAAAACTTCCTCCACAGCTTCAAATTACAGCCCTCTTAATGAAAGCACAGGGAAATCAGATGAACAAGGAAATCAAACTTTGTCTGAAGGGAAAGTAACACTTTCTAAATTTTAGGGGGTTAAAAATATTTTTGAAATTTTCATTTGCCTCTCATTTTCTATAGCAAATTGAGGTCCCTTGAAAAGATGAAGACGAAGAAGCGGGTGGTATCGGGGAGCAGCAGTGCCCTGGGGGGCAGGCACCGGGGGCAGCGAGCAGGGCAGAGGGACCGGCAGCCAGATCGCTGCTGCCCCCTCCTGGGCCACTCGCCCGCCTTGGCTCCCAGCGGGGTCCCTGCCAGGCAAGAGCTGTCGCATATTCCTGAGGTGTGACATTTTCTAAAGCGAAGGGAATAGGAGGAGAAGGGAGGGAAAAGAGAATCCCTGCTCAGCTACTCTCAGTAACTACCCACCTCCTGAAATAATCATTGAAGGAGAAGTTTTTGCAGAGCTGCTTCAGGCAAGGAGTGATGGGGCTCGCACCGTCACCAGCAGAAAGGGTGGGAGCATCAAAGGAAGAGAGATGGATGCTGAAGACAGGCTGCTCCTAGAGAAGTCTTTCTGGCTGTGTTTGTAAGACATCTCTGCTGTGGCAGAGGCTATGCAATCAAATTAAAAGCAGGCAGACAAACAAAACAGAAACATTCCCAGCTAGTTTACATCTGGATCCAAACTGAAGATTTTCTCCATAAACCTGAGTCTTCCACTGAAAACATTATTTCTTTGATATACTTACTCCTTCTACCAAAGGCTCGCACTCACTCTAATCGGTTGAAGTGCCCAGGTCCCCCTAGACCAAGAGGAAAACCTCTTCATATTTAAATCTGAGACTTTCAAAACCTCATCTAACCCCAATTACTGCTTTCATCCACTGGAACTAAACTAACCAGCCACACAGAATGATATGCAGGGCTGCACAAATCAGAGACACCACAGCACTCAGCAGAGAGCCAGCACAGCTTGAGAGCTTATGCAGTCTTGTCCTTGTTGGTCTACAACAACTAATGGCCAGCCATCTCCTGCTTCAGCCATCCCCTACCAGGTAAATCAGAGCAAAGTGCTGGTCACAGACCCAGACCTCAAATCACTCACATCAAAGCAGATTGCTAAGGCAAGATGCCCTTGTGAGAGAAATGTCCAAAAATTTTACCAGGCCTGGATAAGAAAAGCTAAAGATTTTCTTCGATGCTGAGTTTGAAAACCTCGAACTGTTATCTTCTTGAACACAGTAGAGCTCTCTGTGAGGCAGGCATGAAACAACTTAAAATTTCTGGCCTTTCTATAAGACCTTATTTGTTTTCAGGGTGAAGTCTCAGACTGCTGTCTCAGACTGCTGTTAGCCACAGCCCCAAACTGTCTGGACCACAAAAGCATCTGCTGAAAGCTAGTATACTAAAACTGATTAACCACTTAAACTGTACTCAAGATCTCAAAATAGGTTTTAAGTGAAAGATGTTACATTTTACTCTGTAAAAACTTTTTTTTTTTGGTAGTTAGGCTGATGCTGCATGTGGGCATGCACACTTGGCACTTTGCACACTCACTACAATGCAATTTATATGGACTGTTAAGGACTCTTCTGGAGGAAAAATCAACTTTAATAACTGCTTCTTAGTATACACAAGTTGACACCTGGTTGAAAGTAAAATCACAAATTGAACAAAACCAAATCTTACACCAAATACAAGCTGTGATGCTGAAAGAATGCTGAACTGTTCATATGGGACATTCTGCATCACTTCTTACCAGTTTCTTCACAGGGGTGGGGTTAGATTTAAAACCCAAGAATGCATTAGGGTTGCCTACAGAAAGAAACATACCCAAGGAATTTATGTCAGATATACACACAAAAAAAAAAAAAGGCTTAAACTTGACTTGGCAAAGTCCTTACACATATTAGATAAAACACTTAGAAAACATATGCTCCTTCTTACCAGCAGCCAAGATCTTCTAATATCCCTACAACTTGTTAATCAACTAACATATGGTATCACTTTAGGAAAACACACCATTCTGATTTTGCATTTACATGGTCTGTTTCCTACAGAACTATTGTCAAGACTAGTATTTTTCATTCCTATACTTTAAATTAATCAGTAAGCACAGAAATAAAAGGAGAATCTATTTAAATCCAAACCAGAAGTAAAACTCATTTTCACACCATTTCCACTGATAGATGAAGTTCCACTTACCTCACCAGGCTGAACCCCACTGGTTCACAATCTGCTGTAAAATTACAACCTAAAAATAGTGCTGACTTTGATTCCAAGATACTGACAACCCAGTGCATTAAGTTTTTTGGGTACAGCTAAGCTGGCAAGGCAAAATTTAATGTAGCTTGGTATTACCTGCACAAGGTAGTTCCCACATACACATACCTTTACTCAGGTGTTTAAGCTTCTACTTTAAACACATATGAGACCTCACTGTCTCTTAAAAAGGCAGTTTAACTTACTTAACACACAATATAGTACTTCTAAACACATAATAGTCTTTATTTAATGAACCCTATGCACTTATTTAAGTTTTAAACCAGTGTTGCTCTGCTGACTCAGTCTCTCCCAGCCTGACACTGGCTTAATTTACCAATACACAGCTGCTGGGCCTTGGCAGCTTCTGCCACCCCTACACAAACTCAGTGCAAGTCCATTCATAGTATCACACACTCTGTACAAACCCACCACCCATCATTTCTGTTACTTCACTGCCACATAGCAATATGGTCAGTCTGGTATCCAAAGAAGTTTCATAGACCCAGCTTACAGACTGCTGTGACAGCTAGAATTACAGAACAATTCAGCTTGCAAAAGAACTTTGAGATCATGAAGTCCAACTGTAAATACTGTAGGGATGGCACTTCCCTGGACAGCCCGTTCCAGTGCCAGACAATCTTTTTGGCGAAGAAATTTTTCCTAATATCCAATCCAAACCTCCCTTGGTGCAACTTGAGGCCATCTCCTATCCTTTGTAATTAGGAGACTTGTTGCTTCACAAGAAGACCACCCCTACCTGCAGTGCTTCTCCAACACTGAATTAAATCCAATGTTTTTGCAGCACAGGTGGGTTTTGGCAGCTGCAGATCTTTCTGCGGTGCCACAGTACTTCCAGAACCCCTTCCTGTGCCAGCCCTAGGGCAGGGTAGTGAGGAACAATTAAAGAATGTGCTCTGGGATTCGAGGCAAGACACACAGATTTTGCTGTGTCTCCCTGAAGACAGTGTGACATCACAATAGTTCCAGTAAGAGTGTGCAAGAGAACATCTGTGTTTGCCCAAACATGGAAACTGCAAGCAAGAACAAAAGAAGTTTGGCAGAGAAAGTTTATAAAACAATAAAGCTTTTGGAGAAAGCTTGGGAGGGTGCTTATGTTTTATGTTTGTTATTTAAAGATAGGTAGTTTTGAATATACATGGCATATACATATTCTGTATTTTGAGACCATTAGGGGGACTAATTTTTTTCTGGTTTTAGTGCTTTTAACATTAGACACACATGTAGCACTGTTTAAAAAACACTAAGTACTGTCATATAGAAACTTGTAAACAAGTGCAAAAGGAATTGCCTCACAATATTTCACTTCTCAGCACTGGAAATTACAATATTCTATTTAAAGGAAGAGATAATTGTAAAATATCTGAATACCTGAAATACACTAAAAGCTCTCAACATGTTTTGCAGACCAATTACTGATTTTCTTGCAGAATTTCCAATAGGGGGATAAAAATTAAAGTAAGGCACGTGAAATCCTGAAATCTGCCTAAGACATTTTAAAGTTGAAATCCCAGTTTTCACTTGCAAGAAACAAAAGCGCTGAATGTTACAGGAAAACAAAGTGATATTAGAAAAATGAAATTTAAGAAGTGCTGCAAATTTTATTTGCCACGTGAAAAATCCTGGAATTTCATATAGATAAGCTTGAAGACAATCTGATATTCTCAGTTTACTCACAATTAAACTTTGAACAAGCAATATATACACCTGTATGCAAAAACACAAAGCTACACCTGTATGTTTCACAGCATATCTCTCCCTCTCTGCATCGCTCACCATCAATCAAATTACAAAATGCATCAAGAAGCACAAAAATTTGCTGTAGAGCATGTGGTATAATGGCCCATACTCCTAATACTCCTCATACTCCTAATACAATAAATGATACTTTAAAATGGATTGTAGAAATAATCTCTCAGTTAAATATATAACTTGCCTCCAAAAGTAGCAATAATTTTCTTAAGTGGATGCATTAATTAAACAAACATTAACAGTTTCATATTTTCACACACACATCTGACAGAGTTGTGTAAGAAATCCAAAGCAGGTGATAACTGTCGTAGAAGGTATAAGTGAAAACAAAGTCCCACCTAGACAAGTCCCTGATGCAGAACATCAGATGGAACAAAATACTCCAGGCGGGCATGCATCTCCTCAAAGCTAGTGCATACATGGCAGGGATAGTTTGTGATGCTGGCACATCTTGAGTACTCATCAGCTTTATGAGCAAACTAACTTCACACCTGCAGCAACACTTTTGGCTTGAAAGCACTGGGGAGAATACCTTGAAAAACTATCTGATGGGAATTGTCCCTTCCATCTCCAGCTGCTTTTAAAAAAATTATTCTTTCCAGTCTTGCTGCACGAAAGTTTAAGAAAGTCCCTTATATATTCCCATTCTGTGATTCTGTTTATATGCCAAAACTCAATTCCTAGAGGCAGCAAAGGAGAACAAATGTGAGTTTTGAACAGTTTAAGATTTTTGGGGTGTGGAGCCCCTAGAGCTTGTATAACAGCTCCAATACAGGACCCATGAGCAGCAGTGGATTCCCAGCCACTGAAATGAAGGCAAATTTCATACCAACAGCTGAGGAGCTGGCAGGGAGGCACAGACAGGGCCAGACCCGGCTGAAACTCTAAGGTTTGCCCCCACTTAATTCAAGCTATCTCCTCTTAGAGCCAGCCCCTGAAAAGGGTGGGCAAGGGACAAGAGGACTTCAGGGGGTCCCACTTTGCTCTGGTACACACGCCCAGCTGCAACAGTAGCACCTTCAACATGTAATGAAGGAGCGCAAGGGCTTTCCTCTCAAATCTATACACAGATTTGCTGGATAAAGTACAGAATTAGATGCTCCCCAAACATCTATTTTTGAATAAAGTGAAAGGGAAATGCATCTAGACAATCACTCCAATATGCCCAAGGAGGATCTCTAGCTCTGCCTTGAGGGAGGCTTGCTCTGCTACTGGTATTTAAACAGGACCCTTGATTGTTGACAGAAGTACCCTAAAGCAACCTGAACCATATGAAAAGATAAAAACATTACAAATGCCTGGGTGGGCAAAATTCTCTCTCTTAATCCAAGCTCTGTGATGATGACATGCACAGCTAATGTATCTCAGAGGTACATCATCAGTTGATACTGTTTTGTCATACAAGCAGTAGCTGGTCTGCTATTGTTTTCTTTCCTAACTGAACATTTCACCCTTGCTGTATCACCAAATAGGTATCTACTGGGTTCAAAGCTAAACACAATACCCACAGTTCCCACAAGCTCTAACAAAGATAAAGCACACTATATTTAAGTACAAACAATGAAATTTCTAGTTAATAACAAGATGCATGAAATTAAAACTTCACACAAAACTTACTGAACTATTCTCCTCTTCCAGCAGAACGTTGCACAACAGCTATTAGCAACAAGAAGGGAATTTCCTCCTCCTCAGTCTATTCTTGAAATAGATTGCAGTAAGTCTTCCTTCCCAACCTCAGCCTTTGACAGCAAAAGGAAGCAACTCAAACTACAGGCAGGAACAACCTCACAAACTAAAAAAAAAAAAGCAACAACCAAACAACCCCCATCCCAAAATTTTGGCTATCACTCTATTAAAGGTCAACATAGCCATTTAAGAAAGAAGATCTCTATGAACTGTTTGAAAAGACTTCCTACTGCAGAAACCTAAATCATAGCACAATGCCTACTTGCCTTGCCTTTCAAGTCCGGAAAGTTCTTTGTTCAGGTCACTTGCAGTAAGGAAACAAGTTTTCACTCACTCTGTATGCGTATTTTTATAAGTCAATCTTGTAAATAAACTAGTAACACTTTGTGGAGGGCAACAGTAGACAGACTGCCTTTGCTGTGAATGTTAAATGGAAATTTCTACATCAGTACCACAGAGCCTGGAAAAGTCTGGAATTGAACCCATACACTAGGGCCAAAAGACAGAAAACAAGATTTAAGAAAAAGGCTCATGTGGTAACAGCCTCCTCACAACTTTACTCCATGCAGCTATCATTATAGGCAAGTAGCTGTATAAATCCACACAGCACAACAGGGAACAATCTCATTTTGAAGATCTTGATTAAATGGAAGCCAATTCAATAGAATCATAGAACAGTGTGGGTTGCAAGGGACCTTAAAGATCATCTAGTTCCAATCCCCCTGCCATGGGCAGGGACACCTCCCACTAGATCAGGCTGCTCAGTGCCTTGTCCAGCCTGGCCTTAAACACCTCCAGAGAGGGGGCATCCACTACCTCTCTGGGCAACCTGTTCCAGTGTCTCACCACCCTCACTGTAAAGAAATAGTTAAACCACAAGACACACCCCGAAATCAGCATTGTCTACAGCAATGATGAAAGGTGGGCATTAGTCTGCTTGTTAGACTGCTGAGTTCAGTAACTGAGAGAATGGAATTCCTTCAGTTTTTGTTTGAATTTCAGATTTTTTTTTTAAAAAGAGACAACGTTCTCTGTTTCTTCATTTACTTGGTCAGGAACAGGTCCCCTCTTGTCTTAAAGGGCAAAAAAAGAGGGCTTTGCAAGGCAGCTGGACTTACTAACTGCTTACTCTTTCCTTTTTTCTGACCTTGATGTAGAATTGAAAAATAGAGAAACCATGATCAAGTCTCTTCTATGATTCTACTTCTATGTGAGACAGAAGAATTGTAACAGCACTACAGAATCATCATCTTAAATAAAAAGCAAGAGTCAAATAAAGTCCTTCCTAGTACATACTGTTCCCTGTCCCTGATCAATTTAGGTCAATCTGATCTACAATCTGTGGAAGACCAAAGCGCTCTGGACTTCTCTATGGAGGTTTTATGAACTCTATCACAAGCCCAGGCTGCTTGTTCAGACATTGAAGTTAGATAATAAAAAGTCATCTTTGAGAGCAACAGACTAAACTGGAACTCAGCCCTGACTCAAAGCCCGAATGTAAGAAAATTACTTTTTAAAATAGAGAAATTCAAATTACGGGAAGATGCTCCATCACTGAGAAGAGTAATCACAAACTCAAAACAGAAACTTGGAAAAACAAAGCGTGCAGGAAATTCAGCAAAGTACAGTGTTGGGGTCAACCTGACAAAGAGAAAAAGCTGAAATAGAAATATGCTCTCTATTGGGAAAACCATGAAAAAAATACAGGAAAAATATTTCCACAAGTTATATGCCAAATAAATCCTCCATTAGCAAACAGGGAAATAAAACCAAGAATGCTTCTGGGAGAAACCCAAAGAGACATTTGATGGCTCATGGCTACCTGCCATCTGATTAATGGTGAGAGCTCCTACCAGATAGACAGGAGTTATAAAAATACACCAATATACTGAAATCCTGTCCCAGGAAAGCTTGCAACAATAATTAACACTGGCAATGCTTGCTCCTCCCAAAACATCAATAAAATTTGTTACAGATCTGTTCAGTTGATGACGATCTTTATTTCTTATGAGAGAAAGGAGTGCCGTCTCAGACTAATTAGGTTTCCATACCAAAATTCAAGTCCATCCAAGTACCAGACTAACAGCTAACAAATGCTGTCTTGATTTCACATTTAAAATCCGAGACAGCGGTTCCCAAATAGGGTCCCAAGCTCCATAGTGCTTGTTGCAGGTTATTCAGGGCTCTGTAAAATCTCACTGAAATCTCATTTTACAATGCCCAGAAAACATCTTAAAGATCTTGAAGGAGTTAAGAGAAGCAGCAACCCTTTCTACATTCATGGACTTTGCCTTGCCATTGCTTGGAAAAGAGATGGAAGGAGGGTAGTGGCTGGATCCAGTAATGGGCTGCATCCACAGCATGCATAAAATTACTATTTAGTGAATGAACTTTCCATAATACCTTTCAGCATATCTTCATTTTAGCCACTATGTTATTCCCAATTATAAAGTTATGGAAGTTTTGTTTGCTGCTTTATGTTTTTTTAATGAAAACCATTGCTTACCGTAGCCTTTGTCAGAGGGCACAGCCAGGGCGTAGGTGGGGAGAAGCAGCTGTGGAAAGGCTCACACACCACAGCTCAAAGTTTCATCTCAGTTCTTCCAAGAACTTGATGTGTCCCTATTTTGTCTTAATTCCCTTCCAGAAAGTACTGGTGTAACCTCTGACATCCTGTCAAAGCTGTATCTGCATGTTTTGCCACAGACACTGCAGAAATACCCTTTGAAGACTTAATCTTGCACTTCCCAAGGACAGTCAGCCCCCTGTCATGTATTTCATAAGGGTGCCCTGCACATGGGATATTTCCCTCAATGATGCAGCTAATGCTTTTATCTCTGCTATACCAGATAAACCCCATCAGAACCAGGACAACAACCTGCTGAAACATTAAAGAAGAGAAACCAGAATCTCCTTCACTTCACCTGAGCATGGTAAAGAATCACAGAATCATAGTATTGGAAGGGACCTCCAAATACCATCTAGTCCAACCCCCAGCAGTGAGAGGGGACATCCTGCACTAGATCAGGTAGCTCAGAGCCTCAGCAAGCCTGACCTTGGATATCTCCAGGGATGAACCCTCCACTCCCTCTCTGGGCAACCTGTTCCAGTGCCTCACCACTCTCTTGGTAAATGCTTTTTCCTAATGCCACGAAGATGATCAAAGGGCTGGAGTAACTGCCTTATGAAGACAGGCTGCAGGAGTTGGGGTTGTTCAGCCTGGAGAAGAGGAGGCTCAGGGGGAAACTCAGAGTAGCTTATCAATACCTGAAGGGGGCTACAGAAAGCCAGGAGTAGGACTTTTTAATAGGATATGTGATGGAAGGAGTAGAAATAATGGATGTAAATTGGAAGAGGGGAGATTCAGGCTAGCTATAAGAAAGAAGTACTTTCCTGTGATGGTGGTGAGACACTGGAACAGGTTGCCCAGGGTTGTGGATGCCCCCTCTCTGGAGGTGTTTAAGGCCAGGCTGGATGAGAAATCCCTGGTCTAGTGGGAGGTGTATCTGCCCATGGCAGGGGGGTTGGAACTAGATCATCTTGAAGGTCCCTTCCAACCCAAACTTTTCTATGATGCTTCAGGAAAATGCATGTTCATCCCCTGAATTAGAATATAAAGACAGAATGGACATAAACCCCACAAAAAGTAGGAGGGAGAGGTGGGTGTTTATTCACAGAACTGTAACATCCTCAGGATGAAGAGAGGAAGAACAACTAATTGCAACCAAAATTAATATCACAACCCCAGATGTGCCAGGTCCGAGATGGATTAGAATCAGGACTCCTATTATAAATTAATCTCTCAAGAGAGCATGGTAGACAAAAACAATGCAGTTCCTAAAACAGAGCTATTCTGGAACCAGTCAGTGCCGGTAAAAGAGAAAAGACAGCCAGGTGAAGTGATCTGACTTACAGAAATGTGCATCCCTGGCAGCGGGATGTCACAGGAATGGGAATCCTTTCAACATGAGGAACAAGCTGAATGCACGGTCAGTACACTATCCTGCCTATCCAGCTGCAAAAGCAAATCTGGAGTTCATTATTATCATTATTAGATGCAAGTTTGTGGTGTTACCACTACAATAAATCTGATAATCCATGGCTCCATTTATGCTGCCTTCTTTTGCTTTTTTACTACAGAACTGAAGGAAAAAAGATCGCTCTAAACAGAAATGCACTATCAGGGTTTGGAAGCAAATCTCAGAGAAAGCAAGTCTTCTAGGGAGCAAAAGCCAACTAGTAAGAAATGAAGGAAGAAGCAGCCACAAACATCTAAAAATAGAAAGTCCAGTAGGAAGTTCCCCTACAGAGATTTAATCTGCTATTGTACTCAGATCCTGCCATTACGAGTTAAAATCTACCAGAAGCTATCATCTTTAATACATCATCTCCTTCCTACTGTTCTTTAAAGCAAAGAAGCTGATTAAACATCCTGCCACACTCCAGTAATCTTAACAGTGCATTTCTTCATTTCACACTGCAAAAGGTCAGTCACATGTTAAATTGCTCTTTGTGTGAATTTACACCCAGCACAGGACTAAATCAATAAAGGCTGGACTTCTGTCTTTCCAACAAAACAAGCACTAAAAAGTAGTAGATGGCATCTCATTGCAGAGAGATGTTAAAAATTCAAGTGCTTCTCACTCTTTTAAAACAAACTTTAACATTTGCCAGTGAAGCTCCAGTTTAACTAGTGTGGCATATTTTACAGGATATGAATACCTCTCAAAGCAATAAAAAAGCAAACACCATTTCTCTCCTTTTGCAATGCAGGCAAGAATCTTAAAGGTTATGGCTTCATAGCTCCTTAAAATGTAAGTTTAAAGTCAAAAGAAAGTTTTAAGAATTTGAATGAAAAGACCAAAACCAACAGTGCAAATGTGAAAACACTAGAGAGCTAGCATGCATGAGCATTTGTCTTTAAGAACTAATATTACTCCACACACACCTTCACAAACAGCTGAAATACTGACTGGAAAAAGGTTATTTCTTTACAGCTGCCAAAATCACATTTGCAAAAAAAGTGTAAGGCTTGTTTCTAATTTTACGGGAAATATAGCAGTAGGATCTGTGAAAACCAGTTTTTGAAATACTTGCTGTTGCCTTTCAGACTTTTGTGTGTTCTTTATCTGTTGAAGTTGGCGTAAAAACATGTTTGTATTTAAAGGCACGTGTCTGTATCTTTTGCTGGATAATGCTTTTCACACAGAACATCAAGGGATGAGTCCCAAAACATACTTTTAATCACTTCCCTCTCGCTCTCTTGAAAATAAAAACACACAGGTGACTTCTCCAGATTGTCACAACACATGAGGTCAAAAACCCCAGAGGAGGACAAGGGAAGGATATTCCCAAACATTTCCCTGTTTCACAGGGAGACAGGCTGGCTGTAAACATTTCCATTCCTGAAACAGGATATGGGAGATGTTTCACATAAAGGCTCTTTACACTACAGGAATGCTACAACTCCAGCTAAGGAAAGGAGTGATGGACCAAACAACTTTCCAACATGCATACAAAGTATAAAAATAGAGATGGGGTTTGAGTTAGAAACCAGCAAATCAGTGAGTAAGATTCCACAACGCTACTGCCTGGGGTAACAAGGGGATTGAACCAGAAACAGGAGTCCTCCTTCCAGCTACAAACACCTAAAAAAAAGCAAGATGCCAGAACTTCAGAGAAGCCCTAAGGCCAGGAATGTGGGCTGGGGAGCTCCATCAGTCCTTGGCACCATCCGTCCTTACCAGCCCAGAGGGCTTCAGCTTTGTGACTGCTGCCAGTCAGGTGTTCTGCAAATGAAAGCTATGATTTACTCTGCAGTGCCACTAGGGTCACCCAATACAGCCTGTAGGGTCGTGGAGGGAATCTGTCAAATGAAAGTGTAAGGCAGCACTGACCTTCATAGAAGCTTCCTTGGTTTTCTGTTCTTTGAGTATAGTGACCTGGATGAAGAAATAGATGGACTCCAGTGCCTCTCAGAAGTCATCAAGCTGTGCTCCCTTACTGGAATTGCAAATGTTCCCAAAGTCTTTAAATTCCTCGCTCTTTCCTTTTCAGTAGGCTTTAAATGAAAAATAGGTTCCATGCTTTGGTGCACAGCTAGGCTGTGCCCTCAGTGTATGTGACAGGCAATTATTTACAGCTATCCACAGTTAACTCCTGATTACAGAGGAAGCACAAACCCCATCCCCACAGGATGAAAAGGCAATATATCACAACCTGAATACACAGTGTACTTACTGTTCTTGGTATTTGCATTTGCTAACCTTTGAATCTAATGATACAACACTAATATTCTATTAAGACTAGTAATATTGCTTTCTTTAATATACAGAGAAGATTCTCTTTTGTGCAGCAACCAGCCACAATACTGATGGAGCACCAAATCCCTTATTGTTCCTGAAAAGGTGCTTAGAACTCCTTGCATAATGCCCTTACTATGTTCCACATCATGCACACAGACATCCACACCAAACCAAGCACTAGAGGTGACAGCACAAGGCTGAGAGCACCCCTGTTAACTCCTTCAGAGGATGGAATGGAGAAGTTCTACAAGACTCTGGACTTGAGGTGGTAATGCTACTGCAAGAAGACATCCTTTCTTTCCTCAGCTGCTCACTTCCAGTCCCTGTCCCCACAAAGTTCAGTACAGGCACACACTGAACTGTGAGAGGTCAGGAAGCTGACCCTGCTGAAATTAGCCTTCATAAAAAGAACCCAAAATCTAATTTCTTTTTCTGGGTTGGTGGTTTCACTGCAAAACATATCTCACACTGAGACTCTATTAGAAAGGAGGACGCTATTAATTCTAAACTAATACTACAACAGTGAACTGGTAAAATATTATCTCATACACTTTATTGTAGAGCTAACCATAATTTTCCCCATCAGTTCCAGTGGCAATATACCTTTTAATGGTTTTAAGTTAATTTAAATTTTCTTTGATATTGCACCTGTTGGGGACACAGTTGTGCTGTATGTAAGGAACAGAAGACAATTACTTTGCTCTACTTGACAAATGTAGCCTATAGGTATGCTGGTCTCACTGTACTCAATTCTGTCTAATTTCAAAAGCAAAGTGGTCCTGAACACCCAAGTCTGAGTCACAGCTCTTATGCCTTACAAAAATACAACCACTCCTGGTGAACCATATGGCAGCAATCCCTGTCAGCAACACTGTACAACAGCTTTTCAGAAAAATAGAGAGCAAGTTCCCTACTTGAAACTGAAGAGAGATTTATCCCACAAAAGTATGCACCACATCACTACTCAAACCAGTAGTAAGGCAGGACATCAGCACCCAAACGTTAAGGGAACTTCAACAGGGAAGGGTCAGGGATTTGATCTAATCTCTAAGCAAAATGCCAGTTATAGTCTGTATGATGCCATTGGACAGACAATGCAGTTTTGCTGAGAAACTATTCATTTAATGTTATGGAAGCAAAATATTCAGCTATGTGCTTCCATTATACTTGGAGCCTTTGACCCCAGTTTATCCTGGAGTTCAAGACCTGATAATCTGTGTGCTTGAAGCTCATCGTGGTGGATAATGGGAAATTCTGCTCCATTTCCTCTGGGACTTCATGCTCATTAGTCACAGCATACCAATTAAAAGCTTTGTTAGAGAACCAGAGGAATGTGACACAGCACATGTACAAACCAGGAAGCTCCATTCACATATAACATGGATGAATGGCTCTGTATGGAAAGCCAAACATCGCATTAGCAGGTCGTGTGCATCAGCATGCTACATCAACAAAAGACGTGCAAGAATTTTTAAGTCAGCACTCCCAGAAAGCAGCAGATTTTCATTTTGAACAATGACAGCGTATTTTTCACATCCTCCACGTTACTTCTAACCAGAAGCAAGGTAAAATATTTTAAAAGTTATGTTTTCTTGCATTGTCACTTAGTCAATCATCTAGTAGGAAATCACGAAACATCACCACCAGCCATCAACCAGATTCTTTTACTAGATGTCTGAGGAGAAGATGGGGTTAGTGCCATGGCAAGCTACTTACCAACTGAATGACAATTATTTTCAAAAGGGATTACTGCCACTATGAACCACTGTCAAGTATCTGTAACAGCAATTCTCAATTAAGGAAAGAATAGGACTCAGCATCTGCACTCTGATCATGCAGTTAATAACTGACTCCACCTCAGTTCAAACAAAAGAGGATTTAACATGCAGATTTTTTTTGCAACACTTTGTGTTACCATTTCATGTTAAATAATTTCTTACAGAACTTGAAAAATAATAGCCACTTATAGCTGTAAAAAAATTCTTTTTGCTACTTTTTATTAGCCCATACTTCAATTCCACCATTTCCTCCACAGTGAGTGAGCCGCTTCTGAGTAGTTTTAGGGTTAACAGCTCCCACTGAAAGCATGCTATAAACCCAGCAGAGGGAATAGCTCTACCTTTCAACTTATATTTTCATTTCTACATTTCAAATGCAGCATAATGGTGATGTTTAGCATATTTCTTATATTATACACAGCACACTTTGTAAAATATTCCATCTGTGACGGGGATAATGACATTATGAAAACTGCAGTGTGGGTGATACATCACAGAAAAGACATTTTTGAAGGATAAGAAGGTCCTACAGTCACTTGAAAAGACAGTTGCAGACGGATTTAGGACACGCTGGAGCAATGACCTTGCTGAGGACACCAGACTTTCTTTGCCTTCACCATCCCTACATCCCATCATGGAAAAAGATATGAATTTGAATTTGTTTTTTTCTGAGCAACACCAAAGATAGCTTACTTAAAACAATGCATCTGTGGATTCAGAGTCATACTAAAATAAATAATAAAGTAATGAAAAAAATTCTTCCTCACATGTCTGTTGCTTTAGACATTATCAGACTGATGGCTGTGAACACACTACACTAATTTTAAGTAGTTGCAGGAAGGCAATTTTCATTTCATATTCACTAGAGCAGTTCATACACTGCCTCTCACTGAAGCAAAGTACCTGTTCTTTCACAACTCTAACTATTCATGTGGCCTTTCCAATTTGTGTTTGACAGATAGAGCTGCAACTGAAAGTTAAATCATTATCTTGAGATAGCTGTAGTCCAAACATATTCTACAAACCAAAAGTGTTCTCATTTTAAATGGAATTTTATTTTTGTGTAAGCCAAAAAAAGTTTTTAAACTACCAGTACATTCTCTAATCATCTACTGGATAAAACACTGTAAATCACTCATCAGTGAGTGGAAGTGAATTTTAGGATAAAATATTCTGGTTCAGACACCTGCTTAGAGCCCATGGTAAAAAAACTTAACAGTAAAGAAATAAGAAAATAAGTATATAGACAGGTTGAAGTAACTTACACATTTTCATTAGCAGAAAGAAAAAAATCAGTTTAGGTAAACAAAACGTAAGTAAACTAAACTGTAACAGTAATTGTTTCCTGTAGGGGGAAAGTATTTCACATTTTATTTACAGTAGCAGAAGTCCAAAGAAAAAGTACTTACTTGCAATTTTCTTGTTAAAATAATCCACAGTTTCCAGTCAGTAAACAAATACAAAGAAGCATTTGTGAGTTATTTTAAGGGGTTTTTTCTTTAGGGAGTAGTGAAACCTTCTGAACTTATTTATATTACATTTGTCACCATACCCCATTCTAGCTTTAAAAAATTATTTAAAAGCTCTTATTAAAATCACAAATATTTCTAATGGACATAAATTTAACCATGTGGAATCACCCTGAGCCTTTGAAGGGGTTCCTTGTACTCCCAAGTGACATTTATGGTCACTAGCTCATGTAACACCCCAGCAGCATGAGGACATCTGAAGGAAAATGAAGCCACCTCCAAGGCTGTGTGTGCTACAGGATTTCCTGCTGCAGCCTCCCCTCCAAGGCACAGGTTCAAGGGGTGAGGAACTGACTTCTTGGGATGCCAGCCCACAGGCACCCACCCAAAGCAGGAGCCTTGTCCTGCCGCCCCCAGTCCCACACTGTGCTCATCCCTAATGCCGTTTTCTACCTTCTAGGCTTTTCTCATTTGAAACTCTGTGTAATTTTTTTCTAATCACATTCCAGTTTATAGAAAAACATAAATCTGTTTGTGTTGCACCTAGAGTCTGTGTTTGGCTGTTTGTTTCTCTTCCTTCCTGTCCACAGATATCTGTCCTTCCCCTCCATCCTTATCTAAGGTAAGCAGCTTCAGTTTACACACATGGTACCTTGCAAAAGCATAGTCTGGAAAATTAATTCTTGCAAGGATTAATTTTTTTTCCCCCCTCCAATAACCTGTGTTTCTGCTCCTGAAGATGACGCGTTTCACTTTGCAAACAGAAGGGGCACTGCCTGCTCTAACATATGGGAACATTTCTCTTCCATGGAAAGGTAAAACTGCACACAGCACAGCTCAGCACAGGAATCACTCCAATTGTCAAAGTTACATGGTTTGTCATATTGATGCAGCTGGAATATCAGAGGTAAAAAAGAAAAATTCTTAAAAAAAAAAAAAAGCTTTCTGCAGGCACTGTCATGCTTTTAGGGAGGGTTTTTTTCTGTTCTCTCATCTTTGTAATACCAGCCTGGCCACTGAAAATAAAGGACATCTCCACCACTTCTTGATTGTCCAGACCAGGGCCATAGCTAAAATCTCTCCCAAGAGGAAACAAATTTATATTATTTAGTGGCAGGGAAAAAAAAAAAAAAGGCTTTCTGCAGGCACTGTCATGCTTTTAGGGAGGGTTTTTTTCTGTTCTCTCATCTTTGTAATACCAGCCTGGCCACTGAAAATAAAGGACATCTCCACCACTTCTTGATTGTCCAGACCAGGGCCATAGCTAAAATCTCTCCCAAGAGGAAACAAATTTATATTCTTGTTCAGCTTCCATTTTAAGAAAGATGTGGTCTTTTGGCATCTACAGCACTCAACTTGATTGCATTGTTTTTATAGCTACGGACTCAGCCATCAAAGAAGCTTTAACCTTTCACTTCCAGGACCACATTTGCTCTTTCTCAGTTCATCCAAACACAGAGAGTGGTCCATACCACAAAAAATACAAAGAAAAACATGCATAGAGAACAGAACAAACAGCAAAATCTGAAGCCAGATACAGAGCTCGAGAAAGGGGAAATATAACCCCTTGCAATTTGGAGAACAAGGTGAGAAAGCTAAGGAAGGGCAGAGGCAAGACAAGACTAAAATGAAATAAAGCTAAGGGAAAGTAAAACATGGCAACAGAGAAAAGAAGTAAGACTTTTTAATTTTGTACACAAGACAATCTTTGACAGCCTGTGGCATGTGCAACCACAAATTTTGTGATACAAACCTATTTTCAGACTGATGCTGAACTGGATACTCCCATGATACCACATTCTACTCTGCAGGCTCAGTTGTTCAGGGGCTGAGACTACAGAACTCACATATAGGAAGCCAATGTAATTCATATATAGGAAGTAAGTAAAATTGGAAAGCTGTAAATCCAGCTCTAAAAGACAGGAACTGATTTTGCTTATGTCAAGTGTATTACCTAAAAAATAAAGCTTACATAACTTCACCACTGCTCAAATAAACAAGCAAATAGCAAAGCTAGCTATTACAGTTTGCTAAAGCAGGATGGCCTCTATTTATAAATTCCAAAAAGGAAATGTACATCTTTAGATGTCCTTTCTCCATTGCTTTAGGGGGCTTTTAAAGCAAAAAAAATAGAACATGCAACTTGAACTGTCCCACTTTCAAAGTTGGAGCTATGTAGTACACCTCCCCACACTGACTACTTCTCCAAGGAAGAATTCATAATCTCTCTCAGTAACTGAAGCAAAGAGAAGATGGCTTAAGCTTTGATAATGATTGGCAAATTTCAAACAGTTTGGATAAGCAACCCCCAAAAGTTCATAATGAATATTCAGATTTTGTTCCACAGCCTGGTCTGCAAATTGAGAATAGAAATCTCAGATGATAGCTATCTTAGATCTCCTCCAAGATCCTCCATGTGCCCTAGTTATGTCTAAACAGGAAATAACACAACACAAACATATTTAGTTATGAAATGCAGAGATGTCTCTGAACGTTCATATCGAAAAGGGAGAAGATTCACTGACAAATCACGAACTTGAAACTAGTCTAGCTTCAGAGTGGGCCCTAGATTTCCTAAGCAGTTTATCATTTGTAACTCCTGAAATAGACACCTGTTTCCACTGGTGAATCATCATTGCCTGCCAGAGAAAATCCTTCCCACGCCCACTGCCACTGCTGACCTTGTAGAAAGACTGAGAATAGTGCCAGCCAAGGACAATGCTACATTGGGTTCTGCATCTCTCAAGGGGTCATACATGTGCCCTGCACAGAGGTCACCTCTCCCCTGCCAAAGCCAGCTCGGGCAGTGGGGCCAGGAGGCACGGGAGCATCCTCCCCCTGCCTTGGCCCTGAACCACATTCCCATCTCAGCTACACCATCCTAACTGAGGTGAAAGCAATGCAATTGCTCTGACTTAGCCACAATCCAAAAGTAAACTATGTGTGAACAGGACTACATGTTTGAAGGTAAAATGCAACGTAGCAGGACGTGGAGCTCACAGATGGCTCCTACTCCATGGCAGCCATCATGAATATCACCATCCAGCAGCAATGATCCTTCTTTTCTGAAAACACCAGTTCTTCCAAACAAGGTGATGGGCAGCAGCCGAACATTTTCCTGGGACTCATTTATCCACCAAACCCTCTAAGTCTGTGTAAATTAGTATCACTCAATTGAAATTAATTGAGAAAAAACAAGCAAATGAACCAAAACCCCAAGCATAACACTGAACTCATCACTTCAGGAACATATCTTTACCCTTAGAAGGGTTTCACCTCCAAGGACAAACATTTTGGTAGAGAGAGAAGCACACAGCATGCCATCAAAGTTAAAGATTTGGTTTTGCTCACACAGTTATGACTTACACGTTTGACAAAATCAACAAACAATTTATGCTATTTCAGATATGGATCTTTTCCATCTCAATGGGACTTAATTCCTTCAAGCTGAAAAAGGAAGCCCAACAAAACCTGAATAACTGAAGTGACATTATAGGAAATATAACCTCAGGTTGCTAATATTTTTCTGTATTCTAAAGACTGCATTACTGAGCTAGACCAAACGCCATTTCCAGCAGAAACCTTTCCTCCTTCTTTGCTGCCGTGAGGATTACATTACACAGCACTCCACTAAGCCCATTTATTCCATTCTATTTTTTCTAAATCAGGCTATAAAAATAATCAGCTTGGTGACTCATACAAATAATTGAAATATTAATACCAGACCCACCTACTCTTTTGCTGTAAGATTTTCTTTTCTATGCTAAAGATGCTTCCCATAAGTTGCAAGGAAAACTGTTTCTCTGCAGAAAGCTAACAGCAAAAATAATTACTGTGATAAACATAGAGCAAAATACAGTCACACTTGGCACATATCAAGGTTTTATGTGAAAAACTCAGCACAATGCCAGCTGCAGGATAGTTGCACTTTTTTCAGATGCAGAGTGTAAAAATCACTTAACAAAATAAAATAGAAAAAATTGCTTAAAAGCAAAAAATATTTACAAATACAAATAGGTTTGCTTTTAAAAAAACCTATCCACACAGTGAAAAGGGGCCAAATTAGGATGAGCCTGGCCAAACAAGTAAAATCCTATTTCAAAAGCAACTTTAATGGGTATATTTTGGGAGATATCAGAATATCATCACACTACCTTTGCAATTATTACTTTGAACACTCTTCCCTCCCCATCTTCCCAGTGCCTCTTTTTTGGTTCTTTGTGAAGATAAATACTTTTTATATGAAATTCTTTCCCTGTCGGCACTACCTCATGTGGTCTCTTTTTGTTAATCAACATGGCCTCATCTAAAAATTTCTTTGGCATCTTGTACAAGACCCCAAGTGTGTGGCCCTCCACTTCTGACATCAGCTTTCACCCCATTTGGACTACTTTTTCACTTTGCATACTCCCTCCATATCTTCTCCATAGAACTCTAGTTTTTTCATATAATACTTCTGATAACTTGTGTCATCAGAAATGTTGTGAATTTTCTTGCAGTATTATTGGTTTTGTGGAACAATTGCTACTGGAAGTATTATTTTAAGAGTGATCCTATAATCAATCCTATGGAGCTCGTCTGAGAGGATGACCTGCAGCCAGCCCTCCAGCTCCAGTTTTCCCTCTATTTTTTTTTTTGTCCTCTTTACTCTCCTCCACCTCATTCTTATACCTCTTTTTAAAAAATCTCTATAAAGAAAATGACAGTGTTTTTTTAAGTCTGTGATATATGATTAATTCTTTTGTTTAGAGAATTACCTTAGCTGTCTTTTCAATTAAAGGTAACAGCTTAGTAGGGCGTGACCTTCTTGCAGAGATCCTACACTGTATTTTAAGTAATTTGTCATGTTTTCTGTCATTTACCTAGTCTTTCCTTAAAATGTTTTTTGTAAAAGACTTTGCATACTATTGAGATCATCCTAATGCTCTTTAACTGAATCTTTCTTTTTTTTTTTTCAATTGAAGCACTAATTTTAATTTATTCCCCTGGGTAGTACCAATGCATGATGTGTATTTTTATTAAAAGTTCTTACTACTGGAATTGCAATTATATTATGCAAGTTCTTGGATGTGGATAATATGGTCTCTTCTGATTTAAACAATTACATAATTTAAGTTTTGCCTCCCCCTGGAGGTGAGAATTTCCATTTCCTGCACAATCAGTCCTATTAGCTGCCCTGCATTTCTCCCAGGTTCAACAGAACCATTAAAATACGAGTACTACTACCTGTTACATCTATACCATCTCCATCTATATCACTGCTAACATCAACTCTTTTGACTTTTTTTTTTAATCTGACCACATTTCCACTCTCATTTGCTCATTCTAAGTTTTATTTTAAAAAATAATAGATCTTAGGTGGATTCTTAGAAACTCCCAATTCATTCCTGTTTTCTGTTTTTTAAGAGATGGCTCTCTGTATTGTTCAATCCCCTTTCCAGACTCAATCCCTGCAGACTCTTGCTTTATGCTGATACTATTTCTAGGATTATTACTTATCCAGAGAAATAAGGAACGTTTTACATTGCATGTATATAAAATCATTTATTTGTTCTCATTCCAGAATTGTTTTCAGCCTTTTTTCTTCCAAATGCCTTTTGTTCTAGAATGTACTATTTTAACCCATCTACTCTTTCTCAAGGCTTTACACCTTTAATGTTCACAGACACACAACCAAACCAACTTGCCACAATACAAGCCTTCTCAGATACATAGCGATTTGTTTTGATAACTTCTCTTTTTCTTTTGGCACAGATAGCCCTCAGGATCCTATCTAGATTGTTACATTGACCCACCATTGCCTACTTGATTCACAGAGATCTCATCCAAATCCCCAGCCAGATGAGAGAGGATCTTTTCACTAACTACATCTTCACATCACAGTTTTTATCAGCACGGGGAGTTCTTTTCTCTTGCTAGCCATTACCTAATAATATTGTTCCTTTATCCTCTTCTGTAGTCTCATTTATCCAATTTTAATTTCCTCATGCCCTCAAGGCTTGTACACGCACCATATGGGTTTCTCATGTATCCCATTTTATTGGTTTAAAACTATTCTCATCAATCACACAAAATCAGGAAGCTGCATACTGTCCCCCCACTGACAATAAACTTATTTTATTAGCTGACCTATAATAACAAAACAGTTCAAAAATTCCTTCAATTCACATTTCATTTCACAATCTTCCCATGTCTTCATGATCTTTCTCTAGAACTGACATCCCTTGGTGACCACCTCAACTCTCACTTGTGCTATGCCCCACTGTTTTACTGTCATTATCAAGCACTGAATTTTCATGTTAAAATATGCCTTACAGTTCACTCACACATTTTGCTAATGTGAGCTTAAGCCAAACTTGACCCTGCCCTGATTCAATTCCCAAACCTGACTTAAGAATATTCATTCTTCACTGAATACCAGGCTTTGAGTAGACCCTTAGAGTCCTGCAAGAGTAAGAAGAAAACGAGCTCCCATTCCAAAGATGAGAAATCAAGTTTGGATGTATCACAAACTGCTCACCAGGGATGCATGAAGGCCATCATTCAACTGATGACCTTTCAGAAAGCATTCTCTATTCCTTCAAATATAATTTTTGCTGTATTATTCTAAACACAAGGCCACAAGCAATATTTAATATTGGTTTGATTCTTGGGAGGTTTAGCACAGCAGCTGGGTCTATAAAACACTGCCGGGCTGTGAGTGCCCACAGCAAACAGCCACTTTAATGAAATGAGTGCACTTCCATCAGTTTTACTTCCAGACACCCTGATACTCACATCCCAGCCTCATAGCAGCCTCCTTTGCCTGCTTACTGAGACCAGTAAGCTACTGGTCTGATCTGTCTTTCAGCAAATCCCAGTAGCTCCCACTCCTCATTCTCTTTTGCAGTTTGATGGAAATGGGATAAACCAACCCATCTGGCAAGGAATCAGCCTTCAGAGCAGAGGTTCTCTAGGTCTTTGTTCAATCCAATGAACAGTTCTGAAAGAAAACATATTGCTGTCCTTGCTGGCCCCAGGAACACTATTTAGCTTCAGACAAAAGTGCCACAGAGAGCCCACAAGATATACAACAGGCTGCCAATGTATTTATGTGGCCTACATGGCTCTCTCATTGAAGTGAAATTGTGGTTTTGCTTATCATTAAAGCTTCCCATCACCTTCCAAGGCAAAATTCTGTTCTCAAGTCACTCAGTGTGAAGTCCTACACCTACAATGGTGTTCCACAAGCATTAAACAAAAGCTGAATTTCACTTAGACTTACAACTTTCACTGTGCTACTTCACTGTTACCAGACTAGAAGGGAGCAGGGAGATGCTCTTCATAATTACTTCTGAGGGAGTCAAGACACCAGAAGAGTTGTCTTTAGATGCACTATGCTAAATTGTCCAGATACAACATTTATAAAGCATCTCATACCATACTGCAAAAACAGAAGGAACATGCTTCTTCAAAATATCTATTTATTTTAAAGTCAGCATTACAAAACTTGTTAAGTGAACTCAGGGAGACTGAATACCCATGTAATTTAGCTGAAGCAGTTTTAAAAGATGAAAGGAACATACTCCAGGATGCCTCACAGGATGCAATTCCTTTAACAAATGGCATGTCTGGCTTTAATAAGTGGATGCATTTCTTTATAAACTGCAGAACTGGTTAAAAGGGCTTTCTCTGAAGTAAAAAATACTGGAAAAAGGATGAAAGAAATAACAGAACCTTTTAAAGGTGATACTCACATTACCATATTAAGAGGAAATCCTTCATAATATACAGCCATACCATTAGATTAACCCTGCTGCAATTTTGAAAACTAATGTTACAGACAGTAAATATACCCTAAGACACAGCGTGTTACATTGCTGTGGCACTTTGATCATGCTGATACATTGCTGGTCAATGTTATTTACTATCATTATGTACACACCTCCTAGACAGCAACATCCAGTAAAGTGTTTTGTCCTCACTGTAGCTCAGCCTTGCAGCTCATCAGTCACACAGATGGGACTGTGGCAAGCTGGACTGGGGCTACAAAGATAACTCACTGCTCTGCCCATGGGACACAATGCAGAAATGAGCTCCTCAGCTGGTGAAATGCATGTGTGCAGCCATCATGAAGGTACCTGGGTGAGGAAACCTGTTCCCCAGCACCAAATCTCACAGGATGGATGAAATTGTACTAATTACACACAGCTACTGTGTCCTCAGGGTAAATGTAACTGAAAGGTATCCCAACTCCTATGGACAGATGAAGTTGAAAGTAAAATCAAAGAAATTAGAAAAGAATTAGTCTTTCTATGGAGCTAGTGCAAGTTGTTCTTCCTCTCCTTACAGGTGGCTGTCCCACACATCGAGACACTGAAACTCCTTTATCTGTGACTGTTGACTGTGACCACTTGATAGAACTGCTGAATACACATCGCTTTGGTTTAGTGAAATCACCTGATAATAAACAATGTTTACACGAATGTCCAGTATCAACACAGGTAGGATGCAATTCATATTGAATCAGTACAAACCACTATTTTCTTTAGCTGTTTGGGGTTATTTTACTGTTCTTGAAACTAAAAGCTCTGATAGTTTCTGCAAAAAATGTGTAAATATCTTGCTTACCTTTCCCTAGCTACCAGGGTCCCAAGGGGCTTAAACACACTGTTGATTTTACAAGACTTGACTGTCCTAAGATCACCTAATGTAACAAATGGTGAGGGTGCTGGCTTTGTTTACTTCATGTCTATTTTAAATCCAGTTGCAGTGAGCTGAGAAAGTAAAAGAGAAAAGCCCAGGGCTTAGACATACTTGTCACAATCCTTGGAAAAAGCGAACATGTAATTTTTCTCACAATTCAGAAAATTAGAGCTGAAGTAGAACCAGCTTTATGTTCTTCAGAAAAATCGCTGAAGACAAAAAAGGCATTTGTACTAATTTCTCTAGGAGTAATTTCATGGTAATTTAGAAGAGATCTTATATGGCATTTTACCATCTACAACATGTTATCAGACACTTATTCAGATTTTCAGTTGAAAGTATCAGTAAAGGCTGTCTGTATGTCTATCAGCTTTCACTTAAAAATTTGTAAATCCTTTACAAGGCTTTCAAGAATTTTTAGCCCTGTATCAACACAATGAAAAGATGACACAGATTTTGCCACCCATTTTGACTCTGTCATAATATAGCTTCTAAAGAGTTTCCTAACATCTTTCCCCTCTTCCTTCAGAGCCTCTTTGTCTTTCCACCAAACCCTTGCCACTGCTGGAGTCCTGCTCCCCCAGAGGACACCCTGGTGCATGACTCAGGTGAGGGAAACCTCACTGTTCTATCCATACAAACTGTCTCTATATTTTCATGTGCAGAGGCTTATATTTTTCAAACACATCTTTTGACCAGGGAAACACTGACCTGGCGATGAAGAGATGGCTGTTTGACATTTACACAGCCTGCAGGTCACCTCCTTCTACCTTAATCATGTACCTTTATGGCAGGTACAGCAAACAAATGTATGGAAGTTGATTAAAATTTAGGATCTGTACCTTTTAACACCCTTTAAGTGAGTACATAGATTAAAGCCAGAAACTGACTTACTCAAAATCTCTTTAGAGGGTTAAGAAATTCTCTTTAAAGGGTCCTGTCACAATCTCAGGGATCTTACATCTCATATATTAGCTTCTTTAATGATGCAAGAATATCTAGTCTCATCAGCTGGTTGCATTTCCTCACTGCTACAAGATACGATGTTCCTCCTGAAGAGATAAGGACACTTGGGCAAACTTCTTCTCATATCTCTCCAGAACACTGTCTGAGAAACTCCTGAATGCTTATGCTCATCAGTCACATGTCATATCAGCACCGTTGTAAAATGATCAGTAGGTGCTGGTTTGACTTTCAAATATATAGCATGGTGAGGCTTTTGCTTGTTACGTTTTATCAGAATTAATATATATAATAAGTATATAGGATATAAAGATATGAGCTGTTACATGCCACAGAGAGGCACAGAACATCTCTGACTGTGACAGATATGGCTGAAGTCAGTCAATGTAATGATAAACATTACACTTTTTAAGGAAGATAAAAGACAAACTGGAGTTAGAGTGAAAAGACCAGCTGGTGATCAACAGTGAAAAATAAGCTCACACTTGCTATTTCCTAACAATATTTTCACAGAGGGCTTGGAAAAATATCTAGCCTGTCATCTGTGATAAGACTTGTGCTTCTGGAAAGAAAAAGGAAGAAACTGAAGAAATTCAAATTGATTTTTTTAGTTGTAACTTACCATTTGAAATTTAAGTCCTGTGTTACTACTGAGAGAGAAAAATATAGAAATCATTATTGTTATTAAACTACTGCTGTAGTTCAACTCCATGGATCTTCGCTGGGCAGCTGTGATGGAGTGATGTTTTGTTTCACTTGCCAGGTAAGGAGCCTGGAGCTTCCCTCACTCCCTCCTCCCTAAAGCTTTCATTTTTGCATTGGTGGCAAATTCCTTCTTTTGAAAAAAAAAAAAAAGATAATTTTTTTCACGTTCAGTGATTAGCTAACAACAAAAAAAAAAAGCATTCAGATTACATGCAAGGCAGAACAGGAATTACTAAATAAAGATGACTGCAGCCTACACATTTTATCTCTGGGTGCAGGGTACAGATTTAGTACATGAGTAAATGTAAAGATCAAGGCTAGTGGCATCCAATTCTTGAAAGAGGAGGATATTACTAAATGAAGTTCTTAATGATTTTGAGGAGTAGCTCCATGGGCTGCTGGACAATAGAACAACTCCTAATACATCCAGAACAAGCAACAAGATGAGCACTAACTCTGAAGAGGTCATGTCAGTAAACCACCCAAGGGAACTTCATGCCGCTAGGAACACTGCTGAAACATTTCATTTACACTGCATTAAAATATTTTGCCAGTCAAGCAGGAAGGGATTTTGTCTGCTACAAACCACCCAGCTAACTCACAGCAGCTACCCTGAAACTGAGATTTGAAAGAGAAACACGTCTTAATTGCCAGACACTGGAGACCATATGTAATGGGATAGAAGGAGCATCTCCACTCATGCAGAACATCAGCATCCAAAGATACCTCTGCAGCCTCAAAGGGAGGTGATGAACACCCTAAGACCCAGCCCTGGCTCTTTAGGATTATAGCCAGGGTGCAGCCAGGGCAGGACAACTCCTTCTGTAACCAGTCCATGAGCTGAGCAGTGCTTGCTCCTCACACAGCCAGGCTGGGGTCACACCTTGTTCAGCTAAATGCCCTTTCCTGTGTCTTCCAACCAAAGCTGCTTACAAAGTTTGATTTCAAGGGATTGAATTAAGTCTACCCCACATTTAGATGCTGCAGATGACTCTGAATTTTGGAAGACAGAAGGCTGAGAAGGTCTCTCTTCAAATGTACAGTAAAGGCATCAAACAAAGTTTACAAACTCAAAGTACTGGGCTCATGGTAAACGGTATCTACACCATAATACAACCACAGCCTACATCAGCAGGAATTTGCTCTCATAAAACACACAATCACCAGTAAGAGCACAACTTTGTCTGTTCTTCCATTCTTAGATATCTAGATATTAACTCTCTGCATACATCCAGCCAGAAGCAGTCAAAGGTAGAGCAAAGAAAAGATGGATCCATTACTCAGTGAGAAAAGACAGTTTCTAACAAATGACATGGACAAAGCGGAATTTTTAAGGCCTTTCTCATATTAGACTCCACTAAGGGAGTGAGCAGTAACCATGTGTCTTCCATAATTAGTACCAGCAACAAATCTAAATAGAGAAGGAATGAAACCAGACATTGTGCTGGGTCCCATGAATCTCATCTCAGCACACACCAGTAGCTAAATGATGAAAATGCCTGTGTTCCTAGTATTTGTCTGAATTCACTTGAACGGGTGAAATACCAGAAGTTTGAAAGGGGACAATATTGTTCCTAACATTAAAACACAACAAAGGATTTAGGAATTAAGATCAGCTAGGATGATCATCATTCGAGGGCAGGGGAAAACCAAATGCCTAGAAAATTTTAAAGATGATTAACAATAAAAATAGCTCTAGGAGTTATGAGAAGCTTAAAACATTATAAAGCCATTGTGAAAAAACTGTACTTCCACTGGGATTTACAAATATTTGTCTGCAAGAAATGTAATATAATCTTTCCACTGCTCTCAGAGACTGTTCAGAAGAGGCACCGGAGGCCAAGCAGAGAGAACCTGCAGGACAGAAATGGCAGTCTTCAGGTGCCTGATGACACTGTAGTTCCCATTAGCATCACTGCTGGTGAATGGGTACTGATGCCTGTTTTTACTGAAAGACTTCTGACTCCCCTGAGATTCCTCAGAATCTAAATTCTGTGAAACATGATACAAAGAAAATCTAAATTGCTTGGGCTGAAAGAGAATTTGCATCTCCCGGAGAAACTGATCTGAGTATTTCTGACCCTTTCTGATACCAAAGTCTAACGGCCAGCCACAGTTGAGCTGTTCAAGTATTTCCCATCGTAACACAATCACCCTTAACCAAAGTTTTATCTAGAAAATAACTGGAGTTTTAACAGTGATTTTCAAGCTCATGCAGAAGAGCTTCAAATAATGCTGGGAAAGGTCAAGAAAGTTCTATCAGCCTCATCACTTAACAAGTAAGGAGCTGACTTTCAGACACAGAACACCACCACAGTTCATACACCAAAAAAAACCCAAAAACCCTCACTAATATAACAAGGGATATTAAATACATGGCATTATTATTTCTTTTTTTCACATTTGCATGATGTTCTTTACACTTCCAAACAAGACCTCTTAACTGCAGAACAATTCCTGTCCTGCAATCATACAAATAAACTTTATGCAATCAAACTCATGAGTAATGTTTGAATCTACTAGAATATCCACAACATTGAAAAAAAAAAAGCATAAATCCAAAAGTTATTATTTCCATTCAAAACTACCTCCTGTTTTGACAATTCAAAACTTAAACATTTCATTTACAGAGTCTATTCTGGACAGAAAAACACAAAAACAGAGAAGGCTTTGACAGTGAAACTAACAGGTCTGAGCCCTCTCATCCATATTTTGCAAAATTAGTCAAGACTTATATGGTAGTCTCTGACTGGCACCTGGTTCCAATTCAGCACTTCATAATTCCAATACACTCTTAAATCATTATTTGTTTTGTACATACATTAAGAAGTAATGCAATCTATAAGAAATGTTTACTTGCATTCTACATATAGGAAATTGATATTCATAAGTATGGAACAGGAATCAATCAATGGGAAATAGTGAAGTACCTACAATTGGTTCCATCTCTTGACTTCTTGAAATTATTCTAAGTTTCTAAATCTCTGACTGATTTCAGAGAAAAAACAATTTAAAGAAAAATCTGTCTTCAGAAAAAAGATGCCTAATCTCCCTCAAAAGTGTAGCATCTCAAAAATTCCCTCATATAGACAGTTTAAGTTCTTCTTGACTTGTGGGAGGAATTGGTTAAGCTTTTTTTTTCCTACTCTGTATTATTAGCCCTTATAGTATATGCAAAGAAAGATTCTGAACTTCCCAGGGGGATGTATGGTTCTCTCTCCTTCCAATCCTGTTAGGTCCCAAAGGAAGAGATTTCAAAGTGAATATAGTTTTGCAATTGAGAAATAATTCTCTAAGCACCTTTTTCTATTTTTGTGGTGACTGAGTACTGACTTCTTGGACTTGAATGCATGCTGCAGCCTAGGTATAATTCCATTTATGAAGCTTCCATCTTAATTCCTGCCATCTCCTTCACAGTCTGAGCGTGCCTCTCTGATGAATAGTCTGAGGTACAAATGCAGGCTGTCCCTGGGGTATGGCTTTCATGAGGTCTCATCCACATGTGAACTCTCCGATGGGTAAGAAAAGCTGAGTGTGCACTTCAGCTTCTCCCTGAACATGATACTAATCCGACCTTCCATCAGCCAGCAATGTTCCATAAAATTATAGAAAAATATAGACATGTAGTATTTCACAAGTACAGACCACATATCCTATACAGCACACAGATTATATCAGAGAAATGCAGTATTTTTGAGTCATCTCTCCACCATAATCACACAAATTCTAATAATGGGTCAAAAGGTTACTGGTGAAGGAAAGCCTGTCAGGGAGTTTCAACATAACTAATTTTTGTGAGGAAGCCATGCTTAAAAAAAAGCTAACGTATACTTTATGCTTAAGTCTGAGTGATGATTTCATAGGAAGTAAGAACAGAGACTGGCCTATCATTCCTTACCTAAACAAATGTCCAGACATTCCTTTTTCAATAACCATAACTCCAGTCTACATACTGCATAAACTTAATTGGAAAGAACCATGTTCACTTGCCCTATTCATCCTCCAGGTGAAGTCATACGTCAGCAGCTACAGAAATAAAGGCACACAGATGATGAAGGAATGCCTGCTTTCTCATACCTGATCCCTGCTTCTGCCATGCAACTATAAATTCTAAGAGTTATTTTAGTAATATTCTCTTCCAGCTTGAAAAGTTTTAATCTAAATTTCTCTTGCATTTTGATATAATAGTTCATATTTATGAAATCAAAACACAAAAAGGAAATAATACATTCCTTATCAGTTTGAAAAGCTATGAGTCTCAAGCTCAAAATTAACTATATTAGGTTGCACTTAACTGATAACAAACCTACTTTCATTGCAGTTTTCCAGACTACTCTACAACACAGTAAAATTTCTGATTTCTTCGATTTCAAGATTGTAGTAAAAATTCTGCACTTTAAAAGGAAAAAAAAAATACTGTCAGTAAAAAAGATAGCTAGAATTAAATTTGTGAGATAATGAACATTTGCATATACAAGCACTTGTAAGATCTGCATTCTCTGTTTTGATGAATATTAAACAGTTGCACAGGAAACACAAATCCTGTAGGCTAGATACAAATATTCTTTGGCTTGCTATTCTTTTAATAATGAACCTCCCCATAAGGCTGACTCCTAGTCCTACATGTGTTCTGTATTTGTAGGTACATCCCTGTCAGGAAATCCTGTGAAATGGAAGTTCCTGACAGATAAAGTCCTTGGCCTTCAAAATTCCATAGGTATTACTTGAATGTCAGAAAGAATTATTGCCAAACTTTCTTCATTATTCAGTAACTCTTTATTTTAAAACTATAACAAGCTTGGATACAATTAGTAATACACATAGGGATTACATAGTCATTGTTATGTTGGATTTTGTCATAAAAATAAAATGTGGAAAACATAATTAACTTCACTTTTTATGGTGTCATTATTGCTTGTTTTGCATGAAGAGCCCATAGATATGAATCCCACTATATCCCCAATGTACTTTGGCCTCAGTCTAATAACTGGGGACAGGGCAAACCAGTTTTGTCTGGTTTTGGATACAACTGAATATGAAATACCACAAATTTTAGTCTAAATTTGCGTCCCAATTACCATAGTCTGCAAAGAGCAGAGGAGAAACCATGGAGGAAACTCTATTGGAAAAAAATAGTGAAAAATAAAGCAAGGTAAATTGATGTGAAGCCAAATAAAACAAATATCAAAACTCAATAAAATGGGACAGAGAAAGGAAATTGAAGGTAGTCATTAGTATATTCTCTGCTTTTCTTTAAGTATGGATGACAAATTCATAAAGCTCTCCTATCAGTAATATATCCCAGAGGTGGGGGGAAAAAAAAATAGATAGATTCATTCGTGAAAGAGAGAATGAAAAATGAAAAGTTCATCTACCTTAATTTTTTCTTAAAACCAGCAAATCCTAAAATAACATTGAGTTTACAAAGATAGTCACTTGTCAGATGGGAAACACCAATATTCAGACTGTCTCTGCCCCCTTGTTTCCCACCTCATGTATACATAACTCTGAAGTACATCTTTTCTTCACCCCTCCACACCCCAGCCTTGGCACAGGCAATCACCTTGGTTTCTGCACAGAAAGAATAGGGCCTATTTCACACCCATCAAGTTAAATGTTTCTATTCTAAACATGGATTTGGGAGCTGGGCTTATTTCATGTATATGGCTGTAAATGAATCTATTCTGAATGAGAACTCGGGGTTCACATACTGCGTGCTTGACAGAACCTGATCTGAAGTTGTTCAAGCAAAAAGTTTTGTAGCCTGGGCCTCAGTTTTCCTCACTGCTATATTAAAGTAGGTAAAAAAATTGAGAAATGCCATTCTCACAACAAACCCTATAAAGTAAGGAATCCATTCTACCACTTCTTGATTTTCTTAGCAAGATGAGAAGTGAGAGTCCAGAGGAATTTTGGTCAAAGATATTAATTAAATTCAGCTGAAGGTGACTTCAGTTACAGAGATCCAATACCTAACAGGAATTAACTCATGCTCCAGAAAACATTAAGTATAATGCCACAAATACTAAAAGCACATGTCCCATTGCAGCACTACTGACAGCCACTAGGATTTCCTCCTAGAGAAATCTCACCTAAAACACTGTGTGTGCAACCTTCACTTTTAGTCGCAATGCACGACAGCCCAAAATCATTTTAATGAGTAAAAGCAGATCCCAAGAGCACCATATCCCTTAAAAGGACAGACTTGCTGCTCTGTAAATCATAAAATCATTTAGGAAATCTCACATAACTTCCTTTCCTCAGGCCATCGCATAAACAAGAGAACTCTGAGGACAAACTACTGTTTAAAAAAGCCTTTAACTTGGTGAAGACCCTCCTGTTGCAGGGTTTTGTATGAAAGTTCTACAACTTTATAAAACTTGTCTGGATACATATTTTACTACATCAATTGATATTTGGTTAGTGAAGTAGGAAATACTGTATACCTTCTTTTTTTGAGAATAAAAATTTAAATGTCATGCACACATCACAAGAGTAAAAATGAGTTTCCACATTACATCGCTAAGTAAGCAAGATGCTCCATGAGTGAGACCAGAAGTTTGAGCCCTCCCATCTCCAGTTTTTCTATTTGCTCACCACTGCCTTTAATAAAAAGTGCTTCAGACATAGTCTCCTATGTAGAAAAAAAATGGACCATCCATCCCCCTGACTAAGATTAGGTGCCATCACTTCTCCCTCTTTAGAGAAATAATAAAAGTCATACTGCAGGAAAAAAACCACCAACTTTTAAACCTTGTTCATCCAGGAATAAAAACTTTAACCTTCATTGACATGAGTATGCAATGAAAATGCACAGTTTCAAGTCAAAAAGTCTGTGATTCACACATCCTTTTCCTATGGACTAAGGATGGACTGGCAGAAGTTTCCATTCTGGGTTTAAAGGATTCTGCTTCTCATTCATCTTTAAGTCAAAAGTCTGATCAAAATACTCCTGCTTTTATTTTCTAATAAAATGGTAACTTCTGCTCATTTTCCAGTATGCAGATTAAGTTGCTACTTATAAATGCAGTTTTTAAGACTACTGTCACAAAAACTAAGTCAAAAAGAGGCAATGGTAATGATCCTACTGCCCATTGCTTAACAGATCAGTGAAAGTAGATCATAATCTTATATTATCCTCCACATTTGTTTCCAATCTGGAAACATAGAAGCCTTTCTAAATACACTTGATAGTTTTTATACAAGGAATCAACTCACATCCTCCTTGTTAGGATCCACCAACAGGAGTTTCACATGCAAGATTTTGTGCTGATGTCTATTTTCTCATGCCATTTGATCTTTCTCATGATAATCTGAAAGAATTAGCAAGCATTTCAAATAAAGCTTCACGATACACAGTCTCATTCAGACTGTAAAAGACTGATTTACCATTTTGACAGTCCAAATGTTTAGCTTTTATGCAGCACCCTGCCACAAATGAACCACGTTTCGAGTTCTTTTATTTTGAAAATAAATGCCTCATATACCAGAATCTGTCATTTAGAAACAGTACACACAGAGACACAAACACACACATTCAACCTCTGTTCTACAGTAACTGCTGTTTGGGGGTTATCAGAACTGCACATACATTTGACAATTCCTTTTGCAGCATGAAATAACCAGTTACCTTTCAGGAGAGAAGCCCTCCGTGGCACAAGCACTTCTGTGATTTCCACCTGCTCTTGCTGATGCTTTTTAACCAGGTTTCCTTCACTGCCAGCTCTCAAAATCTTTTCACCTAGCCTAATTTTTCGTGATCGGCTGTTAAAATCTTCTTTCCTAGACAAAGGCGATTTAGGAGCCGTATTAGCAGACAAAGGTCGAGCCAAGCGAGAGGGTTTGGACATTCTGCCTGTGCAGGAATGTACCTGCTCCAAAAGCAGTTTCTAAAAAAACAAAAAAAAAAGCACCTTAAAAAATCCTCCCCAGCTCACTTTCCAGCACAGAGGCTGGGGAGTTGTGTGTGCAGCGCAGCTGGATGTGAAGTGCTGTGCTGCCAGCCCGATCAGTTTTAAACACCAGGCGCTGCTGGGTGGTCACACAGACAGTTTCCTGGACCTGTGGAATGTGAATGTGTGCTGGGCTAAAACATGACTCTTCCCCAGCACTGAGTCTCAACAGCACTGTGTGTAGCAGATGTTCTTCCTAGGGACTGTCTCGAGCTCCCGGCATGCACACAAGAGCAGAGGGGGAATACCCCACCTACACAAGTACAACGTGAAAAACCACCCAGGAGCAGGGTTACCTCTGCACGGGGACCTTCCCACATTCCTCTCCCAACCCTCTCACTCATACAAATGCTTTCTTGTTTTAGCAGATTTCCTCATTATGTGCCAAACCCACACCGATTTGGCACTATGTGGTAAATACCTGATGTCAAGAGTCCAATTGTCTTCGAGTTAAGCATGGAGTGAGCTTAAATGAGATTAAGTGATGTTTGTACTCCCACCACTGTATCTTGTAACTCACCAAAATAAACGAGAGCTTGGCAACCAACATCATCTCTCTGAACAATGGCCCAGATCTCTCATTACTAACTGTTATTGTTTAGCAAATAGCCCCAAACCAAAAACTGCTGATCTCAATTCCCTCTTTGACTCCTAAACTTAAAAAACACAGCCTCTTGCACACTACAGGCAAACATGTTCACTACTGAAACTCCAAAGAAATTCCTGACCTCAGGCGACACCATTTCAAACCCCAATTCCCAGGTGCTCTTCTGTGAAAGTGCCTAAGCAAAAACCTGCTGGACTTTCTCTGGCAGCCCTATTTTCCTGAATCCAGTCAAGGGTCTCAATATTTGGTCACATGGAAAGAAGATTCCATTAATAATGAACCTGACAACAGCATCCAAAGGAAAATACAGTGTAAGTAAGGGAAAACATCACAGATGTAGTTACAGTAAAATCTTCCCTCTGAAATGTAAAATGCATTCCTCGATATCCCAGGCAACCAGTATCAATTATAGAACGAGGGACCATTTTATTCCAAAGCTAGAACAAACATAAGCAAATCAATACTACCAGAGCTAATATACTAATACAGCCATTAGAGAGAAACATTTAATAAGCAAAAAGACAGGAAAATATGACTAAATTATTACAGACATTCCTCATTTTCTGAGACGGCAGCAAAATATTTTTGCATGCTATTTCCATACTTTTTTCAAGAATCTCACATTAAGGAGGTAATTGCTTATACTTCATCTATTGCTATTGCCTATTGCTTTGTTGACCCACAAGAATGAGATTAAGTGCAAAACAGTATGCTTTGCCATGATACTGATAACATCCTGCATAATATTTTATCAACATGGTAGGAGCTCTAAGTGAGTGGGAAGATTTCAACTCTCATGGAGCAATCTGACAGACGGGAGAGCACTGATTAGCAGTGCTTGGGCACAGTGGGGCATGCAGGAGAAGAACAGACACAGGAGTGAAACAAAAAGATGAATGGAGAGTTAATCACATGATTTGAGTGAGGAACGAGCAAAGAGGCAGAGAAAAAAGTGAAAGCCAGTAAGTAGGTGAGAGCACAGTTGTACTGAACCTAAGTACCATCATCCCCTCCAAATTGACTGCTCTGCAAACACTTACTCTGAAATCTTCAACTATGATATCTTAACCAAACACAAATACTTGCTCTTAAAAAGAGTTTTTAAGCAGTGATAATATTACCTCTGATACTACATAGACATATTCCAAAGCTCCCAAACATAGAGCAACTGTGATATAAAATCCAGTGCTGACTGACAACATAAACAGTGGTGTTTGAGTTTTTGAATCAACTACTGCTACAGCAAAATCCTACCCAGATTACCACACATTGCACATTCAGTCAAAACTGAGCACACACAGCACAGGGTGGTCTTGGAAAAATCGGCCTCATCTATGAAGCAGGAGTCTAACCAGATGGTCATATTATCCGTAAACTTAAAATAATTTAATTTCTACATATAGCAATGACATTATAAATACAAGTTTCTTCTCTGGTTCTCTCCACAGCAACAAGAGATGGAAAAAGGGAGATGTTATCCACCTGTTCCTGAAAGGAAAAGCATGGGCCCTAAATCTGCTCTATTTGAATATCAAGGTGACACTTCTGTATTAAGACAGCAGCAATGCCCTGAATGACATTCATTTTTGACAAGAAAGAAGCACTGCATTACTCAGCAAAGATGCAGCCATACAGAAATACAGCGATTAAAACATGTTAAGCACAAGAAATGTCCAGAATACTCTGTTGGTCAAACACAATCATCTGATGACACAAAACTGAGAGGAGTCCCAACACAGCAGAAGGCTGTGCCACAGTGTAGTAAGATTTGGACAGACTGTAGAATTGGGCAGAAAAGACTCTAATGAAGTCCAACATGGGTAATTGTAGGTTCCTGCACCTATTGAGGACTGACCCCATGTACTGGTAGAGCTTAGGGGTTGACCTGCTGGAAGGCAGCTCTACAGAGTAGAGTAGTCCTGGTAGAAGTGTTGACTATAGACCAGTAATGTGCCCTTCAAGGCAAAGAAGGCAAATGGTGTCCCTGGGGTGCATTAAAAAGCATGGCCAGAAGGTAGAGGGAGGTCTTTCTCCCCTGCTACTCTGCCTTGGTAAGGCCACATCTGGAGTACTGTGTCCAATTACACGATCCCTGATGCAAGACAAGGAACTACTGGAGATAGACCAGCAGAGGACTATAAAGAAGATCAAGGTAATGGAGCACTGCTCTTAGGAATTTGAGAGATCAGTTTAGCCCAGAGTAGACTGAGAGGGGATCCTACACCCAAGGGGCACTTCTGTGAGGATCTATTTCCTTCCCTGTCATTACTCCTTTTTACCCTCTTGCCATCTGTGGCACACTGTTCTCAAAAAACATCTTATTTGATTGTTTGTTCTAAAGGCTCCGAGATGTGAAGCTGGTGAATCCAGCCAAGAGCACTGCGTCTCTCAAAAAAAAAAAAAAAAAAAAGCCCAGGTTTCTTAGCTGATTCCAGTTTGGGCTTGATCTAGACCCAGTAAATTACTTCATTCATGGGATGAAACGGCATGACAACATCCAGTCCAGATTGCTGGCAGCTCTTCATCACCCACATCACTACTGCATGCATCCTCGCCCCATCCCAGCTTTCCTGAAGCCCTGGGTTCCCTCAGCTACATCCCTCCCTGCCATCCAGCTCCCTACACCACATGTTCCTAATGAAGCTCCCCAAGGAGCAAGGTTTTCATCAGCTCACAGGCTTCATAAAGCCACAAGGTACTCTTTTGAACTGCTAAAAAAACCCCACAGAAACACCACAACAAAATCTAAACCAGGAAACAATGATAAAAAGAGAAAAAACAAAACCAAACCTAATTCCTTTTCCCTTAGATTTCAGATAACTAACTTGAACTAGGTAGAGATATCAAATTGATGTAACATACCATTAAGTAGAAAGTAGTTCAGTCTGTCAGATTTTCAGCGCTGCAGAAGTCTTCCAGTGCTTTGGGTGAATGAATAAACTTGTCACTGCCTCAAACAGCAAAAAATTATATTATGGGACCAACGATGCATACTGCAAGTACCTTCCAATCTAAACCATTCTATGCTTTTGAGTAATCACATATGTAAACAAGGAAAACTTTTAGAATACCATGCACTTTCTATACATTTAAAACAATGTTCTAATAGTTTCAAAATTCAAGTCTCCTCTTTCCTGCCTTGAAAATAAATTACTGCTGAAATATGGCAACAAGAATTTGTTAAGAGATAGCTAACATAAGACATTTTTACCATAGCATATTAAATAGGTTATTATACTGCTATTAACTCAAGTAACTTTTGTGCCCCCTGGGATAAAAGAAACATGTCTATAGATGTTACTAATCCAAACAAAGCATTTGCAAAGCTTGAAAATTCCTTTTTTGGGCATCCATGAAGTTGGAGTTTACATTCGCACGTAAAGAGCTGGGGAGGGGAGAGGATCCCTTGCATGTGAAGTAGGAAAGACTGGTAGATGATGCCATTTTGGTTTAGGATGCAGTATCTGCTCAGCCTCACCAAATTCTTTGGCCTGCAGCTACATAGAGAAGAGACAGACACGTATTTCATATCCAGCAGTCTGTTTCTAAAC
Source organism: Turnix velox (assembly GCA_013400935.1). Classification (NCBI taxonomy): domain Eukaryota; kingdom Metazoa; phylum Chordata; class Aves; order Charadriiformes; family Turnicidae; genus Turnix; species Turnix velox. The sequence goes on from VZTY01015401.1 coordinate 229,439, forward strand.
TACTGAGAGGCAACAACTCCTACAGGAGTAAATGGAAGTTGCAGGTGCAGAAGTTAAAGCTGTAAATTAATGAAGTCTTCTCTTTACAAAATTGAGCAAGTAACCAGATGGCATAACATTTTCAGCATGAAATGAGAAATAAATGTATAGGCTCCAAAAGAACAAGATCAGTAATGAAAACAATTTCAGATGCAAGTCACAGATAGGTATGTAATGTGATAAAAAAGTTTAGTGCTTCACAGAGGTGCATTTTCTAGTAACTGAAGCATGCAAAATTAGTGACAAGTTAATTTTGCAGATGTTAAAGCTATATGAAAAAACAAAGCACTGGCACATATGACTTCTGAAATAGTTGCATAATACAGAAGATGCTGTATATATATTGAGACTCATTTTAAAAGATTTCACACAATCTAAAAATAAGCCAAGCAAAAGAAACCCAGTCTGTCATTCAATGACAGGTGAACCCCTCAACAGAAAGCAAGCTGTAATTATGGCAAGACCTGTTACTCTTTAATATGGTCTTAAAAAGAAGTCTGTTAAGGGTCCTGCTGTAATATAATAGCTGCCTAGAAGATGCTATAATTAAAGAAGAGTTGTCATTTCTATTAGGAAAACCTGTTCCAGAGATTTACTACTCAGCTATAAAAATTTAATCTCAGCTCCAAGACTTTAAAAAAAAACAGAATCAGGAAAAAAAACCCTTCAGGTCTACTTTAATCCTTTTTCTTCAAGTTTTAGAAAATGGAACCATAGCAAAACCTTTCTTAAAGATGGAAGACTTTACAGCTGTGGAATTTAAACACATTATTCTGCCCCCAGACCAGAAATGCCATCAGTATTTCAACACCATCAAGCAGAATTAATTTTATTTATTATTCTATCATTTCTGTATCTTTGTTTCAAGCCCTTCAAAGTCTGTGGCCTAGCAATAAAATGTTCACACATATTGAATTATATCCCGGTTACCATTTTTCTAGACTAGTATAATTACATCACTAGTATCCCTCATCTGGTGGTGTTCTATCCTCAGAGTGCCTTCCTGATAACTGCACCTGGTTCCCTTCCCCACCTGAAGGGTTAGGCAAGCCTAAGTGCACTAGCACACAGTAACTGCATCCACCCATAGCAGAATGATGCAGAAGAACAAAACAGTGGGGCATTTCTGTGCAAACATGGTCAGTAATGTTTGAACTATTTGCCAACACTGTTCCAAAGATTTTTAATTGGTGCCAACTGTGTTGGCAGGCTTGAGTACATTATCCTGATGAGATGATGTTAATCACTAAGCAATTCCAGAGGAACTATCAGCTGTGAGCAGCTGCCCATGCCACGCATATCAGAATGTTACATTTTTCTCGACATCAACTACTCACAGGAAAATAAAGAAAAAAAAAAGATTCATTCTCTATGAGAACTGTTAAAAAACTCTACTAAATAGTGTTCTGTGATTTGGCTGTCCTTAGTGCTATACTTGTTAGTTACAATGCCTAAAAAGAGCTGAAATTTCTATAATCTTGATTCACAGTTGTTTCACTTGTCTTGATGTTTCAATAAAAATCAGATAAGACCTTGGGTTCAATATGCTTTTAAAGGAATATCCCTTAGCTAAAAATCAAAGCAGATAATTACCATTATTACTTCATTATTAAATAACATGTGAATGCTGACTTCCACACTCCAGCCACAATAATTTAACATTAGATTCTTAAAGTGTTTTAAAGATGTGAAGAAAAATATATTTTCTCAAATTTATAGTGGAAGTTGCCTTTAACTAAAAGGGAAGAGCATCAAAGTTTCAAAATCTCTTCTCAAATTATATAAGTGAAACTATGGTTGGCTTAGTCTTTAATGCCCCTATAGAAAAGGGAGGGAGAGAGCAACTTGAAACACTACAGTGACATTTTACTCTGCAGAAAATGTTAGTTGCTAATTAGTTTTAGCATACCTGCAGCCTTCTGAAGCTTTTCGTATCATCATTATCAAACGACCACCACTTAATAAAAAAATAACCTTTTAAAAAGCTTTAATACCTCAAAAAATGCAACATGGGAAGCTGAAAGTTTTACAGAAGCTAAAATACATCTTACTGAAAATCAACCCATAGAATGGCCTAAATGAAACCTTGGAATCAAAAAGGAAATGGGAACGCAGTGAGATGCAGTTTTTTCAGCAAACAATTAATGAATGTTCCAGAAACTAAATCTCATTGGTTTTCTGTGATTTTTGTGGATTTTTGTTGTTTGGGGAGAGACAAAGGTAGAAAATCTGACAGCTGTATTTTTTGCATGCATGTTTTTAACAGTCACAGGAAAGATAAAGTCTTCCTCTAAGTCCCATTTAAGATGTGCATCATCACGCTCCAGCAAGCATTGTGTTTCTTAATGTAACACATACAGTGCATGAGGTTGTCTTCTATGTCACAACTGCAAGTCGCTGGTGTTGAATCCAATCCCTTCTATCACTATCCTCACAGCACTCTATCAAGTGCCCCCTGACTGCATGAGTTTGGGTAAATTGGCTACAAACAGCCATCTCTCCATGCCTTGATGTCTGAGCAACTCTGGAGATTTGAAGATATTAGGTAAAACAACAATAAAGAGACCTGCAACTCAATTCATTTGCATTTATATAGCTATAAATGAGAGTTCAGGTAGTCTGAGTCTACCACTACTCCCCTAAAAACCAGGCAGTGCATCCTCATGTACTCAAGCAAGCTGTAAGGATACCTCTTGATTTCAATCTACCCATTCTCATAGAGATTAAATGTTCTGAAATGTGGAGATTTCATGCAGATTAATTAATCTGCTTATTCAATGATTCATTACCCTACTTATACAAATTACTACAAATGGTCTCAATTACTAGCACTTAAGTCTGAAAAGGCTGCAGCATGGAGTATGCTTTAGGAATTCAGCAAGTGCTGTTTTCTTTATTTCAAGCATGTATTTGGGGTGTTATCCAGGTTGCCCTGATGGCTCTTCCAGCCTCCATCATAAGGTATTCCTCATTAGGAACATAAAGGGAAAAAAACAATGAAGTGATCAAATAACAGATAATAGTAGATGGCTACAACGCAAAGAAAGCTGAAACAGTAGTCTTTCCAGCCAAGAAAAATCTTGAAAATAACCAATAACTCTAGCATTAATACAGAGGAGTCCATGAAGTATGCTATTAACAACCTCAAACTATTTTCTGCCTGGAAAATTAAACTAGAGACCATGCCAAGTGCAACTAATTTGGAAAAAAAAAAAATTGTATTCATGAAGGTAACACAAGTTAAAGAGAACACAGCATGACTAGCATTTCCTCTAAGAACCATTAATGAAACTGGGAAAATGATGTTTTGAATGCACACTCTATCTCCCAAGGCACACATTGTCTATGACTCCAAACATTGTTCTGCGATCTGGCTGCTCTTGATGGTTGTGAGTACTGACTAAAAGAGAATAACAAATATACAGTCTTCATTCAAAGTTGTTTCAATTGTACTGATGTGTTAAATAAAACAGAAGTTTAACTTCAGTACGTTCCTCACCGATCTTTAAAGGACAAAATAAAAATGATGCTGTAAGGACTGCTATATACAGAGAAGACATATACATATACTGAAAAACACATGCAAACCAAGAGAGACAGAAAGAGCTCAACAGAAGATCAGGACATATAAAAGTATCTTCCCTCCAGAAAGCCCTAACAGGCTCTAGTCTGTTACCAGAGAGGCTTCAGCAAGTCTGACCTGAATTCCTCTCATCGAAATACAACCACCATATCTAACATGTTATTATACAACCCATAAAATAAACAGAATAATTCAGAAGCCATTAAAAATTAATGTTATAAATTCTGAGAGCAACTCTTCACTATGTCCCTTATTTTAATGATCCTTAAAATGCCTTTCAGTGAAAAGTTCTGTATGAAGGGAAGCTGGGAGTAACCTGGGTCAAGAAAATCGGGTTTCTCACCTCAATAAAGAGTCCTCTGAGAGAAGAGTAGGATCTGAGTGACTTCCATATTTAACAGTAGAATTAAATGTTTTGTTCTTTATTTTTTAATTTCTGGAGGCCTTTAAAAAGTAGTTTGTAAATTATTCGTTCCCTGCATCAACATAGTTTTGAAACTGGGAATTCTAATAGATCTCAGGTAATGCATTTAACTAAAGAAAACTGCTGCCACTTTCTTTACTTACAATAACTCTGCAATGCTAACAGCCATGAAACAGTACAAATGGAGGCAGTGACCACTCAGCTGACTTCAGGCAAGTAACCTCCTCAGCCCCACTCAGGTCTAAAGATGAGACCTTAATGTACCTTTAACATATGGAGATCCCTTCACCTGAATGAAGTAACCCTTTTCTCAGCCAATTGTAAAGTAATATGACACATCTCTTAATATATTTGAAGTGTAGCATTATACAACGACAAGAAAAAGAAAAAATTACTTTTTCATTAATAGTTAGGAACATCTTCTGCCTAAATGTTTCCTTCCAAACTTCCTTGCAATTCTCTGCCGAACAAACAAATCAGCTTTTTCCACTAGCAACAACTACCTCTGTTCTTATATTTTGCAGCTAATAGGACCACACTCACTTATCTCTTAGTACCACTCTTTCAATTCGAGTGATTAAATACACCCATTTCAGGTTCTACACTCAAACATCACTGCACATGTAATTTTAATTAGACATAAGCTAGTCACAGAACAAGGGTCTAGTCCCAATTCAGAATTTAATCCTATGTTTTAGAAGTACGCTATGGCATATTTAAATTATCTCAAGGTGGCTGCCATACAGCAGCTTTAGTCCCATCCCTAGCTCAGCTACCAGACTCTGCAGCTGGTCCTTTGGTCATGCTTTTCATTTATTCTACTGAGCATCAAGTTTTACTGTGCAAACGACATGACAAAGCCCATCAGAAAGGAAGTGCTTCAGTTTGCAGGGTGCTATCACACATCAGGCGCTCCTGAAAGATGATGGTAAGGAACCTTGGCAGGTGCCCATGCAGCCTCGGGAAGCTGCTGGTGACAAAGGGACAGATTAGGGCAGATAACAGGGGAAAGAAGCAAGGATTCAGCCATCAAAAAGCAGAGGTTATGATAATAGAAAGAGGGGGGAAACTGCAAATTATCATGTCTGTATCACATCCGGTATATTTTCAAGTAGGTTAGAACATGTGATAAGTTGTTACAGAAATGGATTCTGCAGGAATGTGAGAGAAAATGTCCATCTGCCCTCTCACATGATTGCAAGGTGCTATCCTAGGGATTTCCCTTATGGAGCAGCTTTTACCCTCTTCCATTTCCAAATGTCTGACAGAGCCTAAGAGTAGAAGCCCCATTCAACCCACTGTCCCCTGCCAGCCTCAGGACCAATCCCGGTCAGCACAACATTCATTTGAGATGATGCTCAGGTGCCACACAAATGTAATCCCCTGAAGTCTCCTTGACCATAATTGTAATAACCATCCATTATTCCCAGAAAGGTTATAACTGGATAATCTTTTTATTTTGGTGACTGTGAAAAAAAAAAAAAAAAAAAGATCAAATTTCAACAACATGCTAAATTAGGACACCTACAATCTGCCAAGCACAAATCTCACGCCAGCTCTCTGAGAGGTAAAATAAAAGAACCTACCAAATTCTAGAAAGTATTAATGAATCAGTGTGTTATTTTGCCAGTGGTCCATAAGAGCCAATTAAAATCATAAATATACGAGTTAGACTTCAGGAAACAGTGGTTTTACTAATTTCTTTACCAAAAAACCCCAAACATCTATACATTATTGGTGGAAAAAAAACTCTGCTAGTAATACAAATGAGAGAGTGGCAGGCTGGAACGATGCTGTACTTCAAGGTGATTTGTGCAGCAAAAACAACAGGTGCCTTTTTCCAGCCATAAATCTTCCCCTTTGCAAGCAGGTTGCCAATTCAATGTAAGCTTCTGTTGTTTATGTTGCAGAGAAAGCTTTTTTTTTTTTTTAAGTTGCATGATTGTCACAGAGGTTTAACTCCAGATGAACAAAGAACTCAAAAAACTGTTAATTAAATTCTCTAAAGTGATCTGTTATTAATTTAGGGGGAAAATGCCCATTCCATTCAACTGGAATGAGGGATAAATCAATACATTTGCATTTATCAATTACTGTTATTCACCAAGCAGAATTTGGGAACTTTGATAAAGAATCTTCAATTCCTTCAGTCCTTAATTACAACTCATTAGCTTTTCATTAACTTCAAGCTTAGTAAAAAGCAAGAGCAAGTCTTTGATGGTACCACTGATGCCACCCCATGTCAGATGGGTTTGTGAAAGTCAGTTATGTTTAGGTGGTTTCTCCATTGCTGCATCACAGCAACACATCAATCAATGATAAGAAAATACCTCATGCCTCTTCATTTAAATTGGCTGTCTGTACACTTTAAAGCTTTGCAGCACCTTTTAAGATAAGACATGACACTAGCTGGACACTTAAAAAAGAAAGAGTGAAGTGTCAAAGACACACATAGATTATTCTGGAATGCTTGCACCACAAACACACAGATAAACTGTATCTAGATGAGGTCTAATGAGTGCTGCATGAATGAAGTCAATTCCTCCCCTCAGTCTCCTGGCCACATCCCTGTCTACGGTCACCCAGGCATTGCTGTCCCTCACTGCCACCCAGATCTGGAGCTTCACAAGGGGCTTTTCTTTCCAAAGGCAAGACTGGATGTCAATTGCTGCTGAAATCTCTTCAGGTCCCTCTTGTGCCCATCCTGGTCCTTCTGGATGGCAGCCCTGTCTCTGGGATCCCTCCAGCTGGGGATCCTTTCCACACTCAACAGGATGTCCTTCATCACTGCCTCTAAGTCCTGATGGACAGAGTAATGCAGGAGGTGCCACATGAGCCCCTGTGGGACCTCCCTGCCACCAGACTCCAGGTAGATGACAGCATGAACCATCACCCCCAAGCCCCACCATCTCACCAGTGCTTCACCCTCCCCAGCTATGGCCCAGCTTGGGCACAAAACAATGTAGAATAACCATTTAACATCAAAACAGTGTTGACAGCAATGCTCTCTTCCTTAAATCTATTCACTCTGCCACAAAAGACAGTTGAGTTTGTTGGGTATAAATACCTGGCTACAGAAATTAACAGAACAAGCAAATAGGTGTCTCCCGTGGTAATCACAGACAGACAGACAGGTAGATAGTTAAAGGAAAATGGAGGAACCCATGAAAAATACAGCCAGGTAAAGAATGTATTTTTCCCCAAAAGCTTATGGACATTTTAACTATTGATTTTGGTTGGACAAAAGTTACACCTTGAATAAAATCTGAGATAGGCAGGCAGAAACATGCTGACAAATCAGGTTTCCACTTGGACATTTGACTCGGTTACAATTGTGAAACTTTTTCATTTAAACTAAAGGTGACACAAGAAATCACTCTCTAATGTAGCTATCACAATAATAAGCACAAAAGCTGTAGGAGAGGTGGAGAATGAATGAGCTCTGCCCACTGATTTATACAGCATTATCTATTTTCAGAGACTTTTCAAGGCTAAAGTGTAAACCTAAACATCTCAACAGATAAAGTGAAACTTCAGCAGTAAGAAAAAAATAAATCCTCTTATTAAAGAGGACAAACTATTTGGTATCCACTTTAGCTATATTAATTTGAGATTTTTCCTACTTTGGTCCAAGTGCCTGATTTTAAGTCCTGTTAAATAAGAATCATATGCATAGTCATATGATTCACAGTTTCTTAAAACACAAAAAATTTCTAGACCAAAACCAAATTAAGGACGCACTTAAACTAATTTTACATGACGGTATTTTTTTTAGAATCATATTTTCCATTATTTATGCACTTATTTAAATGCACTGCATATTAAAGTAATTTCAAAAAGATTTTTAAATGAGACTTTCGCTATCAAAGGAAATACTCCAATTACACAAGTTCTCCCAGACCAGGATCAGGCATCAGATGATCAACAGTTCTGCACATTTGTGGCTTTAGCATTAGCAGTGGATGTGCCAGGCTTTAAATCTGGACTGTTCCAACTTCCTTTTTTTATGCATAAGTGTGAGAAAAAAAATGCTATTGAGAAAGAAACAGCAATCACCTGTGACTAATAAGATGTGTAGATTTTTTTAAAAAGCTCATGTTTTGATGAAAATGGAACTCAAACATATTAAACTAGATGGGTTTTATACTGAGGAAAACTGCTTTTTTTTCTACAAAACCACAAGAATTTTTTTTTTTTAATAGTAGTTTTCTATAGAATTTATTCAAGAGGTTTTCTTACTTTGCCAGGAGCATGGAATCACAAGTACTTTGAACCTTTGCATGTTCAGTGGTTAGACTATGGAAATTTTACAAATGCCTTGTTGAACTCTGTAGCATAAGGTTTCAGAGCAAATATATCTAGCATTATTAAAAAATGTGGTCAGGTAGAATTACCATTAAAACTACATCAAAAAAGAAGATTATAATCAAGAGCAAATGGAGCTTGTTTAACTTATCAAACTAAACTGCAAGCATGACATAAATGGTCAAATTTCCTACCTTGTATCCAATCAAATGTGTCTGAGCAACCACATATTATATGTAAGGTTCATTGGGGCAGGAAGGAGCATTACACCCTCCTAACTCACAGGATAACATTTGAACAACATAGTAATTTATAAGTAAGTATGTCTGTAAGACTCAAGTTTTACATCACACATGGAGCAAATGCTGAATGCAAAGGAGACCTGATTTTCTCTTTCCTTCAAGGAAGACACAGACCTTCAAAAGTCAAATCTAACCTTCAAAGCCAGCCGTAAAATTATAGATCCCTCTCTTGGTGGTCACCTTCCCACCTGCCTGGCTCATTTAACTGGTTTGCTCTGGCCACCAGACCTAACACAAAGGATGCTGAATGACTAACTCTGCAATGGGCCTGTTTTCTCCATAGTCTATCAAATTAGATATTATATCTTATTAGATATTATTTATACATCAGTCTGTACCTTTAAACAACCTTAAACAGTCTTTAAATGCTCTACAAAACAATTTTTAAAACTCTTCTCACTCTGTGCCACAAACCGTAGAAGGTTTCTCTATATAAGACACTAGTTTTTCTCCAGATAAACTCTACAGCAAAGGGAAGATCACCCAGGTCTATAAGGAAGATGTAGAGTAAATGTAACAAAAATATTATTAACTACCAGTCTGTATTAATTTACCATCTCATTTATTCCTATGCAACATCCCCATCTGCACAAATACACAGTGCCACAGAATTTGGATGCTGTTTGTTACATCACAGCCAGAATTTTACTCAAAATCCATGCGTACATGGAATTTTTATTCTGTTCTCTGGCTATCAGTAAATAATAGACAGTCAGAATTGAACTGCTGGATCTTTGCCTGAAACACACACTTAGCAGTCATCTCTATACAACATGCAATGCTGTACTTGCAAGTAAAGCCACGGGCAGATCAAGGACTTTGGGGTATGGAGCTGAAGCATGCATTTTCTTCTTTCATATTCTTCAGACTTATTTACTTCCCTTGCGAAAAAGGGTCCTTACAAGTGCAGTACAGACAAAAGGGCAAGAGGCTCCTGCCACAAGTTTCCAGGCTGGCTTCTGTGCCAGCAGGGTAGCAACAGACCAGCAGCATCTGCTGTGTCCAACCCCTTACACATAGCTCATGTACTTCATTTGCACCCTTCCCTTTTTGACCAGGTCACTAGGAATAACATTGATAGTAAAAGCACTCCACAAGTTTAGCATCATGACTTCTGTCAAAGATGTCACCACTGTTACCCTACTAAACAGCTGTCTTCAATCACAAAAACTGCACATTCTTTTCTGGTATTATTAATCTGATGAAAAATGCCTAGTGGTTTGACACATTCCACATGGTTGCTCAGCAGCATCTTATAAAAATGGTTATTTAAACCATTATAAATGCCACAGGGGAAAGCTAGAGAAACAGGTGATGTTCAATTTGAGCCAAAAGAGTGTTCCTTTGACTCAAGTGCTCTCATGAAAAAGGGACTGGATGGATGCTACCAGCTCATCATTCCTATTGACTCCACTGGTCACACACTAGGCTGGCCTGCGGCGGAGAATGGGTAAGACATGACACACTGTCACCACTGGAAACACCCAATACACCAGATACACCTGTCAACTTCCAGAGTAGGCAGGAATTTTCAAGCAAGTGGAAAATCTTTCAGATCATACAGCAAAAAACGTGAGCAACATTATTTGAGGTATTCCAAAAGAAGGGAGTATTAAAGACTGTCATGGAAAAGAAAGGGAAGTCTTTCCAGGACAGCATTTATTAACATGGAATCGAAACCAGCAGTCCCAGTAAATGCACTTTTTTGAGACTTGCTTGATACCTCCCATTACTGGATAGTACTTTGCTTTTTGTGTTTCAGTTATTCCAGAAACTAAAATGCAATCACTGTATTACACAAAAACACAAGGAAAAGGAATTTTCATCCAAACAACTTCATGCATTTTGCCAACTAAGACCAGACACACTCCAGAGGCTGAAGCTTCCTAAAAGATCACACTATATAAAACTGGAAGAATCCTTTCTGTAGTAGACAGGCAGAACAAATAGGAGAGCAAGGAAGTAGAAGAAATGTGAAACACCTCAAATCATGAAGAAAACATGAACTGCTTGTTAGAACTCCAGGAGACTGTCAAGGAGCACTCATTAATTTACTTTTTCTCATGGGTAAATAATGAAAAAGTAAAATTTCCAGAGATGGGAAAGCAAATGTGTCATTATATATACAGAATGAGCCTGGGTATAACTATTACCAAGTCTGCACTTGATGCAGTCAGCTCAAATTTATGCTCCTGATCACTCAGGAAGTTTCTTAAGAAAATCAGGACATAATCCACTATTTCCTTTCTAACCCTATGAAGCACACAGAAACTAAGATAACGACAAAGAAATCATACATCAGTGGAAAATGTCTGCATGGTTCATTATCTCCTCCAGAAGAGGAGATGCTCTGTTTATTAATAAAAATTGCAGCTCACCCTTGACACGAAACCAAAGATGAAATCAAATACTCATCTAACTATTCAATCACAATCCTAAAATGAAAAAAACCTGTCTCCCAGACTCCACATCCTTAAAGTAACTTATCCAGAGTATGCTCCAAGTTATTATTCTGACACTCATGAGTATGTTCATTTTGCACTGCTTAGCATATTCTCCCTAACAACGGTTCAGGCATGCCTTGTACATTGGGAAGTCTTTGTTTTCATATCACATAAGAGGCAGGGATACCTCCTCAGTTTCCTTAGCTACTTTTTAAGGAATAATAATAATGATACAAGACACCATGAGTTTCCTATATCTTGACATTTTCTGAACTAACTGGACAGGAACTGAAACACAATCAAGACGAGATGAAGATGCTCCCCCCTTCTGCACCAGAGCTTCACACTGGGCAGACTTAAAAAGGTACAAAGAATACAGGTAAAAGCTACAGTGCTCCCTGAGGTGTTGAGACTGCTTCATCTGTTCTTCTTCATGACTGCTAGCATGAACTGAGGCTTCTAGAGCTCCTGATTTACAAAATTAGATGACCTTGAGTATAATCTGATCCAAAGCCCATTCTGGCTTACTCCCACTAGGGCTGCCTCAAGTCAGTCTTCAAATATATCAACCTAAAATACAGTTTAAATCACAAGTGAAAAAAACCTCGTGTTCTGTCTGCATAAAAGGCTTGTATCTGATTTTCAGGACTCTCAAAGCTGATTAAGAGTAACTTGCTGTAAAGTGACATTAGGAATCCAAAAATACAAGTCCTAGAAAGTAATTTAAGAGCAACTTAAATGAAAAAGTTGACTGCCAAATGAAAAAAATAACATAGCCCCCTTATTCTTTGCTCACAGTAATGTCATTATTGCTGAATTATTACCAGAATTCACACCTTGGGGATAAAATCTGTTGATGTTACCCACACTCAAAGACTACAGTAGTGCAAGTACCTCACAGAGGGGTTTGCCTACTTCTGTGCTTTTGTTGTAGATACCAAACATTTCCTACATATTGTTTTGGAATCAAGCAGATGATAATGAGCCACTGTGACTTAAAGTCAGTTTTAAAAAAAAAGAAAAGAAACCAGAGGAAACTATAGTAGCATCAGTTCAAGTCTCCTCTGAGCACAGGCAACTGATCCCATAGTACCCAAACTTCAAAAGACTCAAAACAATACAAAACACCCTGATGGCAAACATGGTGTGGTGAAGCCCACTAATGCAGATACTCAGCCCTTTCTAATTGTAACCGAGTGATGCCCATTTAAAGATAAAGCTAAACAATTAGAACTTCCAAATGTGGGTACCCCTGTCCCTGAGTTTGCTTGAACTCAGCCTTCCCTGTAACAACAGGACTCTTTCCAACTTGATTTTACTCCCTTTTCTACTGGTTTCCTTGACAGAGACTGGAGAGAGTCACAGACACCCACAGATCCTACTCAATACCCCCAGAGATCCTCTGATAAGAGTAAGCTGCTGGGGGCCCCTCCATAGAAAGTTGGTTACCTAACCCTTTCCTTACACTGCCAGCCCCAAGGCTCATGCACTCTGTCACAGACACTCAGAATAGATTTTAAAAGGTTGCTCAATACTCAACTCCCAATGACCTCGAAGGAGTCTGCAAATTCTTATTGTTTCTGACAGACCATGTATTTAGATTGATAAACACAACCCTTTTGTCAGATGAAAAAAGTTTCTATTTTCAATTCAGTTAAAAAGAATGAAAAGCATTCAGCACTTCTTGGTGCCAGGTTTAGGCACTTTAATTTTAAATTTTGTCTGAAATGCTCATTAAAGTGCTCTCTGTCACCTTATCTTTTCCACCCAGACAGCTCCTTTAGTATCTGTCTTTAGATCTTTACCTCTTTAACTGTTGTTTGAATTCAAACTAATTTTGTATTCAGTATTTCCTCTCTATCAGGTGACTTATTGAGTCTGGTTTTGTCCTGCCTGTGCAAGAGACAGATTTTGAGATACTGCCTTTATATAAACCACTGCTGAAGACATAATTAAAGACAAATATGAATAAAATGCTTAATTTGAAAGATAAAGGATATTTAATTGTATGAAAGAATAAAAATAGACAAAAAATCTGGTTTTATACAGAAAACACCTTTGTACTGCAATATGATTTTTGCTTTGCTGCTTTTTTTTTTAAAGATGTGAAATAATTTGCTATAAAGTGGGGTTCTGCAGATACATTTAGCTGAAGTAACTGACACAGTGGCATTCATGTTGTGAGTGATCCAATAAGTCATGCACAATGGGATATATCCAGCTACAAACAGTTACAAAATTAAATCTTTCAGAACATAATGATCAAGTTTACTAAGAGCCACTGAGTGGCACTGCAGAATCCATCCTACTACACTGACACTACTTTAGACCTGTGTGATACCCTGCAGTCATCTGCAGTCACATCATGGTGTCCCAAAGTCATCTCTGAGGTACAGAAAAATAAAGAAGTTACACAGTAATGTCCTCCCTATCAGGACGTAAATGGAGTGTGAACTATATCAAATGAGCACAAGGAAGAACATTTGCTGCAAATTTTACTCAACAGCAGTTCAAGCTATTATACATCAGGAAACGAAAATAAGAGATGAAGAGCATATACTTTATTATTTCAACAACCTACAGTACTAATGGAACAAAAACCTCTCCTCATAAAAAGCCATTAGTCTGTGCTGACCATACACTTTCTCTCTCCCTAGGAATGAACAGATACACAACTGACTCTACTTCAGTACCTAGAAAATGAATTGTCAGTTCAAAACAACTAATATTCTTCTACTATATTTCACAGACTCGTTTTACAGCTTCTACTTTATGACTTGCACGTTAAAACCAAGTTCCTACAGTATGTGAGAAATTTTTATTCTATGACCTTGAACACCATAGAAGTTATCAGACGTTTTTCTCAAACTTTCATAACATCTGCAGCTACAATATATCTATCCTGCCTTTCAAGTGTACATGTTGATACTACTGAGCTGCTTATTGTACCAGTTTTAAGGCAAAGTAAGCACCCTTCAGAAAGAAAAAAGAGATAAGTAAGGAATGGGTGTTCATATTTACCAGATCACAATACATGTGTTATGTGCATGTGCTTTCAGGTAAGATCACTTGACTCACAACACTTCAAGTTCATTGTTCAAAAGGCTGATAGAAACATTTCTGGATTACACGCAGTGACTTAAATTTTTGAGTAAAACTCTTACAGCTGTACAAATATTATTAAAGTGTATATGTTACTCATACACATTTATTTTTTCTCATGTAGGCTCTCAGACCACCAGATGACTCTGAATTTCTACAAGTTTAGAGTTAGACCAACAAACAGCATTTCATGCCAAAATAAGAATAAGTGCTTAAAGATCCCTTTGATAAATTGGCTCATGCAAGTACTTTCTCCTTATGTCATAACAAGTAAAAGTTGGTGTGCAGACATACTACAGACAGCTTAGACTAAAGACAGCCACAATTATGGGGCCCTGCTGTTTGTATCCAAGTATTATTAGAAATTCTGTATCAGGAGGGACAACTGAACATATTCCTATTACTTACATGTAACATCCATCCATACTGCAATAAATGCAGGGTCTTTACCAACTTTTCCTTTCTCCAATTCTCCTCTTGATTTCTGTCCTTTCTCTCTCTCCTTTCTAACAAGGATTAAAATACTCTGTATTTCTCTAAAAGATTCTAATCTAAAAAGGGGCTACCATACTGCCCCTTTCCTACCATGTGCTCCTCTTTCCTGCTCCCCTTTACACAGCACATTCCCACTTCCCTCAGCAAGCCCATCTCTTCCCCTCCCACCTGCAAGAAATATTTGTCCCATGTACAGAGCCTGTCTATTTTACCAGTTAAAGAGAGGAACTATCCAAAATCAGATAAGTCAGTGAAAAGAAAATGTAAGAGAGCAATTAAAAGACTGCAATAAATGCAAATTCCAGGACACTCTGTGAAGAAAGCCACAACATGAGAGTAATAAGCACCAAACTGAAGCGACAAAAGCAGTCAAATATGTCTCCTGGCTCCTCCATCTCCAAAAGACAGTATGAAGAGAGCAAAGATGGTTACCAGAAGGGGAAGTATTCTTCTAAAGAGAAGCCATATTCAAAAAAGAAAGAATTCATGAGCAGAAAAGGAAAAGATTACATGAGTCTCAGCAGCCCAAACAGAGGGAGTAAGTAAAGCAAAGTCATTGTATTTAATGGACATTTTGAAAAGAAAGAGTATTATGAAACCGAAATGAGGAAACAATACAAAGCACCACTCTATAATAAAATGATGCCAAGTATTAAAAGCCATTGCATCAAAAACATCCAAAGGAAAAATCCCAACCTATTTAGATTTTTATGAAACATTAACAAAAATAATTTGCAGTCTGGTCCACAAGCAACAAAGCAGTATTAAGATACAAAGAACATGAACTGAAAAATGGTGCATTGAACAAAGTAGTAAAATAATATTGAAAGCAAGCATTTTGTAACCTCTCCTAATCAGGATTTAAGAGCTCTAGCATTCTGTGGAATGTCTGAAATATGCACTGACCTACTTAGGATGTTCACAACCAATTTAAAGAGAAAAAAAAGCCTGAAGTCTAAGAGTTGCTCTGTAAAGCCAGTGATCCCCCATCATTTAGTGCTGTGATAACTTTGCAAAGTACCACTTTCCCCGCAAATGCTATCTCACTGCAACAGTACGAACAATCTTAAATATCCTGTGTCTGCCAAAAATGTAATCGCCTTCAAGCCATGCAGTCTTGTGCTGCTAAAAGCTGACATCAGCTTTGGGTAGCTGAGGGCACATGTCCATCTGACCCAGCACCTCTCCCTACAGCTACCTCTGGTGCTGGGGAGGTGTCAGCAGGGTAAGGCAGGTAGTCCACAAACCTGAAAGTGCTGAAGGCAGTCCACAAACCTCCAAAGGTTAAGCCATCCTGGCCTGAATTATCAGCTAGACAAGCAGTAAATCCATGAACCAAGGCACAAGGTCCACACTCATGAGCAGACTGGCACCTCAATGCTGTCCTTTTGTGCCCCGGCCAGATGACACCATACTGTCCTCAGTGACATCACACTGTCCTTAGTGACACTGTTCTGTTCTCCTATTCAGCATCTCGCAGGGTAGTGACAAGTCTATCAGATCTGGTGCTCTGGCCCCCCACAGACCAGCACAAGGCTGGGATAGTGGCACAACTCACAAAAGTAGCAAAGGCAATTTTGAGCTCTACTGATTTCTATATTTTGCCTTGAGGTCAGGCTTGCATCTCTTAAAATAAGTTTCTAACCTCTACCAGGTGAAGGTTTTTATCAGCAGCACTGAAAAGAGCAACCACCCAATGTGTTATGTAACTCCTAATGGAAAAGAACGCAAAGCCTTTCCAGCAACATCAGAGAGGAAATTTAGAGGGCAAGTGAAGGCAGAAATAGCCTGACATCCTGCAAGAAAAAAACCCACTGGTAATTCTGAAATTAGATATGTAACACAGGGAACTAACTATATCTCAACATCTTCTGCAGTCAGACATGAAGTCTAACACTTTAAAATTAAAGATACTGAAAAGAAGCAGTTCTCACAGTATTTAGTTCTACAAAAAAATAAATATTATTTTGAAGTCAATGCAAATTACTACAGCTCTAATAAGTAACTACTCCTGCAACCTTCCTAGGTAGATGATGATGAAGCAATGGAATAAAGTGCACAAAAGTTACCTGTTGTGTGTTTTTTCAGGGAAAACACAACCACAGGGATTTCTCTCTGTGATTTCAGCAGGAGTAGACAGGAGCAGGCTCTGCTGAGCTGGGTAATTCCAGATGCACCAGCTGCTGTCCTGAACAGGATGCACAATTGAAACACAGGAGATCACCACCCAAAATATTACTACAACAATAAAATCACAAGTGCAAACACATCATGTTATGAGTTTGTTATTAGGATAAGAATCCAACATTTTGATTATTCATGCTGGAGGAAAAAAAAAGAAAGTGATCTGGACAATCTGAGGATCATTTCTCATTTGACTCACTGCCCAACATACTCATGTCCAAAGCACTGACACCTGTCCTCAGGACAAAGCCTGAAGCAACTAAGTCAGAGTAGAAAAAGGTTCTGGCAGTCAAAACACCTAATGAAAAATGCACTCAAACCACAACTTGCATTCTCCTAACAGATTTTAAGGAACAGCTTTTAAATTATGGATTTCCTTTAATAAAACCTCATTGAAATCCAAGATGAAAGCTTCACCCATACAACTGTGTAAATGCCTGTCCAGGCTTTCTCATACCCAATAGCACACAGACCCCTGCATCACCAGCAGCATGACAATCCAATGCTTAATACTCTTCTATTTTATTTTGCCTTATGCTGGAGACTTTTTGGGACCAAACTGAAGACCGCTAGATCCCAGATAGGCACCAAGAGTTTTTTGATCACAAGCCCTAGAAGGTGAAACTGTCACGGACTGCACACCTCCAAAGGTAGTCTCCAGCTCCCAGGCTAGCACCACCATGCACCAGGCTCTGGCAACAGCCCACGCAGTAGGGTCCACTGCTAGAAAAATTAAGGTGGAGGACAGGCACAGGAAAGTGGAAGGGAAATTCTCACATCAGCTGCCACCCATTTTCCAAAGGACTTTTATGACATCGCACTGGAGCATCATAAGTAAGAGTTCCTGCAAATGGGGCAGCAGGAGGCTGCCAGCCCCAGCAAGCTCCTAGAAGGGTCGCCTGATCCACCCAAGGGCACTTTCAATTGCCATGTCATTAAAATCCCTGAGCTATGGCATAGACTGCTTCTGTATATGGGCAGAGAATGCAGTAAAGAGGAAGGCTAATTAATTATTTTAAATGTGATTGTGCAGCCAGAAACTGCAGGCTTCCTGTAACTTCTGAGAGCAAGTTTTATGCATGTATTTCCTCTCTAAAACCTGAAATTAGCTTCAGGAACTATTCTTGGGTTAATAATGATGTGTGTTTTCACATGGCAGTGAAGTTCCTGTCAAGACTGGGCTGGTTTTATATTGGACATGCTTTGAATGCTGAAGATCAACCACTTGCCCCAAGTCATTATCCTTCATATTACATTGTAAATTATGAGCAAGGGACTGTCAGAATCTTACTGAAGGTCAGTAGCAGTACAGATCTTATATCTTTAACCCCTGACCAAACCTTGATCCATTAAAAACACCAATGATTTAAACAAGTGAATGTAACTAGTACCTTAAAACACCAAATATTCTTTCACAGGTTCAGAGAGTTCTCATTTAATATGCCCTTCAATGGTTGAATAGGTGAGATGTCACATAAAGCATATAAATAATAAAATTATTTATGCAGAATGTTTTTTCATCTGCTATAAAAATATTTTTCCCTTGCTTAACCTAATGTTCCTACAGCTTTTCACCCTTTCAAAATTCAGGTAGCAAAAGAAGTTTCTGTAATAAAAAGCCTGATTTTCTGAGACACCAAGTTTAACAGAGTAAGATAAAACACAGCAATGTAGCCCTTGCTTAAGCTAATCTTGGAAATTTAAGCACTAGGAGAACAAAAACAAAACCCACATCCTTTTTGCTTTTAACCAAATATTTACCTTTCTTACTCTTAAGTGAACCTTAATTGAGTAGACTTAAACAAAGCATCAATAAAATAAAGTAGCTACCTTACAATTGAGACACTTCATTTGATAGTAACTCTCCAGCTACTTATTCAGATATAATTAGTCTATCTGTGTTCTAGCAAATGGTTTTGAGCCTCTAAACAAAGATTATAAAAAAGTCAACTTGGAAATGTTATGATGTCCTTTACTGCACTCAAACTTGTTTCTCTATTTAGTTACACAGACCAGGCAGCTTATTCCTGCAGCCATGGCCCACCTCCCATTGCATGTGGAAAATCAAATTTACTGCAGATGATGGGGCAAGGGAGAATCTCTGGAAAAAGACAGGGACGAGGCATAAATGGCTGCTGCCAGAAGACATAACCCTGCATTGCTGCAACATATTTCATACCAACAGAAGCCAGGATGAGAGGCTGTACTGGGGACCAAGAGCTGCATTGGCAGCTGGTGCCCAGTGTGGAAGTCCTGGGGCTCAAGCACCAGTGACTCAAATAGCCCAAACCTGGGTCTCCTGCCAAGCCACCACAGCAGCACAGGCACTATAAATTCCAGGGTTTCTTCTCTGGAGAAAGAACACAGTCATTTTTCAAATAACTATCAAAGCAAGTGGGGGTTTAGCCTGTTTTATAATTAGCAGCTCTTTTAAGCCTCTCTGAGATCTGAAATGTGAAAAATAAGCCTAGTGGCCTAAACACTGCAACTGAAGCTGCCAAAACCTTACCAGTATGTACATACCTTGTGCTATTTATCACATTTGCTGACATGCACATATGGATTCATAAAGTACACTTTGTACACACACACACGCAGAGGATGTCAAAAGCAACTCAGTCTTTAGCTAACTTATTTACAGCCACGCGTCAAACTGAATTATCCAAGTAACATAATGTTTAAAAAATGTAAATGCATGTCTTTCACTTTAGGAGGGATCTTTTAAAACAACCATTTTGTCTTAGTCACTCTTCTTTGCATTCAATCAGCAAACTTCTACGTGTTACAAGAATATTCTCTAATGCCAATTTAAATATTTTTCCTGTTGACTTGGATGAAAAATATAAAGCACTGGAAAAAGCCAAATGATATACGACTGGTGAGATTTTACATCAGGCAGGAAATATAAATAAGGAAAGATTGTGTAATTGTTAGGTCACAGCTGCCAGTAATTCACAGGCATTAACAGTTCAAAACAGAATAACATTTGGTGGAAATTCATTTTATGGAGTCCATAGTGACCCATGAAAATTCTTATTTTACCATATTGCAGAGATTCAAATATGACTTTCCAAGGAAAACTTCAAAATTTTCCACAGAGCCTATATACCGCTTTCTAGTACTTGTCAGGGTAATTATTAACCACGATAACATTCATTATAGACAGAAGCCTACGATTTTTAGTTTTGCTTTCTCCAATGATTCCATTTCTCTGTGTTGTCAGTTTTTTCTGTTGTACCAAGACCTTAAAGTGCCTACTTTCCTTAAATATTAAATCTGGTGCTCATGTATGTTTATTACGGATGACATCCCAGACATTCATCTGCCTGCTCACTGGATTTTTTTAAGTGGACAGTTTACAGACAAGTAAACATAACACACCATTTCAGCAAGTTCTCCAGTCATTTTCTCTCTGCTTTTTGCTTTACCCCTTCTTTTTTATGTGTATCAGGTTCCTATTTCTTGCAATGCGTTGAATTAGACACCACAATTGAAAGAGGCCCATAAAATT
This sequence comes from Turnix velox, assembly GCA_013400935.1. Lineage (NCBI taxonomy): Eukaryota > Metazoa > Chordata > Aves > Charadriiformes > Turnicidae > Turnix > Turnix velox. The sequence continues at coordinate 249,828 of VZTY01015401.1, forward strand.
AGAGATAACAGTGCACAGCTTTGCTGATTGTGGCATTTCTTTCATTAGGAGACAGAATGAAGACATTAATTCACATAAAACATTCAAAAAAGAAGAGAGATCTGCATTACAACATACAGATTCTGTCCCATAAGGGAGTAAGTAAGAAACAACAGGGGAAAAAAAATCCAACAGAGGTGCAAAGGTAGAGATAAGAACATATTTGTTAAACAACTGTTTCTTATAGACCTGTCCATGGGGAAAGACTGGAGAAGACCTAATCAGTGAGATACAAATTCCTCTCACTATTGTAGTGGCATTGTGATCTTTTTTTCTTTAAAATAGAATTCCTGATTTTCTTTTATAATGCAAGCAGGAAAGAACCACTAAAAGAAGCCTTTTTAAATACTTTTGCCAACAGCAACTCTATGCTAGATGAATTCAGCACCTTTAGCTCTCCAGAGTATTTCACATTTTCATTTGACTTACCAAGGTCATCTTAACACAATTCAGTTTTGCAGGTACTTGTTTCTGTAGTTAGCGAGGGAAAGCCCATCACCAAATGAATGTTGTGTAGACCATTCCACTGTACTACTGCCCTGCCCTATAACATGTTGGACCCAATAACCCATAAATTCTCCACTGCTGTGGTATTTGTCCAGGAGCAGCAGATATTGGAACTGCAATAGTTAGCAGTGTTTTTAATGTAATTGTCATATTATTCAATCTATTTTTTAAACAGAAAACTGGAGATAAGAATCTCAGAATCCATGGTCAGTGTATCTTTATATGCAATAACATATCCTAGTCTCAATGAATTCCAGGTCATCTATTTTTCAAATATGAATAAGCACAATCCCCGGATACAAGAATTAAAAGTATTGATTGTTTTTCTGACCATTGTTAAAACTGAAATACCACAATAATATTAAAATATTAAAATCACTACTGAAATTTGTATAGCAATATACAGCTGTGCAGCATTTATGAGTTTATATTTATCTTCTCGGGGGAAACATGCAATGTTAATGGTAACTGGAAATGTATTAAATTTCTTTGATTTAATATTCATTTTAAAAGGCCAAACAATGAAATAAATTAAGGTTCAAAACTTAAAAAAAAAATCTTTTTACATGCATTTCTGTTATTAGACCAAAGGATTTGCAGGATGGAAATTGATCCTTTTTCTCTTATAGCACAAGTATTAAATAGAGTACTAGGTAGGAGAAAGGGAATGAACCTGTAAACCATATTGATGCCACCTTTCATTTCACAAACTGAAAATAGAAATACCAAGAAATAATTAAAATTCATCAACATGTATACAACACTAATTAGTGCTGGAAGAAACCAGAAGATTGATTCCCTAGGAATCACAGACAATAGGGGTTGTAAGGGACTTCTGGAGGGACTTCCCCCTGCCAGAGCAGGTTCACCTACAGCAGGTTGCTCAGGACACATCCAGGCAGATTTTTAACATCTCCAGAGACAGAAAGAGATTTTCACCAAACTAAAATCAGCCCCTTCCTGGTTACTGACAAGCAGCATTGTCAGAAATTGTCATTTATGGGCCCATGAAAAAGGATTCAGCAAAGCAAGCTACTAGACTCTGTCCCATGGAGCTGCTCATTTCCTAAGCCCTTGCTATGTTAATTCAGATGGGAAGAGTTGCTTCATACCCTGTTGTCACTGGCACATCTCTCAAAAAAGCTCTGTTAGCAGGCAGTGGGGTATGGCTGTATGCACTTCACGCTCAATGTTCAAGCTGGGCAAGTTCTTTAAACCAATAAACTAATAAGTACATTCCTGTATTGCAATGGTACACTGCTAGATGAAACACTGTGTTCTAAGAAACAAACAAAACCAACAAAAAATTGCAGGGTTGGGGTTTTTTTTGGCTCTTCATATTGCTCATTCTGAGAATTTCTCCATGGTAACTTCTTCTCTCGGTCAATGCGATACACCATGTTTCAGTTCAGCAGATGTTTCCTCTTACTCTTTTCTCTGAGATTCATTATTTATTCTACATTAATGTGTACTGCACTGCATCTGCCATCTGTTAACCAGGGCATACAAAACACCAAAATCCTTCTACACTCATCTGCAATGTCCCTCAGAATTTACTGCTCCTCCTAGCTTAGCTCATCCCCCTTTTAGGGATAAATCCTGGAACCACTACTCAGGCTGAGGAGATCCTATCCATACAGTAGTTCCAAGGACAATTCACCATTACTAAGGGCTCCAAAGCTGCCCATTGAGGACAATATCACTTTCAAGCTTGCCTTCATTATTGCTCAGCCAAAATGAAATGGAAAACTACAGCTCTGAGAAATATCCATGTAGGTCAGAGCCACCAGTACAACAGCAACATGAATAGCATTACTACCTAAATGAACAGTGTATGTGAACTCTTCTAGCTTATTTTAAAAACCTCTCACATTGTGGAACGTCTGGATTCAAAGTTTCACAAACCTGAAGCAAGATACAGGAATAGACTTATACTCTCAAATTATTAAATGCAAAATACAGAACAGTCCTAGCAGCACAGAAAGGCACAGAATTACTCTTCTGCTGATTTCCAAGTACTCTGATCACTTAATTCCTAAAGTACTTGACACAGAGAAGGAGTGTCAAAACCCTCTCAGGAAGAGAAAAGCATTTCACCAAAATCTTATTTTCAAAGTAAGCAGTGGGATCACTACACTTAATATAAATTCCCCCTCTTCTGCATTCCTCTTACCAGATGTTGAAACCACCTACAATAGTGCATCCAGCTCCAGAGCCCTCAGCATAGCAAAGACATTGACCTATTGGATCAGGTCTAGGAGAGCCACAAAGATATTCACAGGGCTGGAACACCTCTGCTGTGATGGCAGGCTGAGTTGGGACTACTCACCTGGAGAAAGCTCAGGTTGCCCAGAGAGGTGACAGATGATCCATCCCTGGAAACATTCAAGGTCATGTTTGACAGGGCAACTTGATCTAGTTCAAGATATCCCTGTCATTGTAGGTCATCCAACAACCAGAGAAGGGTTTGTCCACAGAAATCCCAGATACCTGTCAACAATCCCCATTGATTCAGGCAGAATATTATGTTTGGACTTACTGTATTCTCGTGAGTAAAACCAAATTCTGTATATTACATCAAAGGATAAAGATTTAAAGCAAGGTCCAAACCGTACCCTGCTACCATTTATGAGAGTCTCTGGTACAAACATGATTAAGCAGAATGCAGATTCACAGACCAGGAAAAAGAAATGGTGCTAAATAAATCTTAGCACAGAAGGGAGAGCATTGATATTACAGACCAAGACTGACCTAGGTGGTGAAATATCTATTCATGGGAGACATAAGGTCTGCTTTCTGAGCATAAAACCTGCATAAAGACGTGTAACAGAGATATGACAATCTGTAGAAATGTCTATCTACCTGCTTCTATCTATCAACCTTACCGAATAATGTATTAGCCAATGATATAAGGACAAGTTCCTATATTGCTTTTCTTCCTGTTCACTGACTGCTCTGCTTTAATTGAAGATGCCTTGGATAAAATAGAATTTTGAAGTTTGCCATTGAAATTAAACTACATTACAGCTACAGGCCACAAAGAAAGAATGATTAAATTAGTACTTAACTTCAAGCCATGCTATAAACCTCTTCAAACTATCAGAAAATGAGTATTGTAGAGAAAGTTCTTTTCACTAAGTAGTATAGCATGCAATTCTATAAAAACTGAATCTCTAGACAAGTTAAATTTTAACTCCCCATTTCTCCACTAAATGAAGATTAAACCTGCAATTTTACCCAAACATCTGAATTCATGTATTTGCAATTTTGGACCACTCCAGTAAAAGCAGTCATCGTAAGGAAATACAACATGTTCATCCCACAAGAGACATCACCCTGTTATCCCCATCTGCCAGCCTCATGCTCCCATGATGCCTCCTTCCCTGCATGACTGGAAGGAGAATCATGCAATTAGTGGGTTCAAAATAATTTTAAGGGGAAAGAAAGAAAAAAAAAAAGGATCCAAGCACTTAGGGCCACTTGCAATGCTTTCTTTATCAAAGATGCATAAGGAATATTAACATACCCACCCATGTTTTATCTCAGAAGACATCTTTCTGGTATGTAACTTTTGAGTATCTCATTCCTTGTCTCACCAAAAGTGATTCCCCCCAAAACAATTACATCTGCAGACAAAAATAATTCATGTTGGAGGTACAATACCTGAGTAGAAAAAGAGGCCTTTATAGACTACTTCTGATGAACTTCAGATAGAAGCAAAAAGATTCCCCTAGTTCGCAGCACAGCAAACAACAACCAAAACCAATTCCAAGAATTAGAACCAAACTCTTTTTTTAACACATAGTCCAAAGATGGCTAATATAATTAAATAGAGATACATGTCTTATTAATATAGTAAATTTTGAGGGAAGCTTCTTACCAGCTGGAAAATGTTTGTTGACCTAGGAAGTACAGATTCAATTATCTGCATATTACCTACAGTCTGCACTTCATCCATGGAGTATGACTTCACAGAGGCTCCTTACTCCATCAGCCAAAATGCAGAAACATAAATGAAGCTCTTCACAAGGCACTCGTAGGAAATGAAGTACCCGATCTCAATGGTGAAATGCTTTCAAAACAATAAACAAATAGAAACATTTCAAGAGGGGGAAACTGGGACTTTGGGGCACAAAATAAATGTGAGCACAGGAGATGGAGGAAGACCCAAGTACAAACTATGGCAGAGAAGTCTACACAAAGTAAGAAGGAGAATTATAGTTGCGCACATCTCAAAGAGCAGACCTTTCTTCAGTTCGGAAGCTTTTGAATATATGGACTCAATTAAAGCCTGATACATGCTCCATAAAAGCTACAGCAATAGAGATTGAATCTAGCCATGCCACAAGGCTGGTGAGCTGTGAAGGAAACCCAGAGTTCATCCCACACTGCTATTCCCCACCCAGAAAGCAAAGTCTAAGGTAGATGCCAGTTCTCTTTCTATCTTCGTGGTCACAGAAAGGGAAGCATTCAGAAAAAATACAAGTGTACAGCCCTAAAATGAGCAAGGACCCCCGTTACAATGCACACAATGAGGGAATCTATCATTAGGTTAATTTAGAGTGTAAACTCTCAGATGGAGCAGACAGGTGAGCAGGGCTGCAGCAACATCAGTCACTGAGGAGCAGTAACAGTTGAACACTGCCCAGATATTACCACTTGTTACTCAGAAAAAATAATTTTCTTCCAGCTGAAAAGCAGAAATTGCTTTCTTTTGCTTTACAAAGAGAAGGAAATTAGACAAGCTTAAAATTATGCTAATTTTGTAATGGAACTTTTATAGTTTAATTGCTGTAACAAAAACACAAACTATTCCAAAAGCAGCATTCTCTGCTGCACTTTTGCATGCATGATGAAGGGTAGGTTAGGCCAGTATTTGTACTACTAAATGCATACAGGGCCATAGAACACACACAGGGAACCTGAACCAATTTTGCTGTCGGACACTTAACTTCAAAACTCTTCAAATAGTTATTATAGTTACTTAACTCTAAAGTTGCAATGGTACAATTTCCTGCACTGAAATACACAGGCACAGAATCACAGAATGTCAGGGACTGGAAGGGACCTCAAGAGATCATTTAGTCCAATCCCCCTACAAGAGTAGGAACATTCAAATCAGGTCAAATTCCTGTCTCATTTTTAATATGGCACTATTTACAGAAGTACTTCACCAAACAGTGTGAACTTCACAACACCGAACACCGCTGTAACAATAAGGATGAAAAATTACCCTTGCTAAAGACATACTGCACCTTTAAGATAGCACAGATGTCTCTATCAACACCACCATTTCTAGCATTCCTCAGGCAACCCATCCCTCCCAGCCTTCAAGCATCAACATCTATCAATGAACACTGCTTTTGCCTGGTTGCTTTGTACCTTGCTCAGATTTATTATTAGACAAGCATTTAGCCACAAGGCACTACCTGAGCCACATATCTATTTACTTATGATCTACGAGAACTTGTAAAGCCTTGCTTGGTATGCAAGGGAACACAGTAATCATTTCACATAAGTTCAAGAGAGGAAAAGTGAATTCCCTTCGTTCTTTCATTTCTTCAGTCAGCATCTACAGTTTGCTTCCAACATTTTAAGTGGGCTAAGACTAGAGATGCTCCAATTAGTGTCAAATTTTAAAGGGCTCAATCACACTTAGGTCTGCCCAGGAATATTTTTACAAGAAAATTCTTTCAGAAATAATTGCTCTTCATGTGTAATTCCCATTTTTCAGAAGGAGCAGAAGAAAACTCTTTGGAAGAGCCCACTCAATTGAGATTTCACAGCATGGAATCTATCACAAAGAAGCAAAAAACAAACAAGATAAAGGCAGACCTTGGGAAGAAACATAAAATAGTAGTATTGCAATTCTCATGCAAGCTAATAATCCTTTTCAATGCACACTTCTTCCACACCTTGCCCCATTATCACAGCTTTCACATTCACAGCGCTCTTCACTCCCCACAACAGAAAAATGCTGCAGCTCATCTTCCTTCTCCTCTTGAGTCACACCTCTGACACACTCAAATACTTTGACATTCCTTGTTATCTTCATTAAGTATAGCTGTCACTTCCCAGAGGGACACAAGAGGGAAATGGAAGATGAGCACACCTGCCCCATCTCCCAGCCCCATGAGCTGAGTGCCACTGGTCTCTCCCCTCAGGGGTGTAATCCTCCCCTCTGCCGAGACCAAAGGTGGCTGGGACACACAACCAGCTGCCAGCCCAGCAGGTGTGGGAAGATGCCACAGAAATGCCAAATGATGACTCATTCTTTGCATTGGAGGCTCTGGAGACCACCTCAAAGTGAATCAGAGGCACCAAATGGATCAAGACTGTCTAGCTGTTTGCCCTCCTAGTTCTAAAACTTGTTTAGGGTATTTTGTCCTCATGCAATGATTACTTATTTATTATATATAGACAGTCAAATATATGGGGCCTCTGTGTATAAGAAAGGGTTTTATGCTGCTGTCTGACCTACATTCCTGTGAATAAAGTTTTTCTTCCTTTCAAGTTAGTTGTGGTTGGAGGAAATATCAACAAAGAGAACTGAGTCCAGGGAAATAAATTCAACTGATCCTCTACTCCAGTACAGCTGACAAAATTTTCCCAAGTTTGTTTTTACATAAGAATTTTATTAGTTTTAATTTAGTTCAAAGCTAAGGCCATTATTTGCTGAGGAATCCCCTTCATACTGCAAATTCAAATAATCCAAGATCTGAAGAATAAATAATGGTGGATAAAATTTAGGGTACATTACAAAAAGATCTGTAGCAGGACCAATGAAGTAGAATGTGAATAAATAGCCAAGAGATCAGAGCTTGAGTGCCCTGGGAAGCCACCTGTTCCACTTGGACAGAAACCATCTCATCCACAGGCACAGGGCTCTGGTGGTGCTTGGACATCTTTTGTAGCCTGTCAACAAAGCTAGAAGTCACCAGTCAGACTTAGAGCCTGGCCTGAGTAATTTGAATAAGGAAAATAAAACGTGTATAATATTTGAACAGGCAGATGGAAGATGTAATTTTATCCAGTAAATGCCAATTATCTCTCGGTGTTATCTATCAATCTGGGGGGTATTTTTGTTGCAACCCACGGTTAAGAGAGTGCAAAAATTCCCCTTTATTGTGACAGCAAACTGAATCCTAGTTATTAACACAAGATAATGTTGGCAGAATCATCCATTCCACAGAATCATCCATGTTGTTGCATGTTTCTCAGATGCTCAACACCATGCAGCTTCACAGGACACCAATGATGTCAGAAGCCCTTAAAAATCACTGATAAACCTCCCCTCAGGCCCCCGCGATTCATGATGAGAAACTTGAGTTCTTAAGACCTTTCCGATTTAAGAGAAGGTTCAGTCACTTCATCCTTGATGCACAAAATCATTTAATGTTTTTAATTTAAGTAAGCTTTTACTTCACTACCATATGAATTCTACACAACTTTAGCCCACTGGCAGGCTAGTATCAGACAGCACATAATTGAGTGCAAATTTTAATTATTTTTGTACTACTGAAAGCATTTACTCACTACATTCTTTTTATCAGAAAGCAACAGAACAATTGCTGGTCCTTGTGATTCATAAAAACAGGTAACATTTGGTAAACGATGCAAGCACTAAACACTAGAAGGCTGAAAAACTTTATTATAGTTACTAGCAGAATTGTTACTGTCATCAGTAAAAACTGGTATCTCAAACCTTCAGTTAACTGTGCCAAAATAAAGACAATTGAGGATCGATTCAGAAGTGCATCTAAAACAAAACTGTGTGATTGAGAAGAAAAGACCTTACATAAAGATTCTTGGAACCATGAAACCTCATGTGATCTCTTTTTTATGCATTCTCTGAAGTGCTTTTTCCCTCTTCTGGAGACAAGTAGCAGCCTAGGAAGAGGGAGTTGTTGGCACAGACAAGAACTGCTGGAGTTGATCCTGCCATTTCCCCGATCCTGGAATTTTCCCCACACCCAGCTTTTTTTAAGGGACATGTTTCTAAAACAACACCAGATCAGTGAGACGTAAATATGAATATCTGGTACCTATTCCAATTAAGTCACTAACTGCATGAAATAGAACTCAACCCAGTCATAAGGTACTAAAGAGCATGATGGAAGGACACTAGACAAAATCAATTAATCTTTGCAGAGTATACCATGTTATTATATCTTTAAGTTACATCAGTATTAACTGAATTATGCCATGGTAATGATACTAATATTTAAATATACACAATATAGCCCCAGATATAGATAGATAGCTCCAGTCTTCCAAGCAGTCAACAGATGACCTTACCTAAGCTGTTCAAACACAAAGAAATACAAAGCACTTAGCTTAAACTTTATATCTTGTGCTTTGTTGAAAAGCTTGCCCAGAAATATCAACTGACTTTCCTTTCCAAAAAATAAAATAGCTGCTGTTCACCATAATTCAAGTTGTTTCTCATACTTGCATAAGTAACAGATAAAAATATTTGCTTCCTATAAGCCTAGCACAAATGATAGGAAATACTGACTTGTATTTTGAACTTTTAGTTATTACTTCATTTACAAGCAAGTTTTAATCCTTTGCACTAGAAATAAAAGCGTGGGTAAATGACTATTAGCAGTTTGTTCAGTAAAAAGGATCAGATGCAGAGAACAAAAATGTGATGGAGCTTAAAGGCTAAAAAAATGACAAATTAACATAGAGTTCGCTGAAGGCAGAGATGTGTAGATGCTGTTCAGAACCATTGTATTCTATTGGATCCCTACATGTCTGAGTAGAGAAAATTCCATGCAAAGAAGAATACAACAGGTTGGATCCATCTCTATTTCTGTGCCTCCCAGAAACCCCATGTGCTGTCACTCATTAATTATTTTCTTATCTCTGCCTGCTAACCAGAAGAACAGCTTGCAAATGGGAAGCTCACTGAAGCAAAGTTAGGGAGAAGGACTCAGCTCAGAGTTGGCTGAATTTATTCTTCTGCAGAAATTCTCTTCCAGTTCCTCACCCCCTTTTTATTACCAACAATGTTTTTTGAATCCTTGTTTGATAATTTCTCCTCAATGTTTTCTTATGCTCTCCAGAACATGAATCAAGGCCCAGCTGTATCTCTTTTATAGGCAGGAGTCATTGATCCTCTCTGCTGCTGTTGACAGCAATGTCTAGAGATGGCTGTGCAGAAGGAAGCAGGCAAGTTGAGAAGAGGACAGGATCCGCTATTTCAAAAAACTGGAAAATAATGCCTGGTTTTGATACCACCAGTGTTTTTCTCCCAGCCTCACTGTATCTGCTCATAAAAGTCAGCTATACTGTCACCAAGTAACATCTGAAAATGGTCTATAGAGCAAGATCTTCTGCCAAAGCCAGTGTAAATAAAAATAATTATTATTTTTGCTTCTTCTCTGCATGCATCCTATCTGTTGATACATTCAAACAGAAAAGGTTTTTTCCCAAAAAAAAGGTTCATTTTTGCTTCTGCTGCTTGCTGTGCCTTTGCCTGCCATTGTACAGCAGCTCCTTAATCTCATGTTCCAAGCTGGTCTGTGGTCCTAGAGCTGAGCTCGGGAGGAGGTAGCTTGGCAAGCAGTCAGTCTGCCTTGCTGCTGAAACTGGGGTAGTTCCCCAGTGAGAACAGAAAACAAAGGAGCTCATAATGCTACAAGAGGGCTACAAGGAAACACAGGAAGGAGCTTATTCCTGTTTGGAAACAGACACACACAAAAAGATTTTCGATCAAAACACTGAATTAAAATTATTAAGGAGTTTCTTTGTTGCAGGGTAGCAGTCAGAGCCACAACACAAATAGAACCCAGGAGATGAAGGCAATATAGTGTCTTGCACAAAAAAACAAAAACATAAAACTCACCAGAGCTACTTTGTGCTTCTTTTGAAAAGAGAAAAATAACAAGTAATACAACCAATTAGACTTTCAAAAGAGCATAACTCATGTGTCTGGAACTCCACAAAGCTTCAAAGAAGTCAACTGCTTTTCTTCTCTTGAGGCTTCTCCAAGTCACACAGTTTTTCAGAAACTTACTGGAGATTAGATAAATCATTATCTTCAGCCCTCATTTATCTTAATGAGGGCTGGATTCAGAAAAACTCATGAAAAATTTAAATAATTAGCATATTTAGCTCTACCTTGAGATACTGAAAACAAATTGCTACTGAAATTACAAGCTGATGCAGAAGCTCTGCATATTGCGTACTCACGTGTCAGGGCTTTGGCAGGCAGAAGGTATAGCACAAAGCTGTCGCTGCACACACCACTTATTAATCAACCAGATTCATATGAGAATGAGAAACCATCCAGCGAGATGCAAAGTTCCTGAGCCTGCATTTTGTCCTTTTCCTCAGCAAAAAGAGGATGAGTAACTTTGAAAAAAAGCTGCCGTTTCCCTCTTCCATCACCAGCATTTGAACTTTGCGAATGAAGACTGAATTTGTATAGATTTAATCTCCGCTAGACATTTGCTTTATTCCCTGGACTGTTCTTACAAAGCAGACGTAGTGAAAGTGACTGCTGACTCCTCTGTCTGGGCATTAGCACCCAGGCACCAGCCACCAGGTCAACAGAGACAAGTTATGCCCTAACAAACTATTGTGACACTTCCAGTGTGAGGCCACTTAAACTGTATCCACTAATCCCATGGTTTTCCATGTCCGATGGAGACAAAGCAGGCAAGGCTGCCCCAAATACCCCCTTTCCCTTCAGATATAAAGGGGACTTTCCTGGTCTAACCCCAGGGATTGAAATCCATTGTGCAGCTCTGTTTGATGCTGCCTTGTTTTTCCTACTGAGAAAACCGGTGCTTACAGCGCGTCAAATACACTTCCCCCATGCATAAATACAAGGGAGATTAAATTGAATAGGGGTTTCCAGTGCTGCACAGAAAGCAGTGCTGGTGAGAGTAGCTTCCCCTTCACTCCCTTCTCTAGACATTCCCGACAGCTAGGATATATTAAACATTTTAAATTATTAAAATCTCCAGGCACCCTGCAGACCATGCTGCCTTCGTACCTCATAGGTCATAACCTTAAAATCTGTTACAAAGATCACTAACTTCTCAATGAAAATATTTGGAATATACAATAAAAATGAACGACTGAAATGGCATCCAAAATGCTCCTTGTCCTTAGGGAGGCAAGGTCAGCATGGGCCTTGCCTCACTAAACACACTGTGCTTCATAACTTTCATTTATGAAGACTATATGAAACCAACCACTTAGTAGATTTTAAACCCACATTTCTTCTTAACCAGAAACATAAGTGAGGGAGAGACATAAAGGTCTTAATAGCATTCATAGATCACAATATATACAGATTTTATTATTAAATGCTACAAGATAAAAATTAAGGAAACCTGCTACACTATTGACATGAATTAAGTGACCAAACTCAGTTTCTAAATGTCACATTGAAGCAGAGTCTCACCAAGCACACTGCTCTAGTTCCCCTAAGGTGCCTGTGTTCAGGGAATATCTACAGTCACCTAAATCAATGCATTGGGACTACTTTAAAGTGCAAAGCTTCAGACAATTTTTAAAAAGATTAGTCAGTCACACTGTAACAAGAAATCAAAATAAAGGGAACTCAGAGCAAGCTGGAACAGGGGTAAATATGGAAGGTGCGAGCCTACACACATAGTCATGTACATGCTTCTATGTATTAAACCAAATTTACACAAGTGATGCAAATATATGAAATTCTTTAAAAACCACTTGTAGATTCCAGCAGATAAGGCTGAGAAAGGTAAAGAGTTTTGTTTAACTAAAATTTTCTTTTCTCCTTCCTTACAAACCAGTGTAAGTTGTACCTCACCACGGAGAAAATTTCAAAGGGGAAGAAAAATACAGAGGAAGAGAAGAAACAACATTATCCAGCTAGTGCCTAAGTCAGCAGCCCTATTTGGGCTTCCTCATGACAGCACTCATCCTGACTGCAGACCTCCACCTCTCCTCTTCTGAAGTGCACAGCCAAGCACAGAAGATAATAATGGAAGCAGATACCAAAACATTTTAAAAATGCCATAACTTCTATCACTGTATCACAGAGGAGGCTGAAACCCATCATGCCAGTTTGTGCATCTCAGATACAAGGAGAGGACATGTGATGTTCAGGTATCACCAGTGCACTGGGGAGAAGGAAAGGCAGGGAGGTTTCTAAAGTACAAACCAGTAGCAACTGGTCAACATACATCTGCAGTGTCAAGAACTGGCAAGTGGCAATAGCAGTGATGCAAGGTTTGGTAATGAGCAAAAACTAGTGGAAATGCTCACTGAAATAACATGCACATTTGCCATTTGTATCCCCCTGCAGTGTTGCATGGTTGCCCTACTTCCAAAAACATTTCAGTCTTTACTGAAACTTCCCTGTAATTCAGGCTGTCCTTACATAAACTGTAAGTTTGTAGATGACTTTGTGCCTTCTAAACTATTCTTTTCATTAACTTTTCGAATAAGTCGTGCATGCCTGCAGAAATTTATCATTTAACAAGTTGTTTATTAATGAGGGGTCATCAAGGTTGATTAGTTGAAAAAAATTCAACAGTCCAGTTTAATTACATCAAGCACAGAAATGGAGCGGCCTGAATGCATCTAAAATACTCTGGAGGCTCATAAATACAGTGCGAGAAAATTCAAAAATCTTTACATATTAGTATGCACACACTATGCACATTGAATCACATTGTTATTATTTATTATTTGATAGTATTAATAAAACTATTGGCATTTTCTAAACATAGAGAAGCTCACCCTCAAAAAAGCATATATATTTAGCAGTCCAAAGGAGATAAAAGAAAGAAAAAGCAGACAAGAAGTAGGGAGTGTGAGAAACCATTACATTTCTATTTCATCATTGTTAGATTCTTTTCTATTACATAAATTCTGTTTAATAATTACATATAGTAGACTAGTATAGCACAAGCTGTCCTTTGATTACAAAGGTGAGATCCCTTTTTGCCTCACACTGAGAAAGCAACTGCTGTGAACATCTACATAAAACCTCACAGACTCATGAAAGGGCGAATGCTAGAAGAAGCAGGATCCCAAGGAACTAGACAAGCATAGTTTAAGGTGTCCGTACTATGGCACGTGTGACACTGGCAAAGTATTCTTCAGTCTTTTCTAGTGAAAAATTGTCCTCAAACTATAGATAAATGTGTTTGTGTAGAAAAACTACTTGAGGAGCCAAAGAAATAGAGATTGCCCCAGCCAGCTTGAAGGGTTTAAGAATTCAGATGACAGGACCCCAAACACACCAGACCAGCTTGATATTTTTTAGCAATTTCTGGACAAAAAGCACAGGATGAAGGGATCAAAGAAGATATCATAAAATAAAAACAGAGGTAAGAGACACCTCAAACAGAAATTTCCCAAGTCACTCCATCCTCAAAGAACAAAGTGCTGGAACTGGGAGAGACTGTTGCTCATGCTGTCCTAGGAACACAGGGTGGAGGAGTTTTCTCCTCTACACACATCTACACATATATATATACATTGTACACATATACACACTGTACAACTGCTAATAAGATTCTGGACAAATATTAAGCTCAAACTAGTTATTTTTAACTTCAGTGCTATACATGGCTGCAGAGACAGGGGACTGGGAATGTCTTAAATCTACTTGATTCAAGATGAGAACCCACTAGGTGAGTGCCTGTTATCCGCACATCACAGTTCCTTATATTCCCCACACTTCCTGACATACTTTTTACATTTTTTACACTTAAAAATTCTAACATATTAGGCTCCTCTCATATCCAGTGAAGACAAGCAAGCAAATTGCTGGCAGGTTCCTGTGTATTTGCTGTAAAGGAGTCTGCAGACTGGAAGGAGAGGAAATCCACAGACTTAAAGTAGTGAGGGGAAAGAAGATGGTTGCTTAAGACTGTATTAATTACTGCTGGGGGGCAGCAGAAGTCTCAGAACTGATACTCAAATTTTAGTTTTACAGTAAAGACATCTATCTATATATTTGTATATCTACAAAAATGAATGCTGTTTCTACAATTTCTACAAAATTGTAGAAATTTGGCTTTAAAAGTTCTCTTTAAAGAATACATTAGAAGTGCTAAAGAAACCATGAAAACAGGCAATATAACCAGTTTCACAGCTAATCTAAATCTATGTTTCAGGTAGTTGAGATATTATGTGGCCTGATGCCTCCATCTCACTAGAGGCCATCATAACCAATTACATTATTTACACTTCTCAGTATGAATCAAAGTCCAAAATGTCTTCTGTAAGAGAGATAAAAGACCAGAACACGAACATGATCCATCACACAAGTGAAACACAATAAAACTTCAACCCTAGGCAGGACATCTGCTGTGCTGCAACACAAAGCTTCCAAAGCCTTTGAAGAGTGATGCAGTAACTCAATTTGATGAAAAGGACCATATTTAATGTCTTACACAGTGCATAGAGTTTATATTTCAGTTTTGGTTTCTAAATGCTTAATCATGAAACACCTGAATCAGCAAAACAAGGAGAACAGTTCTCATCAACATGTTCTCTTTTTAGATTTTGCACAATATTTAATAAGGATCACATTTATGAATCAGCTCTGTGGATTTCAGTCACTTTGTGGAATTTGGACCAGAAGTGAGGTAAGATTTGAGAAAGGTTTTAATGCAAAATGATTCAAAGGACTCCCAAACATCGTTTTTTTTTCCCCCCTCACGTTGGTGGGCAGACCATCAAGCTGGGCAACACCTAAGATGATCCCCATAACCCTACCTGCAAGGCAGGGCTGGCACAAAGACAAACAGAAGCTTCCAAGGTTGCCAATGGGCAGCAGGCACATTAGGGGACATCATATCTACGCATGTGTATAGGGACTGGAAGAGAGCATGGCACCACAGATTTCTGCTACATGCTCTTCCTTTACAAACTCAATATAAAGGGGTTACATAGAGGTGTTTATTTAGCCCTTAAGGGATATCTGGGGAGCAGGTAATACTTCAGATGGCTCCTTTTGTTGGCAAACAGTCCCATTACTTAATGAAACCTCCCTTTTCGTTCCTATAGATTACATACAACAAAGATGGGTGAAAAATTTTAAGGTTTTTCTTCCTCCAGTTTTCTACATCATGAGCAAATAAAGACAAATGACACCATGAATTACGTGGGGGAAAGGTAGTATTTCTGACATAGTAACATCCATCTCAGCCATTTAAACACTACCTCCAACACAACCTCATAAAGCTGAATAACTTTAAAATCGTCTTTCTTAAATTCCAGGGAGCATACACTACAGTAAATATTGATGTCGGGGCTTATTGCTGTAGGGCAACATGTTTGGCTTGACTGTTAATACCAGAAGAATAGATGAATAGATGGCCACACTCCAAAAAAGCTTTCTGAAACTTTTCTCATAATATTCCTTCAGAAAAGGAGATTTTTACCCTGGAAAGCACACAAGTAACTGATACTGAAATTTGCTGAATTTTCAGTTAGCAATAGGAGACATGCCACAAGATCTCTTTTAGTGGAAAAAAAAAAAGATAAAATGCAAGATGATTAATCAGCAAGGAGAAAAGTATTAAGTACAGGAACAGGAAAGGAGAGAGACATTACACAAAAAGCTTAAGACTGGGACACATACTGAATTTCATTTTTTGACCAAAAAGTGTTTCCTCCATGGCACAGACCTCTAGTTGCACTGTGACACAGGTTTCAGTTCAGAAAGATCAATAAGTCCCTACTTCCATGTCAAAAGAGATCACAAACCACACTGAACGCAGGCGTGTTCATCCAACAGGGTCTTTGCTCCTGCTCAGTGCCAGTGTGTCATCCAGAGCTGAGCTGGAGCTCTGCAAACCAGGTGGAGAGCAACAACCACAGTATAATGCTGGTTTTTATTGGGCATTTAATGTGGTGCCACCAGGAAATTTTCAGGCTGCGTTTATGTCCATGGAAAGTATCCACATATAGCCTAAAAGAACAGTAACCTCCTATGGTTAAAGTATTGTTTTAAAATTATCAAGTACTCTATTTTTTAAATTTAATTTTTTAATTATCTACTGCTTGAATTTAACTGTGTCCCTTGTGCACAATATAGTCCTTCTGAAAATGTGCATCTTGAAAATGCTTCTGCTAACAAGCTTAAAAAAACCCAAAAAACAGTTATTAACAATGCTATGACCAGGAACGATTTAGAATTCTATCAAATTGTATCAAGAATGATTTCAAGTGTTATGCTGTTGGTTTACTCTTAAAATATCAAGTGTACTCTCTCTGCTCTACCAAGGAGCACACGAGATCTACTTAAGAACACAGAAGCTACTAAGTGAATTCACTTACACAGTACAAGCTGTGCTGAAACACTGACGCTCCCTCCCTCTGCTACCCTCTAGTGAACAAGCAAAAATAAACTGTAAGATTAGACAGATGCAATGTTACTCAACTTGGTTTTCATCTTCATCCTCAAATTCAGAGCTCTCTCAATGCCATTTTTGGCAATTATTTTTCCTGACTCAGACACTCCATAATTTGAGATGTTTAACACTGCAAAGTGCATTTAAAAACCTGTTCTTATTGAGGAGGTGATTGGACTAGTTGACCATAAGGTCTTCCTCTCTCTGAATTCTGGGCCATTTTCCTTCCAGTCATACACATTGTTTAGAAGTTGAAAGCATCTCCTTTAAAAATCATAACTTACTTTGAAACAAGGTAACTGCTCTTGTTCACCATGAGGGACTACTTTGTCTTCCTTTTAAAGAGAAGACTGTAATGTTGAGGGAGAAGGGAAGGGAAAACAGAGCATCTGAGAAACTTAAGGAATTCACTGTATTTTTCTATTCACTGCCAAATACAAGAATAGTTTTGCAGTCTAACTACTTAAGAAGAGCAACATTCAGGACACATTTTGAAGGTTACAACACTATTACTGCTTGCTGTTCCCCTACACCACTTCAGCTCCTTTCCTGCTTCTTTCTGAGGATTAAACAGATGGTAAACAGAAGCTAATGCCAGTGTAACCCACCATCTGGCTAACATTTTTGCATAGGCTCATTAGCATGCTTGCTCCATCACAAATCCTCCATAGCAGTATTGTCTCTGTACCATCTTCATAACACACTTATAAATGCAAAATTCATATATAAAGTTGCAGTTCATGTGGAACATAATCATAGCCTTTAACTAACCAAAACACCAGAAGTGGGACTGGACCCTAACCACCTTAGCATCAGCTGTATTTGCTGCTTACTCCACTTCATGATTATTATTCTATTCTGATTGAATATCTGCCTTTGACTTATCACTGGTTGATTGTCAGATATAGGCTCAATAAGAAAAAGAAACAGTCAATCTTTATTATCGCTGTTTTACTTAGAGGGGAAGGCAAACCATCTAAAAATTGCATTAAAACCAAAATAACTTGGTTGACTTTGACAACATTAAATATCCTGAGATACCTAAATGCAAGAGGAAGAATGACGGGGCTAATTTTAGTCTATTCAATAGCATGACAGCAGTTTGCCAAGATAAGAGCTTTTTTCTCTTTAACTAATTCTGTCTCCATTTAATAATAATACTGGTCAAAAAGTTCAAAAACTTGGGCTATTTAAGGTCAGCAAATTCCTGCTCAGAACTGACAGTGTAACAAAAGGCTGATGGATAGATAAATGCAATAACAAAAATGCACACAGGTAAGACTGAGAATGGGATTTGTCAACAGTCAAGTCAGTTAAAAACTCCAAGGATGAGAACTGTGCCAATTCAGGACACACTAGGCATCTTTCTTCACACTAGAGTCTTTCTTCACCTATTTGTGATTCACCAACTGCAAGTGACAACAGGAAACATTCAAAGGAGGAAGATTTACTAACGCTCACTAATATTTTACAGCATTTTAATATAATTAAAGCAAGCAGTTATACCAACTCTTAGGCCAAATCTTGGAGGGAAAACAGCAAAACCAGTTAAATGAGCCTGTACAAGAGAAGGATGCTTCAGCAGTACAAGCACTGTCTGTTCTGCAGCTTGTTGCTGACCTACACAGCAGCTGTGGCTCACAGGTACAGTGTTCCAGATATCCCAGACATAAGATTAGTCTGAATTGCTACTAAGGTTAGAAAGAAGAGAGGCAACCAGCAGGAGAAAGACAAGGTTATCACTGAGCTGAGATGACCAGAGCATCAATATTAGATTTTTGTTGGTTTGGACAGTCACGTGACTTGGAGAAAACAGCAATGAGAGGAAAGAGAAGAAAGAAGAAAAGGAGAATGTAAACAGCAACAACAGAGAAGAAAGGAAGCATAAAAGAAGAGAGAAATCAACAAAGGATAGAAATTGGTAGAGAAGGAGGAGAATCTGGAGGAGCAGGAAAAATATACTGGTTGCACAAGCCAACAAGAACAATGCTGAAAATCTAGACACAGACAGTAATTTTCAAGGAACAACATTTCAAATACACCAAGGTTATGCTGCAAGCAACTTTTAATCCAAATTCAAATAGCCTGTGATCAGTTTTCAGAGAGCCAACCCACTTAATTTTCTTTGGCAACAATTTTGATACAGACAGCAACAAGATTTATGAACTTAGCTCCTACCCACCCATCAGTGAGATCACCACTTCAGTAGTAGCCTGGTGGGCTTTATCAAGGCTGTCGTTACTCTTCTATACTTGCACATTGACTTGAAAGCATAACAATTTAAGAACACTCAGTTACTAGCATGAACTTAACAATTACAGCTTTTAAAAAGAACAATATAGAGAGAGTTCTGCCAATTCTGAAGAGATGTTGTTAATTTCAGATCTCTTTCCACTACATGTTGAAGAACCCTCAGTTTTTAAACAACAGTATTTTTGTCATAGGTACTTAGTACCACACAGGCTTTGACCTTAGTCATCTAAGTTTCAGAATTCCCATCTGAAACAAAGTGCTTCAGTTTCTAAAAAGTGATGTTCTCAAGGCAACAATACATTGCTTAATCCCACACTGGACAGAATCCACACTTCAGCAGCAAGCTCGGTTCCAAACAGAATTTGCAATTGTCAGCTCCCAGTAAACAGAGAAAGAAAAAACAGAAAAGATGGCATTTCTGGCTTCTTTTATAATACCAACCATTTTTTTTTCCACATCTCTTTTCCAGTACTTTGTGTTTCTACATCTGATTTGTGCCTCATGGCTATCAGCCTCATGCTGTTCTGATCAGTGGAAACTGACAGCATTGAAGAGATAGCAGAGTGCAAGGATCTATTTTTCTCAGCTTTCAACTACAACTCTGTTTCAGTAAGCTTCCACCCATAATCAATATCCCACACCTAAAACACTGCAATATTCAGACAGTCCTGGGCTGGGGGAATCCCAAGCACAGACAAAGGCTTGCTGGAGAGTAGCTTGAGTGCAGTCCTGAAGAGAAGGATTTGGGGTATCAGTGGATGAAAAACTCAACATGAGCTGGCAAGTGTGTGCTTGCAGCCCAGAATGCCAACCAAATCCTGGGTTGCAGCAAGAGAAGTGTGACCAGCAGGTCAAGGAAGGTGATTTTGCCCCTCTGCTCATCTCTGGTGAGGTCCTACCTGGAGTAATGTGTCAGTTCTGGAGCCCTCAACTTAAAAAGGGCATTGAGCTGTTGGAGCAGGTCTAGAGGAGGGCCATGAAGATGATCAAAGGGCTGGAGCAACTGCCTTATGAGGACAGGCTGAAGGAGTTGGGATTGTTGGAACAGGTTGCCCCGAGGGGTTGTGGATGCCCCCTCCCTGGAGCTGTTTAAGGCCAGGATGAGGCATTGAGCAACCTGATCTAGTGGGAGGTGTCCCTGCCCATGGCAGGGTGGTTGGAACTAGATGACCTTTAAGGTCTCTTCCAACCCAAACAATTCTACAAGGCCAACTGTTGTGTCAGGGCCTACGCAGTACATAGAAACCTCCCAAACACCAAAAAACACAAATCACAGGAACTCTTGCATACAAGACAATTAACTCCCTTATAGTTCAGTTCTACAAAGTAACTACTGTCTGGGCCTGCTGTTACAAGTATAGAGCACATCTCTCAGCATTACTGATCTGGACATGTTAAAGGTATCCAACACAAAGTACCGGGACAAGGACAGTACCTACTGAGTATAAGTTCTCCCAGTAGGTGATGCTGTGCAGTTGATGTTGGGGAGATGCACAATTCTGAGGTCTTCACTAGGTATCAAGAACTCTTAAATCAATTAATTTAATCAACTGGGATATATGCACCAAACAAAACCCAAGAAGGGTGTGGCTCAGATGACATATATGGCACATTTTGACATGCCCATCCCAGGTGAGATCAGAACAAATACAGGAGTATAATTACTAGCTTATTAGGATATATTATGATATCGTAGCCTGCATTTAGCCTGATAACAATGAAGACAAAACAACCATCCACTTAATTATTACAACACTTGAACAATATAGATGAGAGAAAGATTTCCTAGAACTGAAATTTGTCTCAGTGGAAAATTTCACTTCATTTTTTTGAAAGCAACAACATTCCAAATCTTAATTAACAAAAATGAGGTTAAGGCATATATCAAAAAAGATAGAAGGGATTTCAGCTAAAGTACTGTGCTGAAATTTTAAAACTGAAATTTTAAAATTCAAGTGATTTTTGCTTCAAGGTGCATTCACTCAAAGTCAACAGTAATATAAAAACAGACCATATCAAAACTGCCATTTTCAGTGTAACAGGGCACTACTGCTCTCTCCCTGCTCACTGCTCCTCTGGGTCTTCCAAGTACAGAAACAATTCTTACCTAGCTACATTTTCTATGAGAAAAATATCAGCATGAAAAATCCCCTAACCATTGCTTTCTCCAAAGCCATTCCTGCAGCACTGCCAAACTTTGTCAGACAGCTCTACTAAATCCTTCCACCCCCTACTTCATCAAGTCTGCTGTTAGAGCAATCTGAAAGCATGCTGCCTGCCTTTGCCTTAGCCCATTCCCAGCGTCTTGCTACTCACTGGGGCAAGATGAACTGAGCCACCTGGAAACATTACAATTACCTGTTTGCAGAGAGAAATCTGGTGGTTCTTTCCATCTAATTCCTTTACAAATCATGTAAGATCAATTACTGTTTCTCTGGTCAAGGACTTAAAATGTTTTTTTTTTTAGAAACCCATAAGCCAACTATGGAATGACTCTGGACAGAAGACCTGCCAAAAGTAACATCTGCTTCTCACCCACCAGGATCAGTGCAGTCCATCCTAACTAAGCCAGCTCTGAGTATCATCATCCAAAACCAATGCAATGTGGTTTGAAACTGAGCTCTGCTAGCTCAAAACCTTAAGCTTGAAGCCTCAGAAATTACCATGCATCACAGAAGAAATTATTCCAATACTACAGTTCTTTGTCATCATGACACAATTATTATTCAGGTATTTGCACTGTAGCAGCAACGGTTTATCTTGAGCAGATAAATGTATTTCTCCACAAAACTTCTCCTGTATTTCAAGCAAGCCAGGAGAAATCTCCTGTTCTCAGACTGGTGGGAGCTAGTGCAAAGTTGCACCTTTCACTGGCAATATAACTCTCCCACTTTGCTCCACGCTATTAGCCAGAACCTTATAGAAAATGAGTTCTTCATAGTTTTGTAATCAATCAACAATTTTAAGCATGTAGTAAACAACTTTGCCACCTATGCCTACATTTATCGAGAAGACTACTCAATTGTCCTAGTTTTCTACCCCTCACTCGCATTTCACAAGATAAAGCTAACTTTAACCATGAATATACTCAAAGGTGCCATGCACTTACCACACATACCAAGTGTTACTCCCGGAGATACCCCAGGAGAAACTCTAGGAGAAACTCCGTGGCTCTTATCAGCTAGAATTCAAAGTAGGGACAGAATAACAATAGAATGAAGCATGCATAGGCAAGTTAGGTGAGAAAGCAGAGACGCTCCTCTTGCCTCACTGGGATGTAGCAACTTCAGTGATTGAGCCCAGCCCCTTCACCAAACTTGTTTTTGCCTTGAAGGGTACGTCAGGAAATAAAAAGGCATGTCATACACTAATACACTTCTTTTAGGGCACTCTACTTATATATAATTTTAAATGTTACATATGATCAGAAAATATTCACTACATGGGGGGTTTTGTTACACAAATGTAAATAAAATGCCATGAATACAGAACTAACAAACCTTCCTCCCCAGGCACTCAGCCTCCTGTAGGCCATACATATGCACTGCCAAAGCATATTTGCTCTACAACAGTATTTTTCCTGAAAAAAAATAATTAGAATGATACATACTCACTTGGCAAAAGAACAGAACATTTAAGCTTAAATTCAGAGTAGAAAAATAAAAAAGGCAGTTCAGAGGGAGTGACAAAATTCTTCTCAAGGAATCAGCATACACAACTCCTTCAAAAAAAAATTCAATCCCATTTCTTGATCTTCATGAAGCATTTACATCTAGCTTTGGTTAGTAGATAGATTTTAATTACAGTAAGTCAGTATAAGAAATTAAGACAACTTTTTAGCTCACTGGATTACTAATTCATTTCCAAAAAGGAGATAAACCTAGGTCCTAGCTTACTGAGTACAGCAAGTCTACTCCTGACCTCAACTATGCCAGGATGGCACCCCAATCTCCTGCACCATGGCTGCAATGACCAAAATCCTCATTCTTGCTCTCTCCCCCACAGAAACAGATTGTAAACATACAGAAATTGAAAACACCACCCCCTAGGAAAGGTGTCTGGAGAGACTGCTGTGATACTGCACTTTGCTGACCAAGCTACCAGCAGCAATTTCCAAGTGTGCTGCTGTGTGTAGGAAAACTAACAGTATTCAATTAATACTGAAAACATATGCAGATTATATTGGCCTCACCAGACAGTTCATAACAGCCCTTCCTCCCCTGATTCGTGACTCCTTGCAGTGTCTCCATCATACAACAGATCATCTCACTTTTAAGGTTCAAGTGAAACTTCTGGAAAGTAACAGGAAAGGTTCCAAGTGACAGCCAAGTGTAGCAACCTATCTTACATGTGTTTTGTGCTTCTGAACACCCATACAGCTTTATCCTCTATACAGAGAGCATCCCCCTTTCTTGCTTTAGGATTGGTTCCTAGTACACAACAGAATGAGCCCAAAACCCAGAATTAGTGAAATCCATCATCTGTGCAATTCTACTTGGAGCAGGGTCCCAAAAGCATCACCCACTACTTTTCCATGTCAACACTATTCATCTTTCTTCCTTCCCCTCTTCCAGATAGAATAGGAATTAAGCCTGTGGAAAACGGCAAGTGATTTACATGCATTATTAATACCTCTTGATGTAACATTATTCAATATGTTACTCTTCATTGCTCCACATCGATCAGAGCCTCTTAGATTGCAGAGGAATATTTGCTCACTTAGTGTGTAAAGACAAATATTACAAACTAAAGTTTTACTCATTCCTTGACTGAAATAATGTTTTCATATGCTTGTAGTGTGATGGATCACAGGTATTAACTAAAATACCCTATTCCAGCATTTGAACAACTTAACTAGAATATAAAAAAAAATCATTAGAGGCTACATTTGGAACACAGCACTGGCAAATTGCATATACAATTGCTATCGCTAATGGTAAGAATTAATCAAAATTCTTATAATCAAACAGAAAAGATCAAAACACTTGAACAGTATCTCTCATAAATGCACTCAGTTTGCTTACACTGTATGTCAACATATACAATTGAGAAACACGAAGACTATTGTTACTCAGCAAGTATTATTTGCCACACTGGACTTTCCTCTTTTATTGTATAATTCATTCCTGTTTAGACAGAAGCATCTACAGACTAAACCTACACCTAAAAAGAAGTTTATCAGCTACATGTTTTACATGACCAGCCTTAAGAATTCAGTGAGGAACTAAAATTACACAATGATTAAATTACTCTCCCAAGGCTATGCAGGAAATGCCTGGGAGAAATGACAATCAAACCTTAAATCACCAGAGGCTTCTTATGCACAAAAGGTAAAAACTTTCACTCACCTGAATTTGGAAATAAAAAACTTAAATCAAACTGCTGTTATAATCTACCAAAAAAGTATAATTGTGTAGTGCATAAATAATCTGTAATTCATGTGCAGTCACATGTTTCTTTTGCTAATATTGACAGCTTATTCTGTATTTTAATAATATAATAATTTTGTTCATAGCTTTCACAAATTAACAACCTTCAATAAAACCAGTCCATTTTTTTAAAACTACTTCTTTCAAAACATGCCATCAAAATTTGCCCTGAATTAATTCTGGCCTTTCAAAACTCAAACATACCAGCCTTTAACACAAATTCCAAGTCTAGTATCAGAGCCTGATTTATTTTAGCTCTGTGTGCCCCACTTTTAAACAAAAAGCCTCTAATGACATTAAAAGGAGGGAAAAAAAATCATCTAAATAGAACAACTCACTTGGGAATCTTAGAAAATCATTTTATATCCACATAAGAAGTCAGGAAATAACATATTGGCCACAGGAGCTTGTGTTTTACTTTGGCCATAGGATAATGGAAGAAACAGAACAATAAATAAATGGTCATTTGTCTCCACTTTCACCAGTGTTGTGTACTACATTAAAACAATGTGAACTTAACTGTGTAAAGCTTCATTCCTCAAATATTATGAATTACTTTTCTGTGCTGGAATGTTTCACCGATTCCTGCTAAGTGATTTTCAAGGATGAGTAGAAAAGCAGAAATATCTTCTGTTTCTCAAGTGAGGATCATCACCTTTTTGAGTTACTTTATGGAACAGCTATGAAAGGATTAGAACGGGCTGTTCTTCCTGCAAGGCATCTCTGATCCCAAAGGATCAGATTAAGATCCTTCTTTGTGTCGACAATAATAAATATGATGGTATTAGTTCCTTCCTTGCTGATCAATTTCAAAAGATCTCAATTTAAATGCAAACAATTTACAGTCATATTTCATGGAGTTGCTGAACTGAAAGAGCCAACAGGGTATCAAAACACATGCTGCATTACTTTAGTTCTATAAAATGAAAATAAAATCAAAACAAATCCCACCCTCAGGTCCTCTCAGTAAGTGGTTAAGGAAGGAGCTCGATCACTCCATGTCTCATGGTGGCTCCTACTTGAGGTAGGGACAGGATGGTCAGAGTCTTGCTCTTACCTCAAGCCACATTTCAAACGCCAAGTTTTGCTGATTTGCAGCTAATGCCCAATTCAGAAAAAGAGATTCTTCACATGCCAGAAAGTTCATTCAAGTCTGGTCATAGTTTTATAAACTCCTTAAAATTCAAAAGTTGGAGTTAATTTCAATGTTAATTGCCTAAATATTCAGCCAAATTGCTTCCCTGCTCCCAAGTCAGGGGATAAAAAAAACCTAGGCTGATCCATCTCATGTCTTGCAAACATAATTGCTTTGGCATCCATAGCTGTGAAATTCTGACAGCTTTTCATACTATCCAATCTCTGTGAATATTCAGAAGTTAGACTTCAGGGATCACTGTAATTGATGTAGCTTTCCTTCGGTTTTTGTGTGCACTTGGCTATTTTACACTGTAAACTGGACCTTGTGCACACTTTCCCCTACTAACAGTGATATTTTCACACAAAAAATACACATACACATCTACATCTCTATCTCATCACTGAAATGCTATTAAAAACTCCCAACAGGCAGCAAGACTTAGACACAGGAAAATGGTTAATCTTTATTTTTTAGTTACTTTTCTAAAAATAATTACCTTTCAAGTCCATTGCCATTATTTAAAATTCATTTTTCTACCTTGCAAAAGAGCATCCAGTGATGCTTAACTCCTCTTCACTTAGCAGTTCACCATGAACTACAAGAGTACAAAATATACCCAGCATCTTTTGATTAGGACTCTAATTAATAATTATATTCCTGTTAGCAAATATACCTACATTAAATATTTATTAAACTCTCATTCATTCATTTGTAAAAGATTTCTGTCAATCACAAATGCAACATCTCTGGTTTTCTAAGCAGTAAAAGCTGCAATGGCTGACAAGAGCATAAAAATGGACATTTTTTGCACATACCTACTCCAGGTTTCTGCTTCAGGAAAGGAAAAGTGAACAATCTGCCCAGATTGTTTATGTTGTACCATAAACAGTGCAGCTATCTCACAGTTCTGGCAAGCGTAATTTCCTAAAGAAAAACAAAAGCCAACAGGAATACCTTAAAATAATTCACAGGGTTATTCTGCTATGTTGAAAGCTTTCTGATAATTCTGAGACTGCAATGCATATTTCCTATAGGTATTTAATTTTTTTAAAAGTCCGAATCAATTCGCATCTCCTCGCCCCTGGCTAAACCACCACCTCCCTAACCTACACCCAACAAAACCAGGGATACCTAAGTATTCTCCCACTTGGTATGGTATAATCGTTTGCAATGGCTTAGTTTACAAGTGAATGCCTACAAGTTCTTAACATGCCCTGAGGCAATTTCCTAAACTGTGTCATTATCCCAACAAGTCTTCAGGGAGAGGGCTAAACCAGGTTTAAAACGTTATCTCCAGCTCTTACAGAGCTTCCCTAGTTACCCGAGTGCTTAATATTAAGGGTGAGAAAGTGCCTTTTTTTTTTTTTCAATTTGTCATTATTTTTCTATTACATATTTTTCTACTACGTATTTTCCCAAAACTAGGAAAGTCACCATGAATTTTCAGTTGCAGAAGACTAGCAGTTTTTTCATTGCTCTTTCGTATGTTCTCACTAATTACATAACGCCTTCTCTCACTGAAAACTTTTTTCAAAAGCATTCCTAAATTGCTATTAGGAAGATTCTTCTCCCTTAGTGTATGTTTAATCTTCCTAACACTCTGCCTCCACTATATTTCACAAGATTATTGTAAGACAATTCTGAAACGAAAAAGCTGAAATTTTGTCACATTAATTATTAGGTTATTTCTAATATATTTTACTCTTATTCAGCATCATCTTAATAAAAATGAAAGCTATTACACATCTGTTTCAGTAAAGGGATGAAATCTGCAACCACAAAAAACCCTATATACTTGTTTTTTTTCTTCCCCTTCTTGAAAACGCACTTCAGAATTACTCTGAACATCTGGGCACCAAAGGGAACTAGTTGTTCTTGTATAGTACAAGCACTCAGCAATGCCTTCATTTTTATCTTTCTTACAAGCTGATAAAAAAATGGGGATTACTTATTTGACATACAGTACACGAACACTAAAAAAAAAAAAAAGAAAAATCCAACCTCCCTCCTGCTTCTGACTGAATTTGTGGATTTATTTCAAAGTAGTAGGATGAACCAAAAAATTATTCAGACTCGTCGTAGCTGGGAAAGAATTACTAAGATTAACATTACAAGCTCTAAAGTTATTGAAAATTACAATTAAGGGATAATTTGGGGTTAGAAATCTGTTTAGAAATTAAATACATCTGCAGTTACAGCAGTGGGATTATGCAGCACTCACTCTCATCCAGGACCACACTTCTGACTCCTTGTGCTTTTATGGCAGTACATGATCATCCAATATCTCAACTTTCTCTACTAATATAAAGCCTGAATATGTCATGAGAGGATCAAACCAACAGAGGTCACTCAACGTACCAGAAGAATCAGACTTAAGGGCATATTGCATGTTGTGTGAGGCTGATTGTAAAGCCTTGCAGTAGCTTGCAGAAGAGCAGCCTCTTCAGACAAGGGCTCCCACTCATTTTTCTGAGTGGTTCTGGCTTAAAGTGAAGTCGGCTCTCAGGCACGTCACTGGGGCGGCTGCTGCAGAATTCCCTTCACAGCAAGCAGGGGCTGGAAATGTCCTGAAAAAACTGCTTAGAGTTGGAGCTAAGCAGAAGACCCACGCTACAAGGTTCAGTGCTATTTCTGTGTGCACAAACACAGAAACCCTGTCTGAGCAACAATCTCCGTCCTTTCCCACAGCCCTGCAGCAAGTACTTGACAACCGACCATTCCCTGTGTTCATCCACTAACTTCGAAGGAAAAGATACTTTAACTTTGTAGCCTGCCAAAACAGATGACTGAACTGGATTCCAGTCAGTCACAATCCAAAGTAACACCTAAGATAGCATCCACTTCCAAAGAGCATCAATGCAATTTTGATGCATAAATTCCAGATTTATACTATACTAATGAAGAGAATACCATGGCCATGTTTGATTTGCACTCAATTAGCCAGTTTCTTTTTCTCCATTTAAAGTAGATTAAAAGCAGAAAAAAGGAGGTAAACTACAGGAATAGAAGAAACATTCTAAATCTAGTGAAGATGTATCATATTTAGAACACAAAGATAGAACATCTCATAATAAAGGCAACTCAGGTATTTCTACACTTCAGATCTTGACTTTTTATTTTCCTTCAGTCCAGCTGCTCTTGATATATGCCAAAACTTGCTACAGCAAATATAATACTGTTTGGTTCTGAAAGTTATTTAATTTAGTTTATTTTTCATTTACATAGCAGAATCACTCCTTCATTAAAATACATAGTTGATTTAAAGTGGACACTGACTAAATACTAATGTAGTTGTGTAATGAAATTAAAAGATGATAAACCTAGAACTTATACTCCCTGATGAAATCAGGGATTGAGAATTCCTGCTTCTCCTGTGCCTGTGTCCTGGTTTGAGGGAAAATACAGCAAATTTTCTACTTTGTAACTTCACTTCTCAGCTAAGACTCTTCTGTCTGACTGAACTCTCAAATTAACTGCACATTGTTCAGAAACTGTTCACTCTCAGACTGATATGATTATACTGAAGATGAGTATAATCATTTATCACTATGGTAATCAAGGTCAGAAAATTCATCACTTGCCCCACCAGGGGTTGGAAGCAGAAAGACGACATAGAGGAGTTCCACCTGCAAGGAGGAGATGACAGGACAGGTGACCCAAAATTATCAATAGGAATATTCCATCCCATCTGTTCCATGCTCAGTATAAAAGCTGAGGGATCAAAGGGTCAGCTCTCTTTCTTTGATGGCCAACACCTAGGAAAGACTCTGTTTGTTTGTCTGCCTTTGATCCCTATCTGAGCACTCCCGACTCCAAATCCGGCATCCAGCTCCTGACTGAAATTACCCCAGTCTGGGACCTTCCCTGTATCTAGTGGGGATGTGATCATCATTCCGGAAGCTTGATACAGTTCTGTGGAGATTGTATAGGTTTTTACCTCTTTCCTTTTCATTTTATCATTTCATTATCTATTTAAGTAGTTCAAAATTATTCCAAACTCCTAAATCTCTTTATTCCTTCCTCTCCTCTTTTTTGAGAAAGAAGGGGGGGCCGTGTGTCATTTGGAGTGGCCCGTTTGACCTAACCTAGGACAGCCTGCTCTAGTCACACACTGCCCTTCTCACCCCTCTCCTTGCATTTTAACTATTTAAAATATTCAACAGACAACTTCTCACTGAGCTCACTACAGGACATCCAGCAGCTAAGAGGTTCAGTTCATGCTAAGGAGGTGGCACCTGAGTTTACATGCACCATGAAGAGATACAAGAATATAGCTACATTCACAACAAATTAAAACCACATTTACTGAGAAATAAACAAGGCAGAAACGTGTTCAATGTGTTAAACGCAATGTAAGAGTACAATCCCAGCAACAGCCTTTGCAACAAAGTATCTCATTTCAGCTAACCAATGTATCAACTCACTTAAAAAGCCTTTCTCCTGTGCCTCTCCTGCAGAGAAAGCATGTGAAACTAAGAGAAATTAAATAATATTGCAAAAAAACCAAACAAACAAAAAGCACAGCTCCCAGCTATTACAGGCAGTGGAGTCACCAGGCACAACCCAAGCTGCCCCATAGAGAGAAGAGAAAGCATAAATCGCCTTCACTCCCTACATACAATAAATCACTCCAACCCATCTTGACCTCCCATAAACTTGTTCTGCAAAGCCAGAGTTATCCAGCAAGTAATCTAACATGAGAAAGCTGAGGAGCAGCCATATCTGCATGTATAAATAGCTCTCTCCAGAAAAGCTATCTCACTTTCTCTGGGTAGTGCTCCCAGGCAACTACTAAACCTGGTGGAAAAGTCCAGGAAGTGTAAACAATGGCAAAGTTTCTTATAACTGTTGTTGAGGTCAAAAATATATTTGTGTCACCAAACTACTGACTGATGCCAACAGAACTTGCAGGTAACCATCCTTGAAAGGTTTACTGGACTAAAACTTTCAGCATAATAATTTTATATATGCATTAAACAAGACATTGTAACCGTTCATCACAAGCTTCTTTCTGCTTCATAAAAGTATGTGAAATGCAGGAAATGAAAAGTCAATTGCTTTTCTCTCTGTAGATGAATGCACGAGATTCCAAGGTTGTTTAACAAATGCATGGCATTCACTCCCCATAAATCAGTACCTGCAGGCTCACAATTTGTGTATTCCCTGAAGTGACACAAAGGCATGATATGTTTCAAGGTAATATACACTAGATTTGGAAATCAGTCTAAAATGTGCCTGTTAGCAGGGACATCCAGATATTCACCTTCAGATGGACTTCATGCTTCTGAATTTGTTCCTCTAACCCTCCACTCTTTCATCATTAAGCATTGACTTTTTAACTGCAAGAGAGAGAACCTACCCTTGAATGTCCATATTAATAACAAATCTCACTAGCTGGGACTGCTAAAACACACAGATTTCACAAGGCTTTGCCAGTCTGCAGACAGCCAAACTGAACTGCTCAAAATACCCAGGTCTAGTAACAGCCCCCAAGGCACTGGAATACCCCCACTTGGCATTTCAGACTTCAATGAACAGATATCACAGCCAGCAGAGTCACAGCCTACAGTGGCTACCCCTCTGCTAGAAATTAGCATCAGCTCAGGAAAGTATCACTTGCAGTTTCAAATACAGGGGGAAATTTTAGAAAGTAAGATGTATTACATCTATAGCAAGAGGTGCCCAATAAAAACTAAGCATGAGTTTGTGCATTCAGAAGCTGCTAGTAAATACTGAAAAATGTGACTATTTTAAACATCTGAAACCAAATTAAAAATCCCAGAACACTGTACAGCTTACTGATGCTGTCTGGGATCCACAGCCACGGCCAGCCTCACCAACCACACTGGAGACAGGAAGATCTAAGCCTTCTGAGACCAAACATCTCTGGTTTTCTCAACTGTACAAAATGTTTGCAAATGTAAAAATGGTTACACTTGGGTTTGCAGTACAGTGATTTGGGAGAGACAGGAATGAGCAAAATGAAATCTCCTGACTTGCAGAGATTGTGATGCAAGCTGGAAATGAGCTCCATGTAACAGTATTATCAACTTCTCCAAAAAAGCATAAGTTCATCTCTGCTTTGTGACAAAATAAATAGGTAGCACAGAGCAAAGCACAGAAGCACAGCTTAGGTCTATTCTCAGCATCATCTGAGGAAAACACAAGCTACACTTAGAAAATCTATGGGATAAAAACCTTTTCTTTTGAAAAGAATGAAATTAATAACTCTTAGAATCACAGATTAGTTCACCAAAAGAAAGAAATGCAAAAAACCCTCCTTACTCTGTTCTCACACTACAAAAAATCCCTTCCTCTCCAGGAGACAATCCCACATTTGACTAGAAATTTAGGTACAGAAGTCAAACTACAAGCAATTTTATTTCCACCAAGCTTGTTGAAGGCTGTAGTTAGCATTTTCCCAATGCTAATTTTTTTCATAAACTTCTGTACATAAAATGTGGCAAAACAGAAGTCTCTTGTATAATTTGAAGGACTTGCTGCCAGGTGATACTTCAGAAGTTTTTTTTTGAAGTTGACATATTTGAAATCTGTATTCAGAATTGTTCTTTCTCCTGGTTACAGGACTCAAAATCCTTTAATACAGAGAGGAAAAAAAAGATTAAAATTATTTTTCCACCTCAGAAACTGAAAAGATGTCACAATATAACTGCAAGTTTCTTTCCCTATTGTCCTCACATCCACCAACCCTAGTATCAGTATTTCCATTGAGATGATATCTAGATTTTCCCCTGAGGCCAGTCTGCATGAGGTTCCTTCCTAACATAAAGCATTTTTTCTTCAAGGTACTCTCCATCTGCAGATGCTGAGTTACAGCTGGGCTTGTTCTCAACAAATTAATTCCTCTTCTGCTAAGGGAAGAGGTGACAGTTGCATTTGGAACACAACCAATTTCCGGCTATAACTATTTTTTATATTTCTCCTTCTAGTCTCAGCTCCAGCTGTTCAGAACAGAAGGAACTCTTCTTCAAAACAAAATCCAAATTCAAAAATGGGTACCAAACACTGTAACACAGACATATGAGAATCCTGGCTACTAACTCTAAGGGCACACAGAAAAAAGCACTCAGGTATGACCAGATTATACTTATTTCAGCCTCCAACACTTTGGGTAGGTCTCCTTTTCAGTGACAGCCCTTCCTGCATGCTTGCCCATGTCTTCTTCCTCAATATCAGAAAGCAGCTGCCAGACACCAACCAGCAGAGTCCAAAAGCCAACACTCCTTGCCATCAGACATCCAAGTGGCTTGGTTTTTATGAAAGCCTATCTCCTGAACCCAAACACAGCATACAAACCCTGCTCAGGTTACATTCCATAGTTTCTAAGTAGCTAACTGCTTCCTTGTTAAATTAATGGGTTTGTTTTCTTGGTTTTCAACACATGGCTCATTTTCATGCCAGCCATACATGAAAACAGGCTTTATAATATAGAACTGTGTAAGAGAAGGCTCACCTTTATCTGAACTGCACCCTCTACACAGATAAAATTCAGACTTAACAATACCATATCAAAATGTGGAGTCCAATAAGAACATACCCAAACAACAGAAGAGACTACTGAGTCCCTGCCAAGCAGTCCTGTCCGCAAAACAAATAAAGCTCTATGTAAAAGGAGCAACAGATACATAAGCTACTCTCCAGATCACTAGTAACCCTATGCACTTAACTGGTTTTGGAGGAAGAAACTGTATATGAGTGAAAGAGCTGAAGGTACAATACAGAGAAACTACAGCACTACAATAGCAGCATCAATCAAGGAACCACTGATCTACAACCATCAAGTGCATCTCACTAAGTAGGACAGTTCAGGATCCAGTCACTCCCCTTATTACCACAAACCAGGTTCATCATATTTTTGTATCTATACACTGCTTATAGGAAAATTAAGTTATCACAAAAATAATCTGAAGTCAAACTACTGTTCCACTTTTGACAATAACTTCAGGAGGACAGTTGCAGGCTTTACAGTAAGCAGTGCATCTTCTAAATTCTGACAGCACCATAGACTGAAAAACATCCTTTACCAGTGAAAAGCATATCAGAAATGCATCACAAAATTCAGAACACTAATTCTGTTACTTTCTAACAGTGTTCCATTATTACATGAGAAAATGTAAATTCCATTTACTATAGTTATACCTACAGCAGGATACTCTGGTAAATCTGATTAAATGAAACAACCCCTCAGAGTGGGCTCTCTGCTGTCTATGGAGTAAATAATACGACAGCTAAGGTAACCTCCAAATTTAACTAAGAAGCCTGTACACTACAAAGTGCTTAGCTAACTGCTTTGAGCCTGAAACCAGTGTCAGTCTCATAGAAATTACCTGGTTTGTCACTCCTGGTTAACAAATACTCACCAAAGTATTGATGATATTCTGTGCCTTCTGTGAGAAAACAAGACACTGTGTGTTGCCTGCCAGCTGTCCTGAGTCACTGTGCTCTGGCATTAGCCAGAGGTTGCCATGCAGCAACAAGCCAGCCTACACGACTACTGCAGCACATACATGTCTGCATTCCTCTAGTGTAATAAAATCTATTAGAATACTTTATCAGAATTATCCTGGGATAACAGAAGACAACATAGCCAAACCCCACTAAAAATACACAGGGTTTTAAAGACCACAGGTTCTAACTCTTCTTCTGTCCCCTCTCCCAACCCCTACCTTTTCCAGTCTGTCTATGAGACGTCAACAAGGATATATTTAAAGTTCACAGTAAATATTCATCAGGAGGTTTCCTATTCTGGAGTTATGAGCTATAATAGGAGCTTTCCAAGGAGGTGGAGTAAAAAATTCATCATTAATTCACGTAGCACTTCTTTATATTAGCTGATGGAAAGCAGACTCACAGCCTTCACAGTCTTGTCCCATTGACAAATGTCAATTCCTTCAGGTCCTTGTCCTCACACTGTTGATGCAAAATTTTTCCACTAGATGGTGCAAGATATGTAGGGCATGTAACTCTCTAAATAATTAGTAAGTAGACATTAAGTAGTTCTTCCCTGAGTTTCAGCTGCAATTCTCTTCCTTTCCAACAGGGAGAATTAGTTTATAGGAAAACAGACATCCACATTACAAAGCATTAGCTGAACCCAGAATGTCAGGATGTGTGCTTGCTGGTTCTCACAGAGGACAGAAGCAGTAACCCTGAAATCTTATTATCCAGTGAGTTGCCTTAAAAACTTAAGCATGCCAGTTTATTACCTCAACAAGAAAAAAAAACCAAAACAAACCAAACAACAATTAAAAATCAAATCCACTGCAGAAGAATAAAAACAGAAACAAGAAGCCTTCTTGATTTTTACTCCTTCTACTTTGAAAAGGAGAAAAAACTAGGAAGTCTGAAAGAACAGAAGACAAAAAATAGGATTTGGTCAGTCCATTTTCAGTGCACATTTGAAGTGCCATTATGTTTTGGAGAAAACCAGCTTTTTACTCAGTATTTTCTACCAGGGACTCGATGTGTCAGATTCGGTTTTGAGCTCCACCAGTCTCCCTAGAACCATGATAGCATGAGCTGGAGAAGGGGGAGGAAATTAATTACCAGAACTGCTATGCAAATTTTGAGACTTATTCTTTTGTAAGAATTAGTCTCAGATGATCTATACAGTTATTGCTGAAGACTTGATAAGGCTTGGGTAGAGCACAATGCTAACAAAGACATAATTTCTTCAGAAAAGTTTCCATTATTGAGTGAGAA
Organism: Turnix velox; assembly: GCA_013400935.1. Taxonomy (NCBI): domain Eukaryota; kingdom Metazoa; phylum Chordata; class Aves; order Charadriiformes; family Turnicidae; genus Turnix; species Turnix velox. The sequence continues at coordinate 285,290 of VZTY01015401.1, forward strand.
GGAATTAACTCAGCTTGACTATTGGATCATTGGATAAATTTGTCAAGCGGAGAACAAATAATATTATAAAAGAGAAAAATAATAATCCTCACTTATTTCTAACATTGGCACATATTAAAATAGAAGCCATTAAAACATAACCACTATTAAATCTTGCTGATGTTTTTAAGCAATTTTCTGTGCAAAATAGCATGTTAAGTCTATAAACTGAAAAATTTAGAAATTTAGAATGAATAGTAATCAAAAACAACCGAATAAAATAGAAGTGGCACAAAATACTACACAACAACATACTACTGAACATGTTTTATAGCACAGGACGAAACTGAAAAGTCCATGTGGACGACAGCTGAAACCTAAACTCTGGTGCAGAATGGAGCAGTCAGGACCAGTGAAGTAAAGAGGACTTGGGAGACCTCTCTGGGATGATCAAGAGAAGGCTGACTATGGTGACAGGGAAAGCTCATCAAACACAGCCAGGTTACTTCACTCTTTCATTCATACATACAGCAATATACCAGCTATTTTGCTTTACAGTATATTTTTATGCACTCCCCACAGTTTAACAAAGTATAACAGCTGTTAACGAGCAGGGGAGGGTTTTACTCCTTTAAAGATGGCTTCACCTCTTACAATCAGCTTCTTGATCGCTGGCACTTAAAAGACAGTCCACTTAGAAAGTTGCTTTTGCAGGAAGTTCCCATTTGATTAGACTGACTTGCTGCCCTCAGATTCTCCCTCCTGCCCACGGATGGCTAAAAGTCGGGCTTTGTTCAATAAAAGACACACGTATGGAGACACCGAGCTTCTATTTTCTCGTATAAGACAAGTCCACACCCTCACAGCCATCTTATCATTTCGAGGCTCAAACTCACCAAGGGACGCTCGCTGAAGAGACAAACTCCAGCGGAGGACAGTCCGTGCTGGGGAAGAGAATCTCGGCAAAAAGAAACCGGCAAGAAGTTCCATTTTGGAGCTTTTGAAAACCGGAGAAAGCTGCGAAGCCGGACCGCACCCCGGCGGCAGATTGAAACGGGGCGAGAACTCACCAACTGCCCCGGCCTCACACAGAGAAAAGGGGCCTGAAAGGGCGGAAACAAGCGGGGACTGGGCGTTCTCTGTAATTAACAGGTGGCACCGGCTGTGAGGAGCTAACGATGTTCTCCACGTGGCGGAGGTTGCGCTCCCACCCAGAGACAGCAAGTGTGTGTGAGCGCAGAGAGAGCTGCACAGACACGGGCAGTGGCCAGGGCAATGGCGGAGCCTTTCACTGCTACCGAGGGGCAGCTGTGAGGGGGCTGCCTGTGCTGTGAGCAGGGGAACCGTCTGCTCAGCCCAGAGGCAGAGCTCCGTGAAGTGGAAAGGTTCAGGTCCATCACAGGTGCTGAAGCAGAATGGACTTCTGGAGCAAGATGTTGCCTACGTTAAATCAAAAACTGGCACTCCTGTCAGATAGGAGCCAGGATCATGTTGTCCCTGCATTCTGCTCTTGTCAGGCAGAAGGCAGAATCCTAAAGGAAAGAAATCAATGGAGCAAAGTTAGTGGTTGGGGCAAGAACAACCCCATGTATCAGTATAAGTTGGGGACTGAAATGTTAGTGAGCAGTGCAGGGGAAAGGGACCTAGGGGTCCTGGTGGACAGTTAGGATGACCATGAGCCAGCAATGTGCCCTTGGGGCCAAGAAGGCCAATGGCATCCTGGGCTGTGTTAGAAGGGGCATAGTCAGGAGGTTGAAAAAGGTTCTCCTCCTGCTCTACCCTGCCCTGGGCATCTAGAATCATAGAATCGTAGAATAGTTCAGGTTGGAAGGGACCTTAAAGATCATCGAGTTCCAACCCTGCTGCCGTGGGCAGTGACAACTCCCACTAGATCAGGCTGCTAAGAATATTGTGTCCTCAGTTCAATAAGGTCAGGGAACTGTTTGAAAGGGTCCATCTCAGAGCCACAAAGATGACTAAGGTTTTGGAGAATCTCTCTTATCAGGAAAGGCTGAGAGAGCTGGGTCTCTTTAGCTTGGAGGAGACTGAGGGGTGACCTCATTCATGTTTATAAGTATGTAAAGGGTGAGTGTCAGGAGGATGGAGCCAGGCTCTTCCCAGTGACATCCAGTGATAGGACAAGAGGCAATGGGTGCAAGTTGAAACATGGGACAACATAAACACAAGCAAAAGAATTTGTCCTGGTGAGGGTAACAGAACACTAGAACAGGCTGCCCACAGAGATTGTGCAGTCTCCTTCTCTGGAGACATTCAAAACCCACTTGGATGCATTCCTGAGTGACCTGATGTAGGTGTTCTTGCTCCAGCAGGGGGATGGGACTAGATGATCTCTCAAGGTCCCTTCCAAATGCTGACATTCTGTGACTCTGTGAATCCTCATTTTCCCAATTCTCCCAGAAAACATATCATTTAATCTCTCCTATGTTCCATATATAACGTTAATTTCACAAGGAAACTGAAAAGAAGTAACCACCTGGGAATTAAAAGATAGCGAACAATCACTAGGTAAAGAGGGGGGAGCAAAAGAAAGGGAAGAGGCAGAACTGTACCCAATGAGAAAAAACACTCAAGGCAAATGGAAAAATAGGAGTGTGCTATGAGAATACATATTTTAAAACCTCTTTCCAACCCTTACCAAGTAGGATATTAACTACTATTTAAGACCAGAAAACCACAGTAATTATTTCATAAAGACTATGTCAAAGTTTAAACAAAAACCAGTAAATCTAAGTGACTTGTGTAATACAAGAGTACAGTATAAAATGAATGTTGGAACAAGTACACTCATTTTAAGCAGTATTGCCTTCCCTACTCCACAAACACAAATGAGACTAATGTAAGGTATAAAAGGTCAGAAGAAGAAAAAAACCAAAAATTAGTTAAATAAAATACCAACTCACTGAAAATGTGAAACAAAATTAGGATCCTTGATAGACTATTAAGTTTCATAAGACTGAAACCTCTGCATAGTAAAAAAAACTACAGTAATTTCTTCCAAACTTGAAAGTGCAGAGACAATACTGAATTTAAGTATGAATTGCATAAACATTTGACTGTTTTCTATTAAAAAAAAGAGAAAATATTATTACAGTATACTTATGATACTGATAAAATGGCCTTTTCAACATTATTTCATGGTTATTAGGAAATATTTCATCACAACTGAAGTACTTCACCTCTTCTTTCTAAAGAAGAGTGGTTAAGAATGTCATTGTCACAGTATCCCTCCCTTATTACTGCTTCTATTTGTCTTTTTTCATTAAGGTGTATCTCTTTCTCTTTTCTTTCTTAATTACCTTCCCTGTCTTCTAAGTTCTGCTGACCTCCGAGGGTATTTCACTATTACTTTATAACTCAATGCCAAGCAAGTCAGTTACAGACTCAAATGAAGAGGTCATTCAGTTTTATTTTTAAAAATCCACATACAAGACACTGTACTTGTGGAGACAGACTATCTGGCAAGACATGCATGGAATTACTTTATCATGGGTTTTTATCTGCCTGATTTTGTTATTTTATACATTTTTAGAATTAACTACTGCAGAACAGATAGCTGAGAGGAAAACACAAGCTCCTTGCTTATCCCTCCTCAACAGAAGCCCTATAGGAAGAATCTGAATTGTGGTTTCATGAATCATTACAAGCAAGTTTCAAAATAAGGGGCAGGAATGATCCATACCTACCTCAAGAGGGGACTGATGCAAGTTAGTCATCCCAGAGAGCACTCAATGGCATCAGAACCTTCCAGAGCAGCACCCAAAAAAAGGCCACCCATGAGCAGAAATAGAGGGTTCACTCCTCCAGTAAAGCACATTAATAGGAACATTCAGAAACAGCAGTTTTTACCTCCACTGTGGTACTCTGTATCATATATCAAGTTTAGCTTGTCCTTGCTTTTATCAAGGCCAAAGTCTTCTCAAGGGCTTCTCCTGTGTCTGTGTCCCGTAGTCTTGGTGTTCTCCACAGGAACATCAATTAACAGTAAATTTGTTATATACTCTTCCTATTTTGTAAATCTGCCTGTGTGACCACTAGTCCTTTAACTTCAGTTAATCACAAATATCTCAAAAAAAAAAAAAAAACAACAAAGGGACAGTAGTTTGCCTGTGAAGATTAGAAGTATTTCTATTTTTATAAAATTGTATATAAAAACCACACCCAATATTACATTAAAATAAACAATTGCCTTACAGAGGAATCTATAGACTGCTTTTGATCCTATCTGCTTTCTGCTTCTGATTCTATGCAATGGGAACAGTATCTTCTGGGGACAGATCCTGGCACCATGGCTTCAGTCAAAGCAGAGGACAATCTGCAACGCAAAGCAAACTCTCACCTGGCACATGAGCAGCATTAGAGAATATGGGACACCTCCTGAGTGAACAGATTTTCAGATAAGAGTTAAAGGACACTCTGAGAACAATGAAATAGATTATTACAATGATTACACAATATACAGGACATTCAGTGACTGGTCAGGAAGAGACAGTCAGGAGAGATTTAATACAGCTTGGCACTACATGGGGAGAAGCAGTGCAAGGATAGTATGCAAGAGGCACACTAAATAGAGCTGTACAAGTAAGTATTAAAAACACGGAGGGGTTATTTAATCTTGTATATGTTATTCTATAAAGGATTTAGTTACTTCAAAACATTAGGCTACAGCATTGCCTCAATCATCTGACAACTCAGCCAGAGGACCAGGGCAGTGACTCCACATACATCTCTTCTCTCTGCATTAGCTTGGGACAGGGCCCATCTGCTATCTTTAAAGATGGTGGAACCTTGCACCTGCAGGTCCAGCCTCTTTATCTCCCAAAGAGGTTGACTTCTTGCTGACTGGAAACAACTGGTCAGACGAGGCTAGTGCTGGTTGCTCCAGGCCATTGTGAGCCCTAACCAGTGCTGCTGGCATTCACACTTATGTCCTTGTCCTGCTTACTCATCCAGGCATAACCGGGATTAACTCATAGACTGAGTAAACACAAAAGTGTATCTTGTGATATATTTGCTTTGCTGATGACCAGGCAAGTCCTGCCAGGTCTTGAATGGGTGCCATGGTACCAAGACAATTATGGCAACTAGATAAAAAATAACTTACTAAGCCAACCTGTTTATCTCCAGCATTGTATTTATCTCTTTTTATTTTATTTGCCAAATTCTACATTACAAGCAGATATATTTTTTGCCCTTGACACTCTCATTCCATAGCTACCCTCCAATATCTTTTGAGATATGTTCTTTTTAATTTCTATTTTTAAAAGTCACTCAAATACAAAGCTTTCTGCTCTAAAATGCCTCCCTTGGCTTCCAATACACATTCCAGATATGTACTATTTCTAATTTAATTGGGAAGAGAGACAAAAGTCAAGTTTATGTTCAAGCCATTTCTATATTAGAGCAGCACACCCTTGCAGACTTAGATAAACAAAAGCATCAGATCAATGTAGTCTGTCCTTTCCAAATCCAAAACCCTTACTTACATGCATGTTTGTACTTATCTTTCCATGCATTTTAACTTGTGAGAATTCAATCCAAGGCTATTTACTAGAGCCAGCTGTTTCAATGGCCTCATTACTTACTCAAACCCAGATCTCAATAAGCTTGGGGAAGCTGCCAAAGGATTTGGCTGAACCTCTTAAGAGGCCCCATGACAAATGGTAACTATCATTTTATTATCTGTCTCAGTGATATGAAGGTTTGGTTGGATTTCTCCAATTCCAGATGATTAAAGAACAGCAGCAAGTTTCTGCTTTCCACCCATCATTAACAAGACGACTGTGACTGCTTGGACACGCAGGCATTACTGCTATGATGTGCACCCTGTCACCTCCAGGCTCAAACCCTGGAATTTGCAGTAAATCAAGCAAAACCCCCAAGATATACTCCAAAGCCAGAACACTTGCCACCTGATACTTTCCTGAAACATGAGCTCCAGTCTATGAACTTTACATTCATCTAGAACATCAGTGGTTTTCCACCACAGCAGTTAAACGGAGACACTCAGCTCACCATGGCAGAGGAGAGAGGCAATAAAGGCCACGGGGAGCTCCAAAATGAACTCCTTCAGAGTTCAAGCTAATTTTCATATCAGGCAAAGTTGACTGGTTTACTTTCAGGCAAGACTGACTTTAGACAGTCAGGTGGGAATGACTGAAGTTCTCCAGAAATCCAAGGGTAGGATGCTCCCAAGGTAAAATAATCATCTCTGGGGCCTTCCTTTACCCAGCCAGTTGTTTTGCAGAGATTACCAAACTTCAGCAGAGGATGAACCACAACCTGACATTCAACTAAGAAAGATTATCTTTGTCTTATTTACTTATTCAAGGCTTGAAATTGTTATTTTAGGAGACAGAAGGAAAATTATGAGTATAAGGAAACTGGGGTTCTTTTTGCTCCAATTCTGCTTCTCAAAACCAGCAATCTCAATCACAGTAAAAAAAAAGTCAGTCCAATTTATGAGAAGTTTGGCTTAAAAGCTTTATTCTGCCTTGCCTAAAAGAAAACCTGATGTGCACTATATACCTCTCTGCAGCCTGCTCTTTGTTGCCCTATCATTGCATTTCCAATACTTCTAATAGCCTGTTAAATTAGTGAAACAGTGCAATATAATAAGCAAAACACAATGTGAAATGAGACAGAATGACAACCAGAGTCAAAAAGAGCCATGCCTAAGGCAGGGGATACTTGAAAGAAAAAATAAAGAACTCTTCTTCCATACAGAACTGCTGTTACTATAGAGATGCATGTAATTATTAGAAAATAAGACACATGGTATTTCAGATGAAAATTTTTAAACTGCTTGACACTTCAGACTTTTCTTGTTACTTGAGAAAAATTACATTTCTAAAGTTCTGTGACACTGCTCTGATGTAAGATCTTATTTCTGTTTGACCAAGAAAGAGACTTTGTTACATATTAAAAAAATGTAAATGGACTAAGAAATGCCTCATACATAATAGGACTTAGAGTTTCTCTTACTCCAATTTGTACTCACCATAACAAAGAAATAAGGGTTTGCACAGCAGTGGCTGCATGCTGGGGATAGCCCCAACTCTCTAAAGGAGCCATGAAGGAACTCCCAGCATAGACAAGCCTAAGTAAAATAAAAAATCTACTATTTCCTTCAAGCTTTCCTGTCATACCCCAGTAAGTCATGGTGAAAATCCCCTGCTGACCACCAGTGAAACAGGTCTCTTCACAGTTATTTGAGAAGGGTGTAAAGACCTGAGGGAAGAAGCTGCACCTCTGGACTATGGGCACTCATGCATGCCACAAAAGTAAATACAAACTGAGTTTAAAGCATGAAGAAATGGAGCACTAATTAATTCTCTCTGCAAAAACAACTACTACACAGAGCTGCAATTCAACAAGAGGTTTCTCTTTTTCTTTTGAACATGGCTTCCTCTGCCCCACCTCCTCATCAAATAGAGAAATGCTGCTCACAATTTACTACTCCAGTCTTAAAGATACAATCAAAATCATCCGTCTTCACACGTATCAATCACTAAAGATAGTACTCCAAGAATATTCTTTAAGTTTTGAGCTCAGTTTTTACTCCATAATAGAGGCATCTCACCAACTCTACCATGGGTCTTCTGCATATTTATTGATTATTTGTGTTCCAAGTAATGTTAACTTGTTAAAAAAAAAAAAAGAAGAAAAAAAAAAGTAATACTTACCCTTTTTGCTCTAAATATGCCTAAAAGCATTTGGCTAGATTTTAAACTTTGAATTTACAGCTCTTATCTGTGGTTTTTCTGTTGTGCTCCTGTATTAGACTGCTACCACCTACCAGCTCATAAATTCACTCTACCTTGTTAGTGGTTTTTGCACATCTTAGCAAAGATTCAGAAGTTCATTAGCAAAATGCTGCTTATCTCTCTGCTTGCTGAAAAGCCCTATGACAGATAATGTCAAGAAATTTAACACAATCATGACAACTAAATTACACAGCACTATAGAGATCTCTCTACAATGCAGAAAGCATTGCAAGTTTTTAACTGTTGCTAACAGGTAACACTGACTCACTAACACTTACTTAAACCAAAACCTGAACTGCTAATAAGCATGTCAGAATTACTTCGTGGCAGGAAGTTCCTTAATTTGCTTATTGTTTCCCTAGTAGAGAAAGGAGAATTACAACTGATTCTCTACTCAACTATGCATCCTAGGGGACTATCTAGAAATTTTTTTCCTAATAGCAGAAGCTTAAGGTTTTCTCTCTTCATCATCGACATCCACCAAAGTCACAGCCACACATCAGAACTTCCCTTAAGGACAATCCAAATGAGGAGGGAAGCAGGAACAAGGTTACAACCAGTGCTTGGAAGAAGTTATTTTGCTGATTTCTAGTATGGAATATGCCACCTAGAACAAAGGTACTTCCAGTGTACATAGAAAAGCATATACTAAATAGAAAAACTGTGTAGAAAGAAAGAATTCTGATACCCCATGAGTGACATGCCAGACAGTCTTATGCTGGCAACAGTTGAGTAGTTTCCAATTTACACTCCTTGGGAAATTACCAACAGTGAGTACAAGTGTCCTGCTGTTTCCTGGTGATGTAACTTCATAAATAAAAGCCTAAAGTAAAAGGCCAGATAATTAGAAGTACCAGTTAAAAAAAGAATGAACAGATCAATTCTCCTAGGACTAAAAAGATGTTACTTATTGTCTCTCATTAATCAAGCTGTCATGATTCTACTTTCTTTGAAGTCCAGCCTTTTTACTGGAAAAATGCTGCAGCAGGGTGTTTGTTCCAGCATTTTAAAGTTTCCCAAGAAATCTTACAAAGGGAAAGGGAACCAAAAAGCTCACAGATAGATACCAAGTAATTTTATTATATTTCCTCCTAGGATACCCTAAGATGTATGGAAAGACAAAATAGGAACCAGTCATACTTATTTTAAACAACATGGAAAACCAGTCTCACAAATTATATATTTCTCCATTCACCGAAAGAAACTGAAGTTAAAGTACCAGGTAAAAACCTCTTCAACAGATACATACAAATATTTAGTAAAGTTTGCAGTGACTCATATGATTCTATAGTTATTCGAGCTGCGGTTTCAAATAAGATAAAATATAACCTTGAAGGGTTAAAATACATTTCATCTCATCAAGCTACTGCTGAGAAAGATAAAGGTCTTTAAAATAAAAATTCTGTTTAAAAAAAGACAGTGGGTGCACACATATTTGCAACATGACAGAAGTACTCCTAGCTAGACTGAAATATGGAAACACAAGGACTAAGGTACTTAGCACTCATTACTTAGTAAAACTAGTAACACAGTAAAAATTTCTGAATGTCAGGAAAAGATCAAGTGCTAGAGCCATGTGCACACACACATAACTCTGAAGGGAGCAGGAAACAGTACTCGGTACTTGGGTGGGCAAAAAAATTACTAAAGTGCCCCATCAGTAGGATAGGATTAGATTATCTCTTGAGGTCCCTTCCTATCCCTCACATTCTGTGATTCTGTGAAAAAGCACTCAGTGTATGTAATACAGCACATATATTAGGATGAGCTGAAAGCCTCTAAGTTTCTAAAAGAGAATTCTAATAGTTTTTCAAGTCAGAGGCAAACATTCTAAAGGAAAGTAACTGTTCTGCCTGCAAAATGATGCCCCAAAAGCTCCAAAGCTGCAGAGTGTGCTCTGCTCATGGTCAAGGCAGTTCACTTAGCTACTCAAAGGATTAAAGAAACTGGAGAAGAAAAAAGCTCCAGCCAAGGCAGACATTTCTGATTTAGTAAATTAAGCAATTTGTTCCATGATCACAACAGCAGGTGACATCAGCAGAAACACTGTTTCAGTATGGAGAGAGTAGACAGCCCTTCATCTGCAAATTAAGTGGCATTGTGCTGCCCCATCTGAAAGTCATTACTTTGTCCCAAACCTAATTTGAAATAGTTCATCCTTTGCCTTTCTCCATGGAAATACTGGCTATTTTAAGGTGCAGTCCAGTGCTACTCAGGACCTTACCAGCTCCATTCACCTGGCATAGTTAACACAATCAGCTGCTCTGGAGACACCAGCAGCAACTGCTCTGACATTCTGCCTCCTGTGTCCATTGCTGGAATAAGACATGTTCCTCCAAACACATCTTTGAATTTCACCTTCACTGTGGATCTCCAATTATAAAAACAGAATGCAAAATAAACTAGCTATCCATAGGACTTCCTTCACAAGTTCTTCAAGTACCCTGTCTTTACAAAATACATACCCTTTTTTCCTCCAGAAACCCTTTCCAGCCCATCTTTAAACAGATCTGAACACTGCAGGCACCTACTAATATATATAATTCCATTTGTTTAGAACTAGATAGAGTACTGACATCTCAAACTTAAGCATAAGCATACCCACTGATCAGTGTCTTTCGAAATTCAAACTTCTTTTTAACCCTGAAAAAAATAAAACCATTGTTAGCAATTATTGGGACTGGAAAGTTTTCTCTACCCTATGATGCCTCAAGCTTGGCCTAACTATTTTTCACAAGATCCATCTTCGTGAGCATTTACCAGCTTATTTGTAAAGCATCTGAAGAATGTGCTAAATGTTCCTAATTTCCTCAGTATTTGTGACATGATTATTTGTTCAACAAGATGCAAATGGAACTTCAAAAGAAGAAATTCTTTCAGAGTGCTCCAAAGCTGTGTGATGATGGAAGATTTTGATCAAAGGAAGAAGCTTCATTCTACTCATGAGAAGCATCCTAGATGTAGTCATCTGCCTCTGACACTCCCATACACCTTCCTGCATTTGCAGCACCATAATAGAACAGATGGACCTATGAATCTCACAAGAAGTTTGTTATAAACAGTTATTAACATCTGGTAACACAATACTCATTTGAAGTCATCCACTGACAGTGGAGGTCACAACAGTGATGAAGCCTTTGCATAACATGAGCTGCTCCTGCCCCACTTCTTCAGTGGGTGGGATGAGTCCTGCCTACAGTCACACAATTGTCTTGTCCTGCTGTTGTCCACAGTGACAGCAATTGTCTTCACAGAGATACAATTTCCCTTTCAAACTGTGATTCATCATATTAATAATAATATATGGGTTTTCCCATTTTTTCCCTTTTTCTTTTTTTAATCCTACATTTTGAGTGGATACCAGGAGGATTGGGCAGAAAACCTGCCCAAAATCAGCATCTGTGCAGTCGCACTGGGGAATAGAACAAGCATTATGCCAAGCAGCAAACAGGCAAGGAGAGGAAGCTACAGCAAGTTAAACATGGTGCACCAGTCCAGACAAACCAGCTGAAGAACTGCTTTGCAGCCAGCTGCAACCAGAAGGAAAAGCTATTGCAAGAAGCCATAGAGACACAACCCAGAGCCCAAGGGATGAAGAACATCATGCTGAAGGACAAGATCGAATGAAATACAAATATAACAAGATTGGGCATGCAGCCTCCAAATGTCAGCATATTCAGACCAAATTGCATCACGCCTGAGTCTGTGAGGCCCCATCCAAACTCCTCACCATCATCTACTCCTGTTGGTGCCAACCCTTCTCAGCACCTTCCCAAGAGAAGGAAGTTCCTCAGTCTACTTATTTTTAACACATGTCTAGTTCTCTCCATCTGCCTATTTTTCTACTTACAGCCCTCAATCCTCTTGCTGACAGACTCCCCCACACACTGCCATTTATACAGCACTGCTGTTTGGAAACAGGCACCTACTCACTTCCTTTCATCAGTCAGTCAGCCTGACACCCTGCCTACCGCTTGCCTCAGGATTTTATGCTGACAATTTTTCATCTTTCTGGTGTATGTTGTCAGTTGCCTGCCAAGTCCTACGTAACATCAAGTCCTGGCAATAAAGCTGTGGCCAATTTTATGTCCCACCAATTCACATGGGGAAGCCCTTCCCATGGGTTTCACAAGATTGAGCACTGGAAGGTCCTCAAAGACTTCACATGTTTCTCTAAGCTGTCTGTAATGTTCAAGGATTCCAAAATATCAACACTATCCTCCTATTTGCATTCATGGAAATTATCCCGAAGACAGGAACACACACAAAAGTCCAGATTGCAAGTAGCACCATGCTTTGACAAGCACAGACCCAGGTCCAGCCTGGGAAACAGATGTGGTTCAGAGGGAAGTTTTGCTCTCAGAGTTAAAATGCCACCTCCAATCCCCACAGCACTGATGATGACAGAGATGTCAAAGGGCAGTATGATCTCAGATCACCATACATTAGCCTTACACACAATTTTACATGTTTTTTGCACTCTGGGAACAGGCAGAACAAACTGTAGGATCCAGTAGACTTCAAAGTGAAGTTTCTTATCTCAATCTTCCTTCTTTCCATGGTCCTTTAGAGTAGGCAAAATCAAAACCACACACAGCTGAAAACATCCAGCTCATTTTTGATGTTTTTAGAAACAATCCTATCTAGCCTTCACAGTAGCAGCCTCACGTGCAGGTTTATACGTACACAAAACCTCACAGCTGCAGTCTCCAAATTGGTGATAAATCCTTCTTCAAGAATGCTGGTAGAACAATGCTGAGAAACACAGCTGAGATCTCATAAGAGTGTATTTTTGGTCTTAAATCTCTCATATAAAATTTAAGCTAATTACTAATAGAAATGATACACCAAGAAAACCATATTTTATCCTATGAGCTTTCTGAGGGTAGGGCTTTATTTATATGAATCTCCTACATAAACAGATTAAGTGCATTTTTCATCTGCTAGACATGCATTTAATATTGAATCTTTCAAAAACAACATGAGCACATATTCTAGAGCAAAAGAAACAGCTTTTTTCTTCTTTGCTCTGATAGATGCATATGAAAAAAATCAAAATTAAAAAGGGACATCTTATCATGGCTTTTTACCTATTTCTGTAGAACATAAGTGAAATGTAAAAACAGTAATTTTTGCTTATTTCAGTGAAACTTTCATCTTCATTTTACTCTGTAAATTTAGAAGACTTGGGGTTAAATTCTTAAGAACTGTGCACACCCAAACTCTCCTTACAAATAGTGGAACTAAGTTTTTTATATAAAAGATTTGAACAGAGTTACACATAATAGTTTGTATATATGTGTATACAGAGGCATGAGATCAGACCTCAGCTACACTGAACAAGAACTCCTGCTGCAACCAAATTAATCAAGAAAGGTGAAAACACACAAAACCTACAAAACTTACCTTAAAAGCCAAGAAAAAGTGGTTTGTGAATTTCTCCAAGTTTTACATACATTTCTAACAATTTTTATTGTATATGTGAAGAAGCACTAGCAAATTTCTTCAGATAAGATTAAAACAAACAAGTAATTAGTACACTAACTTCTGTCAGCTTTATATACAAGATGCTGTACTTGTCTATAGAATACTTAGCTTCTTTTTAGATGCAGTTACTTAGAAGCCAGTCCAAAGGTGCCTAAAATAAGTAGCTAAATCAAAACTGCAAACATGACTATTTTTCCATATAAATGAGATATTCAGAATTCCTACTAAACCAAACCACAGAGCTTAATACATTTTAAGCAAAACCACAGATGTCATTAAAGGTATTCCTTTCTGCATTCACATGCTGGTGCCAGCCCTGACTGTATATATGAGGTGTATTCCTTTCCACTTCCAGTTTTTCACACAAAATGTTCTGAAACAAAAAACTGAACCAGATCCAAGATATAAAGGCAAATCACACTTTACCACTTTGTGTGTGGATACAAGAGTAACTAAGGTAACAGAAATTCCACAGCCTCTTGGATTAAACTCAAGATTTCCTCACAAGAGGAACCACATGTGCTTTGGATGGGAAACAATCCCCAAAATTTTATCAAATTCCTTTTTAGGCATCACTTCACTCCGAAAGAAAAATCATGGCTGAAAGCTGCCTTGTCTCAGATTTAACATATAAATGAATATTTAAAACCATGCACATTTTAAAAAGTTTTATAGACTAAAGAAAAACCCACATTAGAAGCTCGGGAAAAAAATGAGGCATTTAATATGCAGTGAGTTGTTTAGGTTCCGAGTACCCTAAAATCTTTCAAAGTTCACAATTATTCATGTATTTTGAAGCAGGCTGTTGTAGAATTCCTTAGGAAGAGAGGAAAACTAAGGACATCACCTGCTTCCACTCACAGTCCCTCCCACCTTCATCCCACATTATGTCTCAGGTATTGCCAGAAAAAGACATTTCATCTGTGCCTGCATGATTTTAAAATGTCAGAAATGCAAAATATTCAGGAAGCAAGAATTTTTAAAAGTTTAATTGGATTCATACTAGGTAAAAAACCCAAATAACTATCTTTTAAAATAACAGCAGTTTATTGATAGCAACATTAACTTTTCTGCCAGATATAATTTGAAGTGCACTATATTTTAACTGTTAAATAAAAGCATATGCAAAGCACATTGTGCAGTACAGAGAGAAAATGAGGAAAAATAATGAGATGGTGTTCAAGGTGGTTTAGTCTCTAGACTATTTTGGATCTGCTGCTTCAGTCCCAGATTTGAGTAACAAATGTTACTCTCTACCTTCAGATATGAGCAGGCAGAAATCTCAGACTTCTAAACATGCTGGTGCAGTGTCAAGACAATAAAGGAATGCTCAAGAATGGTGAACAAGTTTTATGCCAAAGACCTTCAAAACTCCAAGTTATTCTCACAACCAGTACCCAGTGGGTGGTAATTTCCTTTATTTACTTTGCTTATATAACTAACCTCACTAATAAACACCTTGCTTCGTCTCTGCTACTACCATAACAGTCAGATGTCATAGGTGTAACTTTTCACTGTTCAGAAAAGCAACAGAAGTGCAATAGTTACAAAACTTTTTTTAAAATACATAAATGGCTACAACTTTGTAAAATTACTTTAAGATTCAAAGATTTTTTTCACAGAAAAAAATAATTTCAGATATCCCATAAATCTGCCATTCATTTAATTAAGGTATGTCCTGAGGTCTCATATAATAAAGCAATGAATCAGTAAGCGACAGAATACTTTCTTAGGTGATTATTAAAAGATCAGTAGATCCTAAATCTGGACCTCTCTCATGTTATAAATGTTCTTACCAAGTTCATTACCAAGCTTACCTCAGGCAGTTAAGAAAAGGAAGAGTCAGCAATGACTCAGAGTGAAAGCTGCATGTGGTAAAGGGCATCCTTAAGCTCTTCCACACTTCCCAGTTGTATTTGCTTTAACCTGGAAATCTACTACATGTGCATCTTTAAGGCATCTTGCATACCAGTAAAATAAGATAAAACTAGATGCTTATATAAAAAAAAAAATCTGTTATTTTTATTATTATTGTGTGCTATTAGCTGCCAGTTTTTATGCTTTTTCCTCATAGTTATTCCACCAAGGACATCCCTTAAGTCAGCTACAGCACATGCTCAGGTGATATCAAGCATTGGGAAGTTGCTTTGCCAATAGAATGTTAGATTTTGAGCAATAAACAGCTAATGCTGAAACCTTACCAAATTCTTTCAATGTAATTTTAAGTCATTTTACACCTCTTCTAACATTGTCCTTATTTTCAGTGTCACCATATGAATATGGGTACCCTGAAACCTGGACTGAGATGAATAACTCATTTTGCAGACCTCTAGCTGGTTATTCAGACGCAAACAATCTTCGGCCACTATGGTCAAGACTGAATTTAAACCAATACCCAAAGAGAGAATTTCCTCACTACCCATCTCATCAACCATCTAATGTTTTCCCAGAGCTCTAAGCATTTTCAGGTGCAAATATTGCTATAAATTCTACTGTTGCTATGCAACACTAGATCTTTTATTTCCTTGAAAGATGTGAAGGAAATTGGACTCTTGACCCTTAGTTTAACTGCTATTACTCACCATCATATCTGCTATATACAATTTGGATTAACACTCATAGGATAAACCAGGTTATAGTTTTCAAAAGTTTACTTTTAGAATCTGGGCTGTGCTACAATGTATTTCTCTCCTCATTTAATATTTACTCCTTTATTTGAACATTTTAAGAGTAATCATCCAAGTTCTTCATTCAGCTTTATTGCAGTCATTTTACTTCAGAATTGCTTCCACAGGAGTATCAGTCATGTCTTAGGCATAATTATGTTTCCTGGTTATAAAAGTTAGCACTGCTGTAATGCAAGAGGACTAAAAGTGCAGCACACACACAAGGTTCATAACAGCCCTTCTTGTCTTTGCAAGAGAAAGAATACCCACACCACCAACAACCTCTTCCACAACACAACTCCTCATCTTCAGGAATTCTGGGATTAAAAAAATCACCGTATGAATCAGCATAATTTTCAGAAGTAACAGCAGGATTTTTAATTTTTTTTTTTTTTCTTCCCAAGACCAATTATTTGCTCTTCTGTAGATGTGCAGACATTTTTAGTAACACTTCTGGATAATCAGCTTTATCAGACAGATGGTGCATTTTTTGGAAAGCGAGACACACAGGCTGTTTGTTTCACCACAAACTGGGGCAATTCATTTTGATAAGAATTTAATTCACAGTTAATACAGATTGTTGGCATCCGGTTTTATATTACTTGATTGCACAGAGAAATCAGGTCAAGATCAGCTCTGGGTAAGATCTGTTGGTAAATTAACTTCAGTTACTGCAAATCATCATGGAATTTGGCTAAGCAGAAGTTGTCTGCGGCCCAGCAAGACAGAGCATGTGTTATGTGTGCATTTCAACATAGCTCTGAAAAAGAGAGAGGAACATGGCAGCATGGTTAGGTGCTCTCCTCTTCCACGTGAGTATGTGTGACACCAGCAGAGACCTTTACTTTGTGACAAACAGCACACACTGCTTAATACTTAAACTTCACACTACCAGAATTAGGAGATTAGTCAGTAAGAAGTAATTGTAAGACTGGTGCAGTTTCACTTAGAGGACACATTTTTAATTATTCTGAAAACAATTTTAGCAAAAGATGATCTGCTGACCAGTTCCCATTGAAAGTTCCCAGAGTTGCACAACATTTACATTGTTTTTACAATTGTTTTCAGAGCAGTTTTCAGCAAATCAGTTTGCCTTCTTTCTCTCCAAAACCTGGAGACACACACACTAGACCTTTCTATATCACATTATAAAGCTTGAGAGAGTAAATGCCTTTAGGAAAACATTTCAGAATAGATACTTCAAGCTCAAACTGCAGATAGATTCTCAAAATATATCTATTTGAACAAAATGATGACCAGACCTCAAAATGTTTACTTTAAGATTTGATGTGTACAGTGCAAGACTACAACACTGTTATCTGTAACAGAAGATGATTTTATCTTTTGCGTAATAATACGCTTGGTAGAAAATAGAACATGCATTATGTTCTGTTTACATTATTTTATAGTACCTGAACCAGATCATTTAAAAGCAGAGTTACAATGGAATTCAAAACAGATTTTTTTCCTGCACATCTCAATTTTCTGACAGGGAGTCTGCTGGATTCACAATTACAATGAGAAGGAACAAAAATGGTTTCCCATCAAGTGGGAAAAAATAACTCCTATAATGCAATTTCATCATATAAAGCTTTCTATTCACTGAAAATGATGGGAATCAGGTTTCCAAGTCACAAAATAAGCACATGCATGTTTGTGCTTTTCAGGGATTTCAAACAGCAAAGCCAACTTTAAGCAACAGGAAAAGAATCATGACCCAAAAGATGACTCATGGTTAATAGAGAAGGAAATTCAGAGTTGGTTTTTGTTTTTCTTTTCTACTTTATGTCAGAGATTACAGCTTTCACAGCTCTTATCTTCTGTTTTTTCTGCCAGGACAACAAAGACAAGAGGTTATAAGCATTTGAAGAACTAAAGCTGCATCTCCCACAGTCACAGGATTTGGTGATAAAGTTGCAGGTGGCAACACAGGTCAGGCAGATAAATCTCAACAGCTACCAAATATCACTCAGACTATTTCAAGATTCCCATCAGAGATATTGCCAGCAGCCATCTGCAGGTGATGCTACACTTTGTGATCACAGAGATTGCTACCACTTCACTCAGGGGTGGGTGAACTTCATCAGCACCTCCCCCTCCCTGGGCCCATGCAATGGGATGGCTCTTATGCTGGCTGCTGTGAACTTGGAAGACAGACGTTGTTTTTAGTGCATATGGGAACAGAGACCAGGAGCAATGAGTCAGGGTAGAAGAAAATAAAATATAAGGCCTGCAAAACTTGCTGTTGACTTCATTCAAACAACACAAGGCAAAAAACCCCCTCGAAGTCCCCCAGACTGGTTCCATGTCTTCAATTCCACTAAAACTGGTTTTGGCTGATACAGATATTTCAGAAGGTGTGTCAGAACAAAGCAAGATTAGAAAAATTCAACATTTCTTTA
Source organism: Turnix velox (assembly GCA_013400935.1). Lineage (NCBI taxonomy): Eukaryota > Metazoa > Chordata > Aves > Charadriiformes > Turnicidae > Turnix > Turnix velox. Next base: position 303,608 of record VZTY01015401.1, read on the forward strand.
GTGATTTGCACTTCTTCTTTTTTTAATACACAGAAGTAGAAATTTCTGGACGGTTTAAGATGTTACATTTATAGCACAGAGGGCTTAATTTGGAATACTGTCTAAATTAAACATGAATAAAAACTTTCATAAGAAAACCAGCAAAAATTCAAAATGGCATCACAAAATTGAATCTGTCTGAAATGGCACTGAGAGTATAACTGGTTTAAGTCACTGTCAATTACCAAACATATGTAACTGTATGACCATAAGCAACACAACCTAAACCTAAATTATTTTACCTGCACTCCATAGCCGAGAAAGCTGTGCTCTATGTACATGAGAGCTACTAGGACAGGAATTTAGAACTCCCAACAGACACCCAGGGTACAGGATACATCATTGCTCAGTACTTCAGGAGGAGAGAGGTAACTCTTACACTCAGCATCACTTCATACTGCTTTTTGCTTTGAAGGAAATTAGTCTGTACTGCCACTGCAATGAATGCTCACTTCATGGCTAATGTGAAGTTTCACCAGCTAACATGACATTTCAGACAAAATTTATTACTTCCTGCATTTATTGGCTTTACAGTAAAACAGCAGCAAATTATTGTTAATAACTTTCATCATCTGATCAAAGCACAGCAGTTTGGAACTCTACAAAATATTTTTTAAAATACAGAATATATTTATCAGCAGCAAATAATCTCATAAAAAATTAAAAGTGATGTACAGCAATGGAGGAGGGGGTTACATTTAATTTCAGTAAGCCTCCTGGCAATCTTTCAGCAGCTACAGAAGGACAAGACCCATTTTATTCCATCTATTTTAGCATTCTCTGAATACCACGGAAGACTTCTAATGGCTTGTGTAACTGGCAATTATCCTGTCTTTCTGGTTGGCCTGGAAAATACCTCTAAAGCATGCTATACCCTTCTGTGGGACACAGCACTAAATCAGTCCTTAAACTCAAGCCTTCAGCAAACCAGTTCTAAAATATCATCAAGGTTAAGGCCAGGAAAGACTATTTGATCATCTAGTTCCATCACATGTATTTCACAAAATGATTCTCCCTCGATCCATTTCAAGCCTAATGACCCTTTAGGACAAGTCAGAAAAATGTTTGTCCTATAGGTGAAATATCTGTGTTAAAGATGACAGTGATACTGTAGCATGATGGAGTACTAGCAGGCTATGACCAAAATTCCAGTAAGAAATGTCACATCTTCCCAAAAAATAGAGCTCTCTGTACAACCTCCATGCTGTTACTGCTGCCCAGAACAGCATCTGCTCTGGAGAGGAAAAGATGGCAATGGTTTAAAACTAGAGCACAGCAGGTTTAGATTAAGCACTGGGAAGAAGTTTTTCACATTGAGGGTGTGAGATACTGGAATGGGTTGCCCAGAGAGGTGATTGGGGCCCCATCCCTGGAGACATTCAAGGCCAGGCTTGAATGGTTGCTTTGAGCTACCTGGTCAGTGAAAGATGTCCCTGCAGGGAGGTTGGACTATATGAACTTTAAAAGATCCCTTCCTATTCAACACACTATGATTTTTTAATTCTTACTTGGGCAGCTGAATCCATATACTTATGATCTGCTGAAAGGCCAGCAGGACAATGCTGAGAGAGATTTAGGCAAGGGGAAACACAAGCAGTTCTGTTCCCCCTATGATCCACTGGAGAACAGGAGGATATAGAGGCTCTGACTGCAGCCCACAGAGCAACTCAGTGCCCTTGAAAGGAGAATGACTGCTACAGAGCTCTGCTTAGCAGTCCTCGCAAGAAAAGGCCACAGATGGTTAATTCAAAATTAAAACAGTCATGAAAGCTGATAAACAGGTTTAAGAGAGTACCCCTGATATATTTGTTACTTATGTTAAATCACAGTGGAAAACACCAGGGAAAAATCAGTACTAAAAAAAAATAGCTAAATAAAATCAGGAATATCTGTGAAAGAACTTAAGAGCTTTTATGGATCTAAACCTAATGAGGTTCAACGCAGCAAAGTGCAAGGTTATGCACTTGGGCCGGAAGAACCCCAGGCACCTGTACAGGCTGGGAGGAGTGGTCCTTGAGAGCAGCTCGGCAGAGAAGGACCTGGGGGTCCTGATGGACGAGAGACTTAACATGAGCCAGCAGTGCGCTCTCGCAGCTCGGAAAGCAAATGGGATCCTGGGCTCCATCAGGCGAGGGGTGGTCAGCAGGGATAGGGAGGTGATCCTCCCACTCTACTCGGTTCTTGTGAGGCCCCATCTGGAGTACTGTGTCCAGGTGTGGAGCCCTCAGTACAGAAAAGACATAGAGACTTTGGAAAGGGTCCAGAGGAGGGCCACGAGGATGATCAGGGGGCTGGAGCACCTCCCCTATGATGACAGGCTGAGGGAGTTAGGCTTGTTCAGCCTTGAGAAGAGAAGGCTGCGGGGTGACCTCATTGCAGCCTTTCAATACCTGAAGGGAACTTACACCCAGGAAGGGAGTAAACTCTTTGAAAGGGCTGACAATAGCAGGACTAGGGGAAATGGATACAAGTTGAAGGAGGGAAGATTTAGGTTGGATATTAGGGGGAAGTTCTTTACTAGGAGGGTGGTTAGGTCCTGGAACAGGCTGCCGAGGGAGGTTGTGGATGCCCCGTCCTTGGAGGTGTTCAAGAGCAGGCTGGACGAGGCCCTGGGCAACCTCATCTAGTAGATGTGTTTGTTAGGTGGCCCTGCTAGGCAGGGGGGTTGGAGTTACATGATCCTTGGGGTCCCTTCCAACCCAGGTCTTCTGTGATTCTGTGTGATTCTGTATCCAAGGATTCATTGTGATTTAAATCAGACAACAATCTAAGCAGCTATACAACTTCAAAAGGCATGATTCTTAAGGGATATATGACAATTACTTCCTGATATTTAATATATTCCTTTAAAAAGGGAGTTAAGAATAAAAAACAAACCCAAAAGTAAACACATAGTGCATACAGCTCAACTTCTGAAAACTGAATGGCAATCAGTCCACTGATTTTCTTAATCAGAACAAATATGCTCTTTCCTTCAGACTCCATTCTCATTTATCTTGTGCTTCACACAATACTATAGTGACAACCATCACTTCTGCAGGGTGAAAGGGAAATCCAGAATATTATCACTGACAGTAAAAAAGATAAAACCAATAAGAATAAAAAATAAATACAACTAGAACCCTACATCTTTGTTTCCTGCCTTAGATGCTGCTCAAGTATCTCCAAACATCCTGCCCTCTCCATTCACCTTTCTTCAACTGACAAGGCAATTTAGCCCAATTTCACTAACAGTCTACATGGGATCTTCTTCCTGCAACTTATTTGCTCTTCTCATTTACTGTGTCTCTTGGACAGAAAGAAAATACACCAATATACTCCTTCTTTCAGTCTTTGCCAACTTCACCAGCATAGTTAACATGTGGTGTTATGACAACATAGTTGTTAGTTATTGCTATAATATAGCAAGTAATAATACCATGAAATGTTCTTGCCATCACATCCATATTCACAGCTCCCTTCCCTGCATTCTTCCCTCATTCCTCTTTCCAAATTGCAGCCAGAGGAAGGCGGAGAGGTAATAGTTTTGTATTTCAAAGATAAATGAGTGTACCCAGCACACTCCTAGGAAACAACATCATAAATTGGTTGGGAAATGACAGGCAGATACTAGCATGAAGCTGCATTTCTTATGTGTCCTTAGTTTTGGGCAAGGAGAAGCTGCCTGTGTTGTACCAAGATGCTAATATGATGTAACAGAAGGAGTGAGCAAGTCTCCTTTCTCCCTTCCTGCCATTCTGGAAAGTGTTAGAAGAGCCTTGTGGCTACTGGTCACGACAAGACAAAAGGCCCAGAAACACCTGCTATGTCTGCCCTGCAGCCTGAAATGAGTGTTGTCAAAGTCTGATAGGTCACTGCCATTAGCCCTGGTAGCAGTTGATGACAACATCACCACCACCACCATGAAGCAGGAACCAACATACAGCAGAAGGTGCCACAGGGGACACCCCAAAACATCCATCCACCACTGAAGATAGCTCAACAGTGCCCTAGCACTTAAACAGGTGGGCTTCATTCTCCAAAGTATCTTCATAAAGGAGACAGTGCTCCTCCTCCCTGTTTTTGTATACTGTACCTTATACCCCCATCTTGTGGGCTTGAACTGTTCCAACAGTTAAGTAATATTTTAATGCAGATAAGAGAAGGCACAAACTGTGCCTGTTGAGAAGATATCCTACCCATCTCTGAAGGACACAAAGGGACACTCAAGAGTGAGCTTTTGAAGGCCAGTTCCTTTTTGAATACACTTCTGACCTCCCAAAGTCAATTAGGGGAAAATCAAATATTTGCCATGAAATTTTTTAAAAACATTTCAACAATATAATATGTTGTCATATTGTAATCCAGAACCTTCTAGCACTTTTCAACTAGCTTTAAAGGAAGTGGGTTTGAATTCTGTACTGTCGTTTACCAACAGCAGTCGAGGTTAACAAAAATTCACTTTGCTGCCAACATCCAAAAAAGCATAAATGCCTGTTCTCAGAACAAAAATGGTACAAGAACTAGATTACAAAACACCACCACCACACACAGCCACCCTGTCATTCCCAACCAAGTGCAGCTAATTTGTGGCAATTAGCACATTGCACATAGTGCAATTCAGCTGGCCATCTGTTGGGATGTCAGAGATCTCCTGGGCAGCAGTTTGAGTTGAAGCTTATCAGCAGTGCTGACAAGGGATGCTAGTGGATCAGCAAACACCTTCTAAAACACACAGCAGTTTGGCTGCTGTTTCTACCTGTCAGCCACTTTTCAGCAATCTGTTATCAGGAGAGAGAACACTTAATCACAGTTCTCCAACAGCTATTAAAGGAGAAGGCAGCAAAACTTCTGGTAAATTAGTCAGCTGACACTATCACCCTTTCCCTCATGGCTACACTGCTCCCCAGACTAGCGTGGGATAATTTTAATCCGTTGCTTTAAGGACACACACTTTTTTCTCCCACTTCAACTGCCTTTTGCATGAAAGGCTGGGGCTTAGCCAAGAATGCCCTTGCAGAATTTTGGTTTGCTAGTGCAGGATTTGATTCCCCAATCGATAATTTAATGCACACAGAATACTTACTGCAAAGATATACTTCTAAAATATAATAGAGATGTAAAATTTATAAGCACCAACACAGACTGAAAAATATTCACCATATTATTTACTTAGCAGCTAATAATTGCTCCTGAATGCATTGAAGATCCCTTTGCATAGAAAGATCCTAAATGCAATGTGTGCTGCAAGGTAACTACAATGCCTTTAGGTACTCAGATACTCTGCTTTTAGCAATGATTTTCAAGGACAAAGTTTCAATTTTGTCTTTTTGATAAAACGTCTCTAAATTTGATCAAGAATTAATTTTCTTTCAAGCACTTCACAAAAATGTATGACAGCAAAAATGCCTGTGGATTTCTACCTTTTTCCTTTCTCAAGACTGTAAGCCTGATCTTCCTTTCAAACTTCACTTTCCCACTAATATTTTCATGAAATTACTGTATCAACAGCCTGACAAAAGCAACCTTGAGAGGCGTGAATGACTGCAGACAGGGAGCTTGGTTCAAACTCTTTGACAAATTGGTCTGAGCAAGAGGACTCCAAGAGATGTACAGAACTGCAAAATTAATTTTCTTCTTGAATCCATTAGGAGATATGAATAGATTTGTTTTGACAAACACAGTAAATTCTTCAGTGACCAAAAAAAAGAAAAAAATCAAAAGCAATCTAAATTCACTCCCAGAGCTGCATGGAAATAAAACACTTTGTTTCAGCCGTGTTCATACCAGCACAGAGGACTGACAGAAAACTAGAGGTAAATTTTCAAATCACAGCATTCACACACTGAATTCAGTAGCTTTGCTGCTCAGCATAAGCACTGTCACTGCAAGCCAAGGATATGACAACAGTATGAGGATCCACATCTAGAAAGCAGGACAGGGCCAGCATTACAGTTCTTGTCCAAGGTTGATCTCTGCAGCCCACAGCAGCATTAGGTGGCTCAGCTGCCCTCATATCCTGTAGTCTTCCCATGGCCAAGAGCAGCTTGCTTTGATTTGTAACCAGTGAAGCCAATGGAGATGGAGAAAACTGCTCTATCCTGGTAGAAGCCAAACTTTTCTGATTAACTCATCCTCAACAAAACCCAATTTTTATTTGTCATAAACCTAAAGAAGGATAGCGATGAAGCAGTAATGATTAACCTGGACATCTGTATCTCTTCTGATTATTATGAAGAACCAAAGAACTGGTAGGAGAAACAGTGTAGCACAGCATTGCAAAGAGGAACAAAATTAATGTTAGATAAGACTAAACATTTTTACAAATGTCACACAGAAACAATTTAATTATAAGTAAAACTTACTATATGCCAATGTATAGATGTATAAATTCATGCCACACTGTCTTACCACTGCACCAAGAGCTCTTCAATTTTATTGATTTTGTTCAGTAGCTGTGTCACATATTAAACAGCTCACACAAACTCAGGAACCCTCCAAGATGGCCTTGCACCAAAATATAATAAAAACAGTAAATTTAAACAGAGCTTAAAGCATTCTCTTTGACACAAAATGAGGTATGTCACTCTGAGACAGGTCACATCATGAACTGGCTCAGGGTTCAGCTAGAAAGTAAAGGCACTGAAGTTCAGGTCCCACCACAAGTGCAGGCAAGTGAGCAGCTGAGCCCCACTCCAGCAGATGCAGGAGACTCACTCCCTGGACCAGCACACCTGCAGCAATGTTTTGCTCATGTGCAAGCCAATAGCTAACAGGAATGGGAGGAAAAGGAGGCATCAACTCATTCTTTTGGCTGCCAAATGTGAGAGACAGGCAGAGTGTGAAATATTCACAGACATGCAATCCCTTGCCATCATTAGGCACATGCCATTTGTACTCATCTAGTGCAGTATAAAGTACTTAATGCCCTGGGAGTGGGACTCTCCTTTCCCTCGGGCCTCTGCATCAGGATGTACAGACCTCATTAGGACATGGGATGGGATAGGGAGGTCTCTCGTCCCAGGCAGTGACTCAGTGATCACAATGCCAGAACAGAACAGTAACAGATGCTGAAGAATGCACCCTCAGTGCATCAAGACACCCCAGATCAACTTTATACAAACCTTCCTGTGGTGAGAAACTGTACTTCAAATTCTGACACTAGCAGGTCAGAGAATGGATTTGAAATGGGATATCTTCCCTCTAATATTCTACTTATTAAGCTAAGGACATTCTCTGACTTCCAGCCTGTGGATCAGTGAAATGTAATGACATGAATAAAAGAAATTATTTTTAAAGCACATCAATACAGAAGCACTATAACCAGGGCTTCAGAAGAAAAAACCTCACCAATATTCACATCTTTTATTTGTATATTTCAGTGAGACTAAAAGCTCTCACACTTTAAGGTGCAATATTGGGATGAGGATGAAGACTGCAAGCCTTTGCTGTTCTCAGGTTCCTGCATGCAATAAAAAAAGATTGATGGGATCTGGAAGAAGCCTCCCTACACACACATCACTATTTTTCAGGTTTTCTTGGGGTTTGGAGTTTTCCCTTCTCCCCTCTCTCATATCATCTGATTATTTGACCAAAGAGACAGAAGAGAATGTTACAAGGTTGGACACTTGGATTCTTTTCCTTGCAGACCCTTTCAAAGCTGTTTCCCACGACAATCGAAGTACTGCAATTTTTTTAAACAACACTAAAAAAACCTACTAACATAACAGTGGTAGAGAGGGAGGGTGCCTCATTTAGACCAAATTGCATATGCATCTATCATACAAAAGATCTTTGTTTGTATTTTCTCAGAGTTGCATGGCAAATGCTGCATCTGGGCATAGAACTGATCCTGATGGACCACACATAGTATCTCCCTGCTTTCTGCCTCAGCCAGTAGCACAAAACAGCACTGCACAGCAGAACAGAGGCTCCATGTGACACTAATGACCTTCTTGTTTATGATCAGTATCCTGCTTTTTAGGACATAAGAAGGTAGTAATTGTGTAGTTATCAAAATACTTGTCTCCAGATTTCTAATCTATGATGGGCGTAAGGCAGAACCAGAAGTATTTAATCACTGCCTCCAGTAAATGAGGATGTGTCTCAGCTAACTACTGTATTTTTCAACTGCATTTGGGAAAGAGGCTGGAATAACTCTAGAGAGCATTGTGATTTTTTTTATAGGTGAATACCTGTTCACTCATACACTTTCAATAGTGTGCTGCACTACTCAGGTGCAAGCTGCATGAAAGAAGCACACGGAGCTTCTAGGAATTCCAATTATCAGCCACAGATTATGGCTGACCTCTGAGGAAAGCACACAAGCAGTGCTGAGTTTTACTTATCTATTGCAGGCAATGAATCTGATGAATCTGGTTCGATGACTCAGGGATTCTCGGAGAGAGAATTAATATTCTGAATAAAGTACACAGCTACTCTTCACCTAAGTAAAGCACATAGAAGAATGACAGGCGTAACTAAACTGCTAGCAACTTTGGGTTTGGTGGTTTGGGATTTTTTTGCTATCATCTGAAGTACTCTCTATAAATGGAGAGCCACCACTGTTTATTAATAGGGTTACTAATTTAAGAATGTTGCTAGACTGCACCTGTAAGAGCAAATGCTTGCACATAAACACAGCACTATAAGCATGGAGTCTTGTTTATAATGTGGTTCTTGCAATCTAAGACGTGATTTCCACTCTAGGATTAAATCCTTCCTATGCAGGACCCTTTATTAGGAACACCCACGAACTGCATGTAAGATGCTTGTAAATACTTACTAGGAGACAGCACTTAACAGAAAAAACCATAAAAGCCATCCTCCAGGAAAAATACTCTCTTCTTGCAAGCCTGCAGATGGAACTTAAGTTACTCATTTTGACCTCTGATGCTGGTTACCAAGCACGATCACATTAGCAGAGGTATTCACAGCTAGAGCATTCCACCAAGAACAGTGCCCAGTGCAGTGATCCCTTGTTCTCACAATGCACATTTCTCACCCTGTCTGCCAGAATCCAGATTTGTTTAAGTTTCAAGACCATCTGCTTTTTGAAAGGCTTTTTTTTTTTTTGATGACAGATGGATGAGGTTCAAATTCTTGTTGTAACCAGCAATGAATTTTTACAATTCATTGTCTCAGTGTTGCTTACTGTCTTGCTTTAATTACTTAAAAAGCTGATCTCTCACAGGAAGGAGTTTTCCAAATGCATAAAGTTTTTAAACCAGAATAAGCACATAAAACACATTTCTGGTGCTTTAACTACAAATAGTGTAGCTCCAGGTTTGTAACCTACTTCTGTAATCCCGTGTTGGGTCAGGTTTCTCTTTCATGTCCCAGAATAAAGGAATGGAGAAGCAGAGGAAGTACTTTAAAGGGGTTAATCTACAGTATTATAAGCATCAAATTTTTACCCCCAGAGTCTCACAATATGTGATTCTTTCAATGTCTTCGTTCCTGAAGACTGGTGTTTGCAGAAGAGTCACATTTTTAAACAGCTCATGAGAAAAAACAATAGACTTCTAGCCCTTAATATTTACAGAATAAAACCTTTAAAAGTTGGTAGACAGATTTATGGGGTTTGCTTAAATTATTTCATGTTTTTAAAAGCTCACTATTTGCATTTCATATTTAATACCCTTTTTGGAGTGACAAGCTTGGAATAAGAAATAAACCACTCATGAGACCAATAAAGATACAGTAAAAATATCCATTAAAACTATGTTACCAAACTGACAAACCTTGATTCACAACCCACAAATTATACATCCACTAGCCATAAGTGCCCCACTACATACCTCAGGAGGCATCAGGAAATGTGTCACTGAGAACAGTGGGATTTGGGGGCCCCATCCTGAACCATGTCTGCACCAGGTTCATACACTGGCTCCAAAACTCTTCAAGGATGCTTTCCATAGAGCATAAGAGTTCTTTATCCCCAAGTGTAAGAAATCCAGCAGAAAAGAGACAAGAGTGCCCGAGTTGGGAGCTGCAGAAAAAACTGAAAAGCAAGAAGGAACTGCACAGGCAGTTCAGGCAGAATCAGATTCCCTAAGAAGAGCACAGAGACATCGCCTGCTTATGTAGGGACGAGGTCAGAAAGGCCAAGGAGAAGATGGAGCTTAACTTGGCAAAGGATGTTAAAAACAACACGAAGGGCTTCTACAGGCATATAAAGCAGAAAAGGAAGGTTAAAGAAAGGGCACCTCCCTTGCTGAGTAAGAATGGTGAACTCGTGACAAAAGATGAGAAGGCCAAGGCTCTCAACAACTCTTTGGCCTCAGTCTTCATTAGAAAACCTTTTCTTCACAACCAAGTTGAAGGAACACTAGGTAGACATCAGAGGGGAAAAGAAGTGAAGGCTCCCGGGAGACATCATAGTGTCCTCCCAACACCTGAAGGGGGTTACAGGAAAGCTGGGGAGGGACTGCTTGCAAGGGCACATAAAGATAGGATGAGGGGCAATGGTTTTAAATTCAAGAAGGGTAGATTTAGATCAGACATCAGGAAAAAGTTCTTCACCATGAGGGTGGTGAGGCACTGGAACAAGTTGCCCAGAGAAGTGGCAGAGACCCCATCCCTGGAGGCCAGAGTTCAAGGTCAGGCATACTGAGGCTCTGAACAACGGCATCCTAGTGTGGGATGTCCCTGCTCACTGCAGTGGGGTTGGGCTAGATGGCCTTTGAAGGTCCCTATGATTCTATGAAAGGTGAATTTAAACTCTAACTATAAGCAGCCAATAATGAATGCAAAGCGTGAAGCTTCAAACATTTGAGCTAACAGTGGTGGTTCAGTCTCATGAAACCTGGTGACAAGGTAGGCCCACTAATCAAATCTCAAGGTGAGAAAAGCAGGGCTTGCTGCCAGCACCCACATGGAGGCAAGGAAAAATGCAGTCCCTTGAGAGGCAGAGAGGGTAAACATGATTCTCACACAGAGAACCACCACAGCCCTCAACACGTTTATTCCTGAAACAGAACACCATCAAAGTTAAAGGGAATGTTACCAGTTTAACAGTCGTGCTCTGCTAACAATTTCACAAGCAGCTTCATATCAGCATGAGTGAGACAACAATTCACATTTCTTCACAGCCAGAGCACTCACCCACCCCTCAGGCATCAGACTATTCACAAAGGATCCACTCCAACATACCACCCTTTTAGCAGCAGAACATGAGGACACAGCCAGCTCTACCGAGGGCCACCAACACAGTCCAATTTCAAAAAAAACCACAAAACTTATTGGCCTTGATTGCAGACAGACCCCCTCAACCAGACAGTCTCCACTCCAGGGGAAGGAATGACAACAGGCTTAACAGAATCTCCTCCAAATTCACAGATCTCTAGACAGAAAAGCCTCTCCTGAACAAGATGACAGGATAGGAACAACATGACTTTGAAAAAAACATTTCCTGAGAATCAAACTGTTTTTCAAATTCAGCAGCATCCTCTCCCATTAATTCAGACACTGACAATGGATGTCAATCACTGCATTAAAAAGCTGGTTCTTATTAGAGCAACTACAGTAGTAGATCTACAGTAGCAGCCCCAGGGAGTTCAAAGAATCAAAGTTCATTCTTGTCAGAGTCTAAATAAAATCCAAAGGGCAAGAGTCCATCAGTAATCTGCAATTTTATTAAAAGAATGGTCTGAGGAACCACTCTAGCATCAATCTGAGTTATCCACATAAAACACAACAGAGCTCTCAGCTCTATCTGGTGTGTTCAGGCTCCAAAATGCCCAAGAGAATTCATCTGGAATGCTCTTTGTTGTACAAAACCAAAAGGCAGTATTTCTTTAGTTCAGATACATCACTCTGCTACACATAGGAGTCAAAGCAAACTATCAGATACCAATCTTTAATTGTGCTTTACTTGTCTTTCCCCTTATATGTACAGCTCTGACTCCTAGACATTCACCTTAGACCCAAGAGACTACTTGTCAGGGCTATTAGGATTAGGACCCCAGTCCAAAAGTCTACAGTTCTAACAGCTCATAAGCACCCATAAGCCCACAACTACTGACACCTAAGTGTCAGAATGTTAGGGATTGGAAGGGACCTTAAGAGATCATCTAGTCCAATCCTCCTGCCAGAGCAGGAACACCTATACCAGGTCACACAGGAAAGTGTCCAGGAGGGTTTTGAATGTCTACAGAGGAGACTCCACAGCCTCTCTGGGCAGCCTGTTGCAATGTTCCATGACCTTCACTGTGCAAAAGTTTCTTCTTATAGTTGATTATTTTTTCTTATATCTTGATTTATTCCTGAAGATGGGAACACACAAACAGTGCTTGCTATGGCTCAGCAAGACTTTCTCCTAGCCATACTGATCTATAGTCTGATAAAACCATAAAGAATGGTCCGATTCCAATTCAAGCACTGAGAACAGCCAAAGGACCTTCTAAGAGGGTCAGTCAGGAGGTCCCAGCTACCCACCACAGCTCGGTTCTGCAAGAGGGTAATGGTGCTCTGCATAGAGTAATTATTACAAAATAGGCAGTATCACCTACAAATTTTAGCATTATACTAAGATGTGATGAGACTCACAGCACATGAGGGATATAAACATCTTCCAAAGCAGAGAAGACAATGTTTTTCCAGAAACTTGTTATTTTTAAAAGAGAACAAAAGGACCCTCAATATCCTCCCCATCCAACATATAGCCACCTTCCCAAGCACATTGGAAATTAAAGATAATGCACATGGAATCATTATTACCCAGCAGATTATCTTCCAACGTACACTAAGAGAGCAAAAGATGACATATAAGAAGGGGGCAGTGAAAGCAGCCCATGTCACCAGGTTGGTAGCAGCTACCACTGTGTCTGAACACATGTTTGATGCAGGTGAGCACCAGGATGAGGTCTCACACTTACCCAGTTCTCTACAGGGGAGCGCTGTGCTCCAGCGGGATGGCAGGGTAGCTCTGCCATGAGGCATGCCGAGGCATTGCAGCACAGCAGCTCTGGCTTCAGGAGACCTAAAACAGAAAAAAGAAAAAGTTGACAGTAAATGTGCAGAAGCCCCTTTTGAAACCAGCACTTTCAGCCACCCACAGACAGCTGCAGCTTCGCCACGCCTGAAAACCCTGCAAACAACACATCATCAAGGTTGATTAACCAAAACATTGTTGCTTAAAATGCAATTAAAGCTCAAAGTACGAGCAATTTAACAGCTAGATACGCCAGAAAATATTGCAATAATCTCAAAACCAAACATTTTTTAACCCAGCAGTGACATTCTGCAGCAGCTGTTAGCAAACAGATGATCAGAATTTTAAAGCATCAGCTGCCCTTCAGTGTTCTATCACAAGGCAGAGTTTACTCATGACTGAAGAAATTATGAGCTCCCCGTTTGTAGCAGCTTTATTTCACCAATACTCATTCCCAGGTTTCACTCATTTGTAAGCTAATTTCAAATAGAATATTGCATCTAGAAGCAAGAAAGCTAAAAAGAATAATAATGTTTCCAATCATTCAACAATAACATTAGTCTAAAGATTAATTACACACTTAATACAATTTAGGTTCAAAGTGATAATATCCTGAAACAATCAGCATTATCAGAAGTCCACTCTAAATCAAGCAACAGGCTAAGATACAATTATGTATTTCTCCTATTAACTTGTATCTGACAGTGGTTTAAGTAATATTTCCTAAACTTAGGATCCACAGTCCATACAAAGACTTGCAGATTGATAATCACAGTCTATGCTTTCTGAAAAAATTTAAACAAAATTATTCCTAAGAATACTTCTTAACAGTAGGGAAATGAGACTCAAACTACCCAAAGAGAAAAAGCAAAAGGCAGAGTCCCAGTGCCTGTGCTTCTCCTTACTTCAGTTTTCCAGGAAGAAAGTGTGGCACTGCAAAGATGCCTCTAATGTCAATGTCAAGATGCACAAGTAGCATTTTCCTTAACAAGCCCTGGCAATCTATTAATCAAAACAGCATCTTAGAATCTAGGATTAAGAAGGATGACATACTTGAACACATACAGGTAAGTGAGCCACAGAGGTGCTGAGCTTGTCTTCCAAATTGAGAATGGCAGCATTGCTTATTTAAACCTCAATGCACTCTACGTAATCACAACTGGCACAATCAAAATCTTTTATATTGGTAATATTTTATGAAATTAGGTTAATTTTCATTATCAATCTTAAAGAGGTTCACTGGTTAAGAAATCATATATCCTTTACCCAAAGATGGCTGCAGTTTGAGGGGATCATGATTTGTTCTTCGTATGAAACAAGAGCCTAAATTCAAGCACAAAAGATAGCTCAAATTCAACTACCAAGTTGTGCCCAGCAACTCTGTAATAATTGCATACAGAACACAAACATTCTTTGTTCAGAACTCATAATATCTAATCAGCTATAATTGTAAATTTTCTTTTCCATTTGTAAATTACCAAGGGAGCTAACTAGACAACAGGGGATGTAAAATAATATTCTAGCTGGGGATATTATGTTAGCACATAAGCCTCTACCCACTCCTTCCCATATTCCTAACAGGTTCTTTGGCTTCTGAACTTATTTTATTAGTTTCTCTTTGAAGGTATTTCAACTGTAACGCAAGCAACATTCTAATGAATTCTCAACCCTGCACTATTTTTCCCCCAAACAGTTCTTTTACACCATCTACAAATTCAGATGCTGAGATGTACTTTAGGCTCCCATGCATCACTGTATGTAAGGACTGTCAGCATTCTCAAAGGACACACCTCTAAGTTTCTGAGCTTATAAAATAAAAAAAAAAGGTATCCCTTCCATAGGTTTGTTATTTTCCGGCATGAATCTGTTTTAGCACTTAATATATCTCTCCCTTTTCCTTCTGCACAATCTTTGCCCAAGCCACACAGTTATACCAGCAGACACAGCTTTCTGGAGCCCAGGGGGTGTTTGCAGGGTCCAGCCTGTGGCATAGTCCAGGCAGCATCAAACCAATGCACTCCACATCTCCCCTTTTTTATAAGGTTCCTCCCCTGAGCAAGCAGATTTGGTAATCCATGCTCTTCAGATTCACAAGTGCTTACCCCCATCCTGAACTCTCTCAGCACCAGGAACTGCACTAGAGACATCCTAGGTACCTCAGCAGAAAGCAGATGGCAGTCACCTACAGCATCCACACATAGAGCTCTTACTGCTTGCGGGATACTTCTGACACTGTCTCAGGTCACACCTTCCCTATGACAGCATGTATGTTTTGCCAGCAATAAAGGTCCCATTGTGACATGGACCCCCTCAGAGGGGCATAGAACAGCACAGCATCTGCTTTGCCTCCTGCTCCAGCAGTGACAGGCAGACCTTTCAATGAAGGAAAACTATTGTCAACTGCATCCATAAGCTGCACTACACAAAACTAAATATAATTTAAGAGGACTAATATAAAAGAAGAGAACCAAGGGATACTGGCCTGACTTAAGCACCATTTTTTTTTTCTAAAAGAATCTTAACTGTGCTTCTTGTTCAAGACCAGCAGGCAAGGGAGCAAATATCCCATTTTTATCAGCTCCATTGCAAAGAAGCACACCAAGCTCACTGAAAACACAAAAGCAAACAATGGAAAACAAGACAGAAATTCCCTATGTTTCACAGTGCTCTGACAAATAATATACAGATGGGTGGAAAAAACATAATAGCAATTTTTTTGACCTAGGCAGTCATCATCTTGCATCTTTTGGAAAAAAAAAACCAAACCAAAACAACAAACAACAAAACACAACAAACCTCCAACAGGCATTTTCAGGCTGTAAGAAAGCAATGACAAAATGTCACTTTTCCATAAACAGCAATTGACAATTTTATACAATAAATAATGCTATTTCATAGTAGGAAGGACAACATCAGCACAACACAGTAAAGATATTAGCACTGACAGAGATTATCTCTGTTGCCTATTAATCTGCATTCTTTACAGATGGTTATTTATGAAAATTGAGCATGGAGCCGAAAGGTTATCTATGGCCATATTAGCAAACATCTGCTTGTAATTCTGATTTCATGTTTGCATGCTATTCTTGGAAAAGAAACCATTTTCGAGAAGTACCAGATGTGACCAAGTGTTCTTAATCGTAATATATTCATTCTAGCAAGATAAAAGTTCAGTGAAAAAGCAAGCCCAGGGAAGAAATCACATTCTCTGAATGCAGCAACTGCCTCATATGGCTGCTGCTGAAGACTTCAGGGGAAAAGCATTTTTTGTGAGGAAAAAAGCTGTTTGTTTAGTGTACCACTATAGATTGTTACCCTTCATTTTTAAATAAAAAACATTCAAAGGAATAAATATTAACTGTTTCAACTTTACAGCAGAGAAATTCTGCATTACATGAACTGAACTACCTATTTATTCTCAGGCAGCAGGACTGACATGGTACCCTTCAATCTTCAGCAGCAGGGACCAAGCAGCCTTCAAAGTGACTTTAGGGCTCTTGATTTACTCCCTGAACATCAGCAACATCCTCCACTTCCTACAACAATGAAGAGAAGGTTAACTTTGGTCTGGAAGACACAGCAGGCTCTCAAGGGAGGATGTATGAAGGAATTATTGGAGACCAAACCCAGGAGGGGAGCATTGCTTAATTCCAAGAGTCTCACTATGCTTAAGCAAGCTCCTAAAATGTCTGCATTACTACAATGCAAAATAAAATATGGACTCATGTAGCCCAATTTCAATATTTTTTGTATGTTTATATGTGTGTGTTTACACACATTTACAAGTGTGTGTGTATATGTACATATATATATATAGAGAGAGAGAGAGAGAGTGTTCATAAACTACCATTGACTCCCATCTTTGCAGGGACAGTGCTTACCAAATTTAAGAAAACAACTCATAATGAAATACTGGAGAAAAAGATTACAAGCTCAACCAACACCTATTTACCTGATCTGAGGACTTACTTAGCCTGTCATTTTAAATAAAGAAAATTGAATAACAAAAGAAAATAAAAGCCACTGACACGTCCACCCACCTCCCTTCCATCCCCAAGGCAGTTCAGACTAACTCTGCTGTGTTTGAGAATTACTGAGCAATGTACTTCACTTACACCCCTAATAAATTTTCAGAACCATGTAAAGATTCAACTTTGCAAAAGCTCAGCTTTCCCAAATACCACATGACAAGAAATTGTTGGACTGTCAAACTTATCTTCAGTTCTAGTTTCCAGTTGGATTTGTGGGGTTTATGTTTTTAAATTAGTTCATAAATTCAGTTTAATCCCAGACTGGCTAAATAACAATACCTGTAACATTTAAAGGTAGCAAAATCTTATTGATAAGGTCTGATTCACTGATGCTGTTCATTCATCCTTTTATGCGAGGAAGATTTATGAGAAAAGCCACATAGAACAGAGCTGCCCTGAAAGCAGAAGACTCTGCCAGGAGGGAGTTATCCCACATTAAGCTATATGAAATATATGTCCATTTCCTCTCCCACTCACAGTCTATACAGAAATGGTGCTACTGAACAAAACACAGAGAACATCTTAAGCTGCCTACATGGCAAGGCAAGAGCTTGAGGACTACTGGGACAAGCAAGGAACAACATGATGGGCAAATGCAGAAACTTACACAGTAGCAATGGAACAAAGGCAGAGAGATAG
The DNA here is from genome assembly GCA_013400935.1 of Turnix velox. Lineage (NCBI taxonomy): Eukaryota > Metazoa > Chordata > Aves > Charadriiformes > Turnicidae > Turnix > Turnix velox. The sequence goes on from VZTY01015401.1 coordinate 321,230, forward strand.
AAAGACCAGAAATCACCCACTTAATTCAAAAACACAGGCAGATCTGAAATCCTTCCAAGTGTCTTCAACAACAATGTGCTTTTGTAAACAGAAGTAGCTCTTAACATACTTTCCACTTGAAATGAATGCCTCCAAACAGAAGAGTAAAGCAGAACAGCTTCTGCTTTGGACACATGAAAATGTCCAAATGCCATTCTTTATGCACCTCAGCACCCTTGACATCATTTCAGGTGTAAGACAAGGGGCCTGACAGCCGAGGCATGCAGGAAAGTCACACACACAAGTGAGTGGCACATTAGTGCACAAGAATATCTGCATTTAGCTACAGTGCCTCAAAATCAGAAATCTAGTTTTTAAATGGACTGTTTTCAGTAATCAGCCAAAATGCTAAGCTATCGTAAACTCATCTGGTTTAGGTCTCAGTGATTTTTTTAAAATTCTTGAGGATAAAGAGTCCCTTTCCTGAGCTCTTCTTGCATTAAAACAGAAAAGAAACTAAACAACTGAAAAAATTTGAAGCTCCCTTCATGGGCAAGAGATTCCCATTCAGGATGGTCTCCAACCAGCATAATTCAAAGCACTGAAGGGTCTTGTGTTCAAAATATTTACATCTTTGTACCTCTCATCTCTGCATCTTGATAACTTTCACCTTACTCTGTGCCCTTTACAGATATTTGTTCAGAATTTTTTTAAGTCATGAAAATAAAGCTAGTAAGGAAAAGTAAAACTTTATCATTCATTAAAAGTTGCCAGCAACTCTAGAATCCTGCTTCATGCCAGCAGCCTGCATAAGAAAGACTTTGTTCTTGCCCTGCACACAACACACTGCATAACCTTTAAAACTCTGTTGGATACATAAAATAGCATTGATCCCAGAGCCCCAAGAAACAAGGCCTTGCAAATAAGGGAGCTGAGTCCCAGATGTCCTGCTGAGGACAAATCCTGCCTTGTGCACCCAACAGGAGCTGGTTGGGGGTGAGCAGAATGAGCAGCCGGTGCCTGGACAGAGGCGTTGTGCTCATTTTGGAGGCCAGGAAGGATGGAGCCAAGAAGCAGCAGCCCAGTCCAATCACATCCCTTTGCCTCAGCACATAACATCCCTGTTTAGCTGATGCTGGACCCCTCCCTGGCTGGCACATTATGACCCCAACTTGCATTCAACTTCACTTGCCCAGCAGCAGTGTTTCTCTGCTTAACCCTCCTGCAAACTCGAAGTGTAGGCAAAGAAATTTACACCAGTTCATTGCTGTGCTGGATGCTAGTGAATGATCTAATTTACTGTGAATGATAAAAAGCATTCACAAGTCTGGTCTTCACTGAGCAACTCACAGACCAAAATCTGTGACAGAGGCCATAAAGCAAATCCCATAAAAGAATTTGCAAAACTTACATTATGAAATTACAAAAATTCAGTAACAGGATCTTAATATCTGCCCACAGAGCCACTCAGTTCAAAAAGAAAATTTGTAACATCTACAAAGTGAGACAAAACCTTGAAACCATTAAAAAAAAATGGCAGTGCAATAACCTTTGTCAGGTAGTCATGTCAGGAATACACTTGACCTTAAAATAAAGTTAAAATAGGATTAATGTGATCACTGCATCATTTAGAAGCTTTTATATGTCATACTGCAATTTCAATAACATCAGAAACTAATAAGTAGTCATGGGTTGTACGACACTGAAAATGCAACCCCAGTCAAACAATTCCAATGCATGCTGGTGCAAAGCAAACATCAAAAGGAAGAATCCCATACACTTACACTCATCTGCTTCCAAATTTTCACTCTGAGCTCCATCCAGTAGAGCTGAAAGAGAGGCTCAGACACCAGGCTGCCTGCAACCCTGGCCTTTCCAACAGCTGTGTCATTTTCCTGCTTGGGGGACAGTTAATGATGCCTGTTAGCGTGCTGACAGCTGATGTATCCATCATTAATACCATCAGTGAATACAGCAGCAGTTTCAAACTTCACAGTAACACAGATAAAGCCTGAGAAACTGCATCCACACTCGGTGAACTCAAGCTCAGTAGCACTCATCAGTCCATTTTCTCATCACTGCCATGGCACTAAAAAGAAGGAAATAGCTTTATGCTTTCATTTTCATAGCTCTGTGAATGTTGAACTTTCATCCAGCTGCAGAGTTTCAAGAAATGGCACATAAATATCCCTCAATAAGTTAAGATACCAGGGTAAAGGAGATATGGGATTAAACCTACCCAGGCTAAGGAACTGCTGAGTGTTTTACTCATTTTCTTGGTAAGTGATACCTCTAGATACCTGGAGGTGCTACCTAGGAACTGAAGTGCAGTAATTGTCTAAATTACCACTTTTATGACACCCACTGACAGGCTGAGAAAGTTGGAACTATTCAGTCTGGAGAAGAGCAGGCTCCAGGGAGACATTCTAGCAGCCTATCAGTACCTGAAGAGGGCCTACAAGAAAACTGGGGAGGAACTGTTAGCAACAGCACATAGCACTAGGGCAAGGAACAACGATTTTAAATGAGAGCAGGACAGATTTAGATTAGAAATTAGGAAGATGTTCTTCACTGTGAAGGTAGTGAGGCGCTGGCACACATTGCCCAGAGAGGTGGAGACCCCATCCTTGGAGACATTCAAAGCCAGGCTTGATGAGGTTCAGAGCAACTTATTCAAGTGCAAGATTTCCCTGCTCACTGCAAAGAGGTTGGGCTACATGACCTTAATAGGTCCCTTTCAACTCACATTCTTTGATTCTACCACATCTGCTACTTTGAAGGCAGAAACATACAAACTTGAAACACTGCTGAAAGTGCTTGCAACTAACCCTGCTTATCTTTGACCTGAAGGGACACAACTATTCACAATCAGGTCCCAGGTTTCAGAGAAGCAGAGGTAAAATCAACACCTATTTAGGTTGGCTTTTCTAACTGTGCAACACAAAGCAACAGATCTTCAGGAGCAAAGCTCAGGAACTGAATCCTGGCCACAGCCTCACACACAGCTTTGCAAATGCTAGAATTTGGATTTCTTGCATGCCCATTGCCTCAAATGCCTAAGTCCCACAGTAACAGCTCCGCATCTCCTGTCTTAGGAAACAAATTTTAGCTTGGGTTCTGAGGCACCCATCTTCTCTGTGTGCAAAGAAACAGCCCAAGCACATGTATAAAGCACATAAGTCAGGGAACTGACCCTCTGGTTCTGAAAAATCAAACAGCAAAATCTCCCAATAGGCAACACAACCAAGGAAAGCAAGATCTGCCACAGAAACATACAGCAACATGCCAGCTGGAGAAACTCATAAAACTGTTTCACTGTGAGGACAATCAAGCAGAAGCAGAGGTTCCCAAGAGGCAGTGCAGACTCCAGCCTTGGAGTTTTTCAAGACATGACTGAATCAAGTCCTGAGCAACATGACCTTAGTGTTATCTGCTGATATCAGTGGTGGCTGCTCTTGAGATCTTCTGAGGTCCTTTCCAGTCTGATTTATCCAATGAGTCCTTACAATACATGCCACAAGAATCATGATAAAGGACCTTGATGTTATTCTAGCTCCTGGGAGGAATTTGTATGGAGTTAAACAGAGATCAGTAAAAACTGATTCCATAAATAAGACATAGTATTTCACCATTTTTAAAGCTCAAATCTTGCCCAAAATATTCTTTATTACCAGGAAGAGATAAGGCAAGTAATTTCAAAAATACTCTCAGCTACATGCCACTGCTCTCCATCATTATTCTGAAGAGAGATACTAAATCCAATTTACATATAAAATACTGTCTTCATCCAGTTTATGCTTAACCCCAAATAAAATAATAAACTCTTCCTACCAGAAACCAACCACACAGTAGACCACAGCTCTTTATTTGAGAAGAGAAAAAGATTTTTGTTTGCAAAGAATCATGAAAATATGAACTAGATTTTGTGATAAACATTAACTTTGCTAAATAAAAATAAACCAAAAAAAAAGAGACTGCATTCAGTAAAAGTCCCATATTAGGGAAACAATGTTACCTCTTTATTGCTTTCTATAACATACTAGCTGAATGTCAATATTTAATTATAATTCAGCACCACATCATCTATTTATATCCACTTTTCTCAGCCAGCTGCAGATTACTGCATGCTCTTGAAAAGTTTGGCCAGGACTTCAGCATAGTTGGCAATTGCAAGCTGGAAAGCTCTTAGTCAATTAAAGTCTTTATAATGACTGTACTACCATGTATGAGACTGTACCAAATGGGACCAGACAAATTACAAAAACCTTACAGTCATGTATATAATACATAACTCCAAACAAAACTATTTTGTTTCACTGCAGTGCACTACAACTGTTCCATCAGCCTTCACACTGATGATATTTAAGTATTAGCTCCATGTTCTAATTATGTTAAAAGGGGATTAGCCATGCAAAATATGGTTTATTAGGATAAATGTTACAACAGAAAGCATTTCCTCACTAGATGTATAATACATGTTCAGTCAAAGTACTAATTGCATCCTCCATGACTAAGTAACAAACATGAATAATCCATCCCTACAGGTTTCAAAATCAAGACAAATAATCCTACAAAACGCCCTGCAAATACCTCACGTAATCTCCATACAAATCATAGCAATAAAGGACAGAAAATATTTCCTCATTGCAGAGTTTAGGGTCTCTGTAGACAGATTTGACTCATCATTACTAAAGCAATCTTCAGCCTGAACTACCTTGGCATTCTATATTCAGTGTGACTCCAAGAGAACCCTGTAGCCTTTTTCCATTGGCATCCCAATACATAGCAGCAACCAAATGCTGAACTCTGACATGTTCATATAGGATCTTTCACTACTCTAGCTTATGCAATATTGCAAGAAAAAGTCAGTTGAAACAGGAAATAGCATGCCAACAATGCCATACTGCTACATTTCACTTTTAAGAACCTTCCTAGTTCAAAAATCTATGCACAATTAGCTTCCAAAATGATTAGTAATTACTCATTATAAGCAGTCTTGCATATTATGCTGTATATTATAGCCAAGATATGCAGTAAGACTAGATTTATGGATACAGTTTCAACAAATTTTAAGAAAAGTACAGAATTGAGTAGCAATTTTGGTCACATGGTAACATATTCCATAGCCTGTAAGACTTTTCTGAGTTCTAAGTACACATCAAAATGTGAAAATTAATAAATTAGTACTTTTTTTTTCCCCCCCAGAAAATTTCCTCTAAGACTTCAGAATTCAGCTAGAAAGAATGTGGGATCAGAGAGATGGAGCGCACACTGAAACCTTCTTTTGGGATATAGATCACAAGACTAAAAGAAAAGGAAGCAACAGGTTGGCAAGCTAAAGAGTAAAATGTCGACTTTTATGAGTTGTAGCACCACAGGCACAATCATCACATCTCATCAGGAAGTAAAACTTCAGAAGCTTTCTCTTGTGGTAGTTTTAAGTTGCATCCTTCATCAAACACTCACCACAATCACAAAGATTGCAAGGACTCCTTTCAAATCCCACCTCAATAAAACCCACATCTTTTTTAGTAGCTCTGACTAAGCATTAGCAGAGGGTGCCCGGAGTCTCCATCTTTGGAGATGTTCAAAGACCACTAGGACAAACAGTTTCAGGTGAGCCTGCTTGAACAGGGAAGTTGAATTAGATAACCTCCAGAGATCCCTTCCAACTTCAATCATCCCATGATGGTCTCAACCAAATTCCTACTGACTATTACAGAGGCACCATTTTGTGCCTCACCATACTCAAAGAAGTGACATAGAAAAGTAATAGCTCTCCTTGCATTTCATTGGAATTACAAATACTTTTTAGTCTATAATGCATGGGAAAAAAAAAAACAAACCTACACATTCATAAATTGTATTTCAGTAAGGGGCAGTTTAGGTCCTAAAGCAGAAATATGCAGAGTAGTAGAAGAAGAAGGAAGTGATACAAAGAAACAAACTATACAATAATAAATGTAAACTGTAAGAAAAAAATAAACAAACCCCCGCAAAACAAACACCCCTGGCCCACAAGATTTTACAAACTTACCATTCAATTACACAAAGTCAAACACTGTATCAAGCAATCTGGAGATGCTCCAAGGAGTCAACGCAGTTTCCTGAGAGGTTCCAATGACGAGATAAACAAGGGTTTGGTCCCCTCCCCCCACTCAAGGAAATCACAGCAGAAGCTATAATAAGTACTAAATCTCTCCCACCAAGGTCTATTTCTGGAGGGACCACTGCATTGTTCCAATTGCTCTGTCCCTGCCACAAAAACTTGCTCCTTCTCCTTGCATGACCCACCACCCTGGCACAAATAACGTCATTACACCAAGATCTGGCAGCATTCCTCCGTGTTAACAGCAAACAGCTCAGTGTTTGCCTTGATTTTTGTAAACATCCTTGGAATTATTTCATTTCATGTGGACTTGGAAAATTGCTATTCCATTATTTAATGATTTCTGAGGCATTCAAAACCACTGCCAATTCCAGTTTATATTACATGAAAAATGGAAGAAATGCTATTATTTACCTGTATCAGAGGAAGAAAAAAAAAAGTAGTTTTCCTTACACATCACCTCTTTACACAGGTTCCCAGGTATCTTTATCTAAATCTACAAATACAAATTTAGAGGGACTTGCAGATGAAACTTCATGTCAACCATTATGCATAAATCTGCACTGGATCATGACCAAGGAGCTCACCTTTTTCTGTTGGAAGGGTTTGGATGTCTGGTATGGCAGAAGAATGTCCCTTTGCACCATAATACACATGTTCAAGGAAAAGCAATTTATTTTTTACAGAACTAAAGAACCAGCAGTGCCTGGCTGGAAAGCACTGTCTTGGAAGAGGCTCAAAGGCCCAAATAATTGCAATGAACTGGAAAGGCCTTCACCCCTGGGTCAGCAATTTACATGCCAGCCAGGCTATTTATGAGGAAAAGCAGCTACCACCAGCTGCCCTTTGAAAGCCAGAGCTGCCAGTTTGAGCACCATGGCTGGGACAAAAACACATAGAGATACCATGACAAACCAGCCACATGTGTTGCTTCAGCAGAAGAACCCAGGACTAAGATAGTTAATTCATTAAGTATCACAACTGGATGAGATCACTAAACTGTGTGGGCAGTATAGTTTCTCTCTACAGGCTTGAGCTTCTGCCCACCACTACAGTGTCAAATGCAGGCTGGGCATAAGGAATGGTAACAAGAATAACCTTTCATCCTCCACCAGATTGTTAACTCATTATGATTTGATATAAATGGTGGGTCAAACAGAAAAAGAAAGTCCACATTTCTCCTCTTTCCCTGCCAGCTAACATTAGTTCCACCCCACTTTCCCAGTTATTTCTTCGTCTCACTCTCTCTCAGCTTGCTTCATGCCCCCTGCTCTTGCTTCACTCCATTGTTCTTTTTCTTAGTCCTATATTTGCCTCACATAGTCTGCTTTTTCTGCATTGCTTTCCTCACTGCTTGTTACTTAACTTCTAATAGCCCTCTGTAAATGCTAACTGCTTAATAAAGGTAATGTCTATTTTTAAGATTTCTGTATCTATAAAACAATCTGCAAGTGCTTCAATTCTCAGTACACAAATCAATTTTTCCTTATGCATGTAAAAATGCCTAGTGTCACTAGGATACAACAGAATACCAAAAATGTAAAGATTCAACCATGGCTGAGGGTTAAAGAACCACAGCTAAACACCCTCATTTTCAGTTCCAAGTGAAAGACAAGATTCAAAATCATTAACTGTCTCCTTTTGCTTACAGCAAGGGGTCATGGCAAATGTCAAACACAAGAGAGTCGTTCAACCAAGGGCAACCTTACAGAACCCAAACTATTACCAACAGCAGTGTAGACGTCATCCTTGCCCCAACACAGCCACTGCCATGACAGCAGCTATTACACAAGGCTCCTCGCTAGAGACTTGCCAAGCTTTAACCTTCAATGAAGAGAAATAAATTTATTCACTTAGGAAACAATTCTGCCCCACCAGAGCACTGCCTTTCCTAGGAATGTGTCAGAAAACAAGACAAGTCACCACTTCTCCCATCTCCTCCTTTAGCCTGAACCAAAAGTTACACATACAGAGTAACAGCACAGCAATTTATCACAAAGCAATAAACAGGAGATTTCCATTTCAAATAGCAAATGCAGGCAGACAGCAAGTTAGCTATTCAGAACATCTGTTAAATAAAAAAAAAAACCCACAACTAAACAAACAAGGAACAAAAGCCAAACCCCCCCCCCCCAAACAAAAACCCCACCACAAAATCCATGTTAAACAGGAATACTCACTCAGTCAATGCTTTTATGGAGATGAGGGAGCACAGTCCAGGAAAAGAAGTAACTAAATGCAGCAGTTTTCTTCACTGGTAGTTTTATTTTTGTAAACTGAAGCGTTTAGAAAACATAGCCAGTCTAAACTATAGCAAATTGTCAAAACAGCTTTAGAATAATTTATCTGCCATTCAGGAATACAAGCATTAAAAATACCCAGTACTAAATCCTCCTCTAATTTTGGCATGATCTGTGTATAAAGATTCTCTCAAAGATACAAGTCTGAACTTTGACATTATATAAAAACATTTGTGCCTGTGCACATCAGTCAGAGCTCCAGGTACACATGGTATGAAGTCAGAGCTGATTCTGGGCTGCAGAAAGTTGTGTGCTACAAACACCCAAACTAATGCACATGGAAAGTTCTATGTGTGCAGCTGATCTTGTGTTACCAAAGGAACTAGAGATTAGGCTGTATTTGTTGGTAAATGCACAGTAAAGAGAGGGAAGAAAAAAAAAAAAGTTGCTATAATGAGCCGGAGATCCTCAAGCTCGGGCACTGTATAAAGATGTCATTCTTTGGGAGCCACATAATACAGACTTCTACATGCTGCATATGCACTGCACTCTATATAGTTCACAAGGTCAGAATAAATATATAAATAAATAAATAAGGCTTTGACTTTCATCTCGAACTTGGAGAAAGTCTATTAAATAAAAGCCTCCAAGTTTACATCTTAATGTTTGATATTATGCAATACTTTGTCCAATAGTCAAACAAGGCTTTCACAGTAAGAAAAAGCTACAGCCCTCACAGCCTTTCCGAGCAATCCAAACGATCAGCTGGTGATTTCACTGGCAGAACACAACTCTCACCTTCTGAGCTCCTAACAAGTATTTTGAATGCATCAAGATAAGGAAAGAACAAGAGATGAAAGTCAATTAAGAATGACACCAAAGCACTAAAAGTAACAGCCCTACATCCCTGTAAGCCATCAATATTGCATACAGAGGCTGAACTTTTGACAAACACTGACAAGCCAAATTCTGCTTTTCTTGAAGTGAACAACAGTTTTGCTTGAACACCAGAAGCAGCAGAGTAAGTTGACTCTTGACTGACAGCAGATCATACCTCAGGGTGGACACACCGGAAAAGACACACACAGAGCACCCCTCTCAGCATCCTCTACCCTTAACCAGTCCCTGCGAGCAGGGCAGCAAGATGATGTTTGGGACCCCTGGAGAGCCCGGGGCTCCTCCTTAGGGATCAGAAGAAAACATTCCAACTCAAATCGTACATCCTTAATGGATTTTTTTTTATTTCTCCTCCAAAGAGCACAGTAATTCTCTCCTGGAAAGCTTCTGACTATGGACATCGCATGCAATACACGCCCCCTTTATGTTTTTTTGGGAAGAGTAATTTTTGAGGTACTTTACGCTTTCCAATAAGTAACTTGTAACTTCGACATATTCCTAAGTTAACTCACAAGCAGAAGACGCGCAGAGGCACAACCAGACCGAAGCGGAGGATGCGGCGCTACCGAAATGCCCCGAGGGACCGGCCGCCAGAGCCCAGCCGAGAGCGGTTAGCACTAAACCGCCCACCTCGCCTCCCCCCGGGGGCTGCCGGTGCCTGCCGCGCCGCCCGAGCTCCCGCAGCTCTCTCCGCCTGACCTCCACTTCCCCAACTTTGCTGAGGGTCCCGGGAGGCGGGGGCGAAAGCAGCGAAGTCGGGGAGGGGGTACCGCAGCTCCGCTCAGCCCCACCTGCCCCCCAAGGTCACCCACCCGTCCCCGGGAAAGTAAACTTTGGGTATCACTCACTTCCGCGGAACAGAACGGAGGGCAGCGCCGGGATGCGGCAGCTGCGGAGGGGCGGCGCGGACCCTCCGCCAGCTGCAGCGCGCAGGGCGGACCGCGCGTCTCCGCGTCCTCCTCCTTCACCGCCTCCTCCTGCCTCTCTCCCCGACGACTTTGAGTTCACCTGCAGGCAGCCCGGCTGCGGCGGGGCGAGCAGCCCCGCAGCTCTCGGCGGGACTGCAGTCACTGCCGCAGCGCCCTCCCCGCCCCGCGGGGGGGAGCCGGGCCGGCGGGGAGGGCCGGGCCGCGCGCAGCTCTGCGCAGCATTGCGCGACACAGCGCAGCCCCCGCTCGTCCCGCCGGGCGATGGAGCGGGGGCTCTCTCCTGGGGTGGAAGGCAGGATCGACCGCTGCCCAAGTCCTCCCGCAAGTGCGGAGGCAGCGCAACCGCGCTGAGCGCTCGCTTTCTGCCCGCAGGGGTTCCTTTCCCCAAAGCGACTGCTCTCCTGCCCGCAGCTGCTGGGTAAGAATTGCCCCCGTGCTGCCGGTCACCTTCCCATGTGAGCGGCTACAAATATTCATTTGGAATCCTAACCGCTGCCTCAAGCAAAGCGCTCACTTCACTCGTGTCGCCCCTCTTACTCAGGCCTCCAAAAACAGCTCCACGCGTGCTTCATTTTAACTCCCTCACGGTACTGCCCCGCTTAGCTTCGCACCGCGATAAGGGTCTCCTACCTCAACCAGGTGGAGAGGTTTGCTAACGGGGCCTCAGCGTGTGCTCCAGCAGCTGGAACCTTTCTCCTTTTTTAGGGGCAGACAAATGTTCGCTGGCTTGAGTGATTTCCATCAGAACATAAGCCTGTGGTGAGGAGGCAACTGGCTTCTTCTGTGGGAGCATCGCATCAGTAGACCTGACTGGGTAAACTGGGCTTTTATGCTCTAATTGAGTTGTGAAAGATATTTTAAGCAAGAATCTGAATGCACAGGGAGCCCTGAAATAAGAAGCTAATCTTGGCTGCAGTTAGCTCTATAATCCCTTAAGAAAATGAGGATAAGAAATTATAGAAACTTTCTACAACTGTGTACGTGTTTTTAAAAAATTCATTCAGCAGGGCTTCTCAAAACAGAAAGTAATGTATATTAATTATACTAAACTGATCCCTTTTTATTTCTATTCTTACACTTTAAAAAATTACCCTTGCTGAATGACATACAACCATGCCGACAGGAGCTCCTCAAGCTTGCAATACCTCCTGCAGCAGCTGCCATCTTTGTCAGTTTTACTTATCTGACACATTTGGGTGGTAAGAGTGAGAAAGATGAGGACAGGCAGCACTTAAAAGCCCTGATTACAAAGACATAAGTTTGTCTTGGTGTATTTTTGTGGAGGTGGTTTAATCTTTGAGGTGATTCTTAAAAAGGAATCAGATAGTAGTAGCACTTTTCTGCATGTCCTGTTCCCAACCAACTGATGCTTCTGTCTGGAAACTGAACAATCTGATCTCAACCTTTCTATTGTGAAGCCTATGGCTTTGTCTCCATAGTGTGCTGGAGAGAAAAATAGCATCTCTCAAGTTGAATAACCCCCTTTAAACATGAGTCAGAGATGCAAGAAAGCATCATTATTGTGTATTCTTCCAAATTTCATGCTCTCTAATGTAAATAACTAATTGCCAGTTTGCCTATCTGATTGAGATTATGTAGTTGATGCTTTAGAGGGAGATCCTATTACTAGGATGTTGGTTTTGCTCAGCATTTATGTTTGTGATAAGAGCAGCTGAACCAAGATTCCATTGGCCTTTCCACTGGCCATAAAGAAAAAGAGTGTTGGTCTTGGAGATTTACATCCCAGACCAAGCAGTTAAGACAGGAGAGAGATGGCACAGGAAACAGAAACACTGAAAGGTGAAATAATTTGCCCAAGACCACACAGGTATGTAATGATGCAGGGTTGGCATCCCTCATTCAGCAGCCTGTACAACAGCTCCAGAGATGTCCAGTGCAGCTTCGAATGGTGAACTGAGCTCAGTACTGAAAATCAAATGTACAAACTGTGTTTTTCATTAAAGTGTTTGTTGTTACGGTGCAATCATTTATGAAAGTTTTGTTGTTCTTCTCAACAGCACTAAGCACTAGCAGCAAAAGGTGTCCAATACAATTTCTTGCTTCTGTCCTGAAGCCAGGCTGTTTGAATGGAGTTTTTCCCTTTCCTGTTAAATCAGACCATTTCTTGCTAAACTGCAAAATTAATTAATTCAGATTGGGTTTCCCAAGTGTTAGTGCAAATTATTGCCACTCCACTGAAGATTCTTGTGGAAGAAGTAAATTCTTGAATGACATTTCATTTCATAAACTGGAAATAAAAGCAACTTTTATTTCATATAAAAGTAACCTTTATTCCATATATGCCCTTATGTAAAATACAATACCTGCAATAGCAGTAGCTTAATTAAGGATCATAATGTTCACTACACTTTTCCACCTTTGAATTTTTGCACTTAAAGTAATACAAAAGACTTGTTTGTTATCTTTACCTTAATGGGTCTTGAGAGGTAAGTTCTTACAGTAGAGTGTGCTTTTATATGGCTTTCAAGATGGTGATCAAGGGTAACCTTCAAGGAAACTTCTGTAATAGATATAACCATAACAGTAGCAGTATTGTTATAACAAACTGGGAGGGAAAGGGGACCTGCTTTTGAATTTAGCAATGTTTTAAATTATTTAATTCAAAACCAGATGAAGTTATCTACCTCAGCATTTTCAAAGGAAGCCATTCAGTCCAGCTGCAACTAAATCTATCTCATCTCTTTACAGAAAGGGAAGAAGGAAGCTGCAAGGGACTGCAAGGAAGATGGTGCCCTGCTATACCCTGACATATGCCATTGCCTTCCTGGACCACTTTCATGTGCTGCTTGAAGAGGTCCTGCTGTAGAGCTACAGCTTTGCAGCACTCACAGAGGTTCTAGGACGTCCTGTCAGAGTCAAGGTCTTCTACACTCTCTCAGGATACTGCTAGAACCCTGACAAATGGGGGAACTGAAAGCCCCAGTCCCACACAGTGATCTGTACAAGGCAAATTACCTCATTTTATAGGAAAAACATAGTGATGTCATTCAGATTTAATACAGGACCAAGCCCCCCATCTGCGTTGACCCAACAAGCAGGTTACAGCCAAAGCCTTGTAAATACGTATTTGCAACAACTTATTTACTCCAGTGGAAACTGCACTGAAGAAATCCTTGTCTGACGCTAGTTCAAACTCATTATTAATCAATTTGGGATGACCTTGAGAAAATATGTGCCTGCTCTCTACTACATTCTTGTGATTCAATGCCTGACATTAAAATACTGTGTTCCCATCTGCAGATGAGTAACAATTCCTTATATACTCCTATTGAAATAAACGGTTTTTCCTACAGGCAGAATGAGTGCCTTAGAAATGCTGAAAGTACCCTACTCCCTGTTTAGAGGGATTTTTCAAAAGCAATCACTTTTCAGCATTTTTTTCCATGTAAAGTTAATTATGTGTTATCTTTGTTAGCTGTTGCGTACAGTTTCAGTAATGGATACAGACTGCAAGGTGCTGATATGCAGCTACTTGCAAGTGGAAAGAAGGCAGCAAAATGTTGAGTCAGCTGGAGATGCTCCATTTTAAGATGAAGATCTACTTTTTAAAAATACTTGGTGTTGTGGTAAGTTTTTTCTGAGAATACGTTGTGTTTCACTAAGTATCCCATTTATTAAAAAGTTCTCATTCTCAAGAAGAGAACTGTTGTAGATGGTATATCCATAAAACTTTTGCATTCACTGATTTTATTGCTCAGTTGTCATCCTGAGACAAACATAAGGTTTCTTTAAGTTACCATTACATCTGAAACTATTCACCCTAAATACAACACACCTGAATAATCCCTTTTGTTTTACAAGAGTCAAGTAGAGATGGAGCATATTAAAAAAAAAAAAACTTACAAAAAATGTTACCACTTTAGAAAAGAAAGGGGAAAAATCTGTATTTTCATTCTTTCTTTCACATACTCTCCACTTTCTGTTCTTCTACAAAGGAATACCTAACCTTTGTGAATGGAGACCAAGTACATTCACTTGATCTCTGCATCTGTGCCGTGATGCTCACGCTGGGCAATGAAGTATTTTGAGATACCTGAATTGATTAAATATAGGATTGCACTGCTGCAGAATTACTTAGGGAAGGCAGAGTTCCCAGAAAGCACCATTCAGTGACTCAGAGACACTGCAACAGAACCAAACCCCTGGGGAGACTGTGAACTTGCAGTTCGGCATCTGAGCTAAATTCATCCCCCTTGCAGCACTACCTGGCATCCACATCAATGAGGAATTCATTTAGTATCTTAATTTTTCCATGGTTATACCAGGCATTTGTTTGAATTTCTTTCTTATGTAATGATCTCTAGACTTTATTTATATTTTTCTGTATTTAATTCAGATCTTCAAGCAGTGAGCTCTGCAGAAAAACTGTCCTTCAGAACTTTCTGCATTAAAAAGGAAGGGAATACTGCAAGATTAAGTCTCATCCTGGCAACATTCTCCACCCTGGTGGAGCACACAATCCTCCTTGAAACTAAAAGCAGCAGAGGAAAAAGTTTTTTAGAAAAATTAAGAATATGCATGCACAATATTTATGTTTCTCAAAGAGTTTTGTAATAGTATCTAGCAGAGCACTCCTCCAATTTCAACAATGTACTAAACCAAGGGAGAAGTCTCAAAAGCAATTAAATTCTTACAATTCCTGTGAAAATCAACCATTTGAGTGTCAAACCCAGCTAATTAGTCTCCTGCGCAGCAGCTTTCCCCATGCAGGCTTTTCCCTGAGCTACAGGATGTTCTGGAGCATCAGCACTTTCCAGGGCAGCTCCATAAACTGCTGGACAACATGAGGTCAAATCTCTCGTGAGTGACCAAATACGAGTTTTTAAATAGGAGGTCAGCTGAGTAGAGCCCAGGCAGGGAGCCAGGGGAGCATCTCCAGCTCTGATGCCATTATCATCAGTATGTTTGATGCAGGGGTTTGCCACAGACTCCGGGGTCTTCTCTGTCAACCTGATTCCAAATCTGCATTTTTCTGTGCTTCTTCTGTAAATAACTCCTACAACTTCAACACCAAACGGGGGGAAGGGTTTGATCCATCAATGAACTGCAAGTTTCTTTTTGCCTTTGCCCACCTAAAATATTGCTTTGTTTTTTTGTAAACCAAAAAACGGTGATTACTCCTCTATGCATTTTGGCACTAGGCCATTTGCTGCCCCTCCTCACAATTCAGTTTCACTCTACTCCATATTTTAATTAATTTATGTGTTTTCTATGTATTGCTGGAGACAAATAGGTTTCTGATGCTACAAGAACATGATGACTTTGGAATCACTTCGTTTTGATAAAATAAATTGAAGAATATATTAGAAAATAAACATTCACATTAAAAAAAAAGAGAATTTTTAACTTTAAACTCTGTACTGTACTATGTCTACTGAAATTACATGAAGATGCTGAAAGTCATAATATTTCAATAAAATAGAAATGAGTATTTGCAGGAAAGCAATACAAATATTGTCAGTTCTCATCCCAACTAAGTCAGATGTTCTGCTGCTTGTTTTAGTGGAAGTTCATCATGCATAACTGAGAGGAAAATAATAAGAGGAATATGTTGAGCAATCAACCAAATATTTTTGGTAGGGTGTTGAAAGCTGCTAATTAGCAGTCTTCCTGGGGAAGGTTGGAGAATGGGGGACAAATGCAGTGTCCTGTTGGCATGTGGGGTTTTTAGATGCTGGTGAACCACTGCCTGCCATGGTTTTGCAGCAGCAGTGGACCAGCAACTGTTCTGCAGTCAGAAAGAAAAGAAAGTCTGTGTGTACTTTTGGTTTATGTTTGCCATTTTTGTACCCGTTGCCAAGAAAAGAAGCACAGCTGAAAAGCTGGTGGAAAACAAAGTTACAAAAAGCAATGCAAAAAAGGAAGCTTGTCTTCTCCTCACCTCTGCAGCAGGGATTAAGAAATGTTCTAGGACTATCTACCACATGAATGCAGGTTTATGCAGCCCAAATTCCCCCAGAAAAAAAAAGAGCTGTATCTTTTAGCCAAGGCTTTTTAACCATGAGTAATTTTGGTGGGAAGCTAAAATCGCTCTTGGTTTTTAGTGTTTTGATTTTTAGAAGCGCCAACTAAGGCTGTAGATAATTCTTAACACATTTTGAAGCAGAGGCTGAGCTGTAATTTTGACCCTGCAGGAATCCCACAGGAATTATTCCTCTGGCAGAAAAACTTCTGCCTGGGGATAGAATAATTTCCTTGCAAAGAGAATCTGAGGTGACCAGAAGTCTCCAGTTTGGAAAAGAGATAACTGGGAGAGTGTAACCAAAGTATTAAACAACATGACAACGTAAAATGTGAATTCATTATTCCCTCTCGCTCAATGCAAAACCTATAAATTACCAGTTGAAATCATCCAACTTCAAGTTTAAAATTACAAAATAGAAACACTTATTAAGGCAGTATCTCGCTCAGCCTGAAAGAAACATTTTCCAAAATCAATTAAACAGGTTTTTTTACAACCAAAGTACAAAGAGGGCTGTTGAATACAGCATGATGGAAGAATTATTTAGCACAGAAGCCTTTAAACTGACAGAAATTGCATGCATTTTTGTTTATACTTGCTTAATTCACAGTAATCTGCCACTGTTAGAGACAGTACATTGAGAGAGGTGGGCCTTTGCTCTCATCCAATGTGGCTGCTCTCACCTCATGATTAAGCATTTCCCAGCAAAACAGAAGAACATGTGAGAAAATGCTAAGACTGGTATTGTCTTTTTTGAGTTATGGAAATGTATGACAGACACATCAGGAATAAAATGAAGGACTTAGGAATTTATTCCTAGATTTATGGACTATTTCGTTTTATATTTCTAGTATCTGAGCTAGTGTTCTGTGCAGCAAATATCTAAGAAAGGAGAGCCACCACTGAAACATGAAATCAACACACTGGACCTTCTGTAAAATAACAGAAAAACTGGCTAATAGCATGAGCTTCACTCTGTATATTCACAGTGATGAACTACTGGTCAATATTTCAGGATATTTCAGTTTCTCAGTACTGACAATACGAGCTAGCTTTATAGGGATTGTTCTTTCCAAAAGATAAAAAAAACCCCATAAAGTACATCAAGACTGCATATGTGATTACTATAGGTAACTAACTATATGATTCAAAGCTTTAAAAATGGAGATTAGACACCTGTAACAAATAGTAACAAAGGGAAATAGCTGAGAAAGTTCTCAGCAGAAAATGCCTCAAATTGCACTCACAATTAGAGCTAAAGGGGAAACACTGCATAGGCAAGGCTCACTCAGAAAGCTATACTGCATTTTGCAGTCTACAGCTTATATTGATTCTTAGACTTTTAATCCATAAAAATCAGTAACTGCAGCATTTAATCATTCCCAGAGAACTGCACTGGCAGTTTGGTTACTGTCCAGTCCAACAATACACTATTTGATATCAGAAGACCAGAAATAAACCTACAAACTAGTTGCAAACTTGCAATTAAGTCTATGTTTTCAGCCTGTTTCAGCTGGCTTAGGCTGGGTTAAATTTCCTCTTAGTAACCAGCATGGGGGTTTTTTTTGATTAGTGATGGAAACAGTGTTGATAATCCAGGGATGTTTCAGTAGCAGGTGAGATGTGCTTGCACAGAGTGAGACCTTTTCTGATCTTCACACCACTCCACTGATGAACAGGCCAGAGGGGCATAAGAAGCTGGGAGGGGATATGACTGGGGCACCTGATCCCAAATGACCAAAGGGATATTCCATGCTATGTGATGTCATTCTCAGTTTATAAAGGAAAGGTGGGGACATGTTCAGCATTACGGTGTTTCTCTTCCAAATAGCTGTCATGGCTGACAGAGCCCTGCTTTTCTGAAGATGGCTGAACACCTGCCTGCCTATGGGAAGCAGGGAATTAATTCCTCATTTTGCTTTGCTTCTGTGTGGGGGTTTTACTTCACTTATTAAACTGTCTTTATCTCAACCCACAAGTTTCCTCACGTTTACCCTTCTTACTTCATCTCCCATGCCACTGGGAGGCGTCAATAAGCATCTGCATGGTGCTTAGCTGCCAGCCAGGGTTAAACCACAAGCCACCGTTTAGGATACTCACTCTATAACTTATTGCTTGATAAAAATTTATCAATACTCAAGTAAAACACTTTCTCCAGATGAAAGCTGCAGCAGCATCACTGCGGCAGAGGAAATGAAAAGAAACTCCAGCAGTTTCACATGCCCAAGTACCTTGTTCACATATCACCTGCCAAATCAAATAATTTTTGCCATAACTAGGAAAGGTTTTGCCATCTGGGATAGGTTCCTGTGTACACATGCATTTGAATGTGCCATGCTGTTTGTAAAGCTTAGAGATTTCCAGGATTCTCAAAGCAAATTGCTGACAAACTCTGCTCCTTTTTTTTCCTCTGTCTTTGAAGCCTCACCTTATAATTTGTTTTGCTCTACAACAATTGCTATGGATAAATAATGTGGTAACACAGGCATCCTTTAAACACCAGTGATCTCAATCCTACTGAAATCACAGCATTGTATCTGTAGGCTGGTACCACTGAAGTGTTGTGCTGACTTCCCTGAAGCAGCTAAAGCAGACCCAGGTTTTGGGCACACAAGATAATTTGATTTATCTATTTTCACAGGAGAGTGGGCTAAGGTGGAAAATCCAAGAGAAAGATAAAGCCATTTGAAAAAAGTAAACAATGTTTTTAGTAAACAGGAAAGAGCTGCAACTCCATGGTTTTAAGATGACTGACTTGTAATTTCAATATTCCATTAGCAAGAAGTTCTTAGAGGCACATTTTTCCTCTTAGGTCAGTAGAGTTATTAGAGTGTGAGAGAATTGTATGAAAGAATGCTGCACACAAGGAAATAAGAAAAGCTAATGCAAAATACTGAATTAATATTTCATTGCAGGCAAACAAAACTTCTTTTTAAATTATGCCGTCTCATCAAGCATCCTTCCCTACAGTGTTGTATTTCCTGTACCTGTTGAAGAGTCTAACTTTAGCTGTATAATTTTTGTTTTTAGATGCTGACATGTTGTCTGCCTAAAGAGGAAAAGAAACTAATCTGAGGTCAAGAACCAGAGAGGGAAGGATATGAGAAAGTGCTTTCTAAACTTTCCCCTTTGCTTCAAGAATACAGACAGGCTCCACTATTTTGGTTATGCTCAAGGACTTGAAAGCACGAAGCAAAGAGTATGGTGTGCTGTGTAAAAATGAAGAGCAAAGGCACAGCAGTTGCTTGTGCCCTCCAGGTACGAGATGAAATTCACTGTTACATGCATCAATCATCCTTTGCTGCAGAGCCTTCCAGAGGGTACTGTGCAGCTTAACACAAAGGAGAGAGACATAACTATTTGTCTGCCTGTTTATGTTCCATTGCCTTATGGAGAGTCTTGCAAAGGATAAAATTCATCGCATCATCCCACTGTTTTGATTGCAAACTCACCCTGCTGTCATCTATGGTAGCACTCTGCTGTTTGAAATCCTCTCCAGACCCAGGATAATATTCCTTGCTATGCCATGCATTGCAAATTCAGTCAAATATTTCTATAGGACTACAAAAGAATCCTGCAAATACCGTATTTCTTCCCAATTTTGGAACATGCTAAATTATGTGGATGCTATCACATTGGCTTTTTCTCTGAAAATATTTATTTCGCTATTGAAAAGGAAGGAAAAAAAAACCCTGTCACACAACAGGAGATGAACAGGAACAGAAAACCTATTAAAACCCCAAATTTCCTGTTGATCATCTCCTATCTTAGTCTCAGGAAAACTGCTGGTAAGGAAAAGCACAAAGTCCCTGCAGACATGTCGTGGCTAAGCAGGACTTTCTCAGCAAGAGCTCTTATAAATATAAACAGCTTTTGTTAAAGGTATGGGGCAAGCAACAAACACACATAGAGGTCACAACTACTGTTAAAACTGCCTGTCCCTAATGGATACCACTAGCACAAAAAACTCAATACCAGAGCTGGAACTGCAACAGATGATAGGATACATTTAGTTTTTCATTACCATCATCCCGGATTCTGGTGGAAACTAAACCCCTGGCTCATTCTTGTGTCACCAGGAAGCAGTGAGTCCAGGAATGCTATTTCTGACTTCATGGGACGTGCAACAAAGTGTGGTCCAGCCTGAACTTTCTACATCACTATGTACAGGACAGAAAGAGCACAGACTAGAGGAAAAATTATCCTGTAAGAGCACTCATCTGCAAGAGAAGACCCAATTTCTGTTCTATCCCTGCCGAACAGTCTGCTTCAGCTAGGCTTACCTGGGTCCAGTGACCAATTCCCTCACAGCTCCAAGGACAACAAACAGCCTACAGGAAGACCTACAGCCAAATAATCAATAACTAAAGGATTTTGCTTCTTTTCTCTGTACAGTAGGAACTAAATAGAGATCAAAAAGTTGTACATCTCTGCTGCACTAGCCTCTGAAAATCAAAACTAACTCTTAACTCACTTTTGTCCCAACATTAAGTACAAAAAATGACAGAATCTTTAAGCTGGTAGAATATTTTAGCAAGCTGTATGCATGTGAAAGCTTTGCTTTCAATTTAATTTGAAGATACAAGTTGTTATATTTCACCAGTCTGTCCATTTTACATACTTATTCTCTATCTTCACTTGGTAAATTTTCACTGTTTATCTTTTATTATCATAGCAAGGGCTTGGCTTGTTTCTATTCTGTGGCTTTAATATACCAGAACCACCAGGAAAAAAAATATGACTTTATTTTGAACTTCACGTCTCTTCAGTTTCCCTTATTAAGCCTCCATCTAGTTTCTCCATTTTGCTATACCAACAGATTCATACATATTGCAAAACATAATTTAATGCTCTTATAGAAATTGTTTCACCAAAGAGCATTCTAGCAGAATATTCAGCAATATTTGGAAGTGCTGGAAATGGAACTTGGTTCTGCGGCATTAAAAATGAGGAATATTTATTCTAACCCAGAGTTTATTAAAAACGAACAAGTTTTTGCCAATATATAAATCAACAAAACACATAGCTATTGCTGGCTATACAGATGTACAATGTCAGTTGCTCATATGGGGTGGTGAGGTCAATCATCATTAGACATCACACTTTCCAGGTTCCTGTAATTATTTGAAACACCATTTGTTATTTTACTGCTTCTAGTTTAAATCCTAACAATTTGTCCATGACACCAGACAACATTATACATGTTGGTATTTTTCCTATGCTGGGTGACATCTCTACCATGACAGAAGAGGAATTTATTTCACAGGTTTTGCAAAGCAATGCTCTGGCAGTAAAGCTTCACTGACCCCACTGACTTGGAGTGTATTTGAGCCAATTATGTAAAAGCTGAACGTCATTGCCAGCTCTGTTACCCATCCAGTTCTTTCTGTAATCAGATTATCCAATTTTATACAGTTTCTGCACTGGCCACATTTGGATTAGAGTTCACAGAGTGAAAATCAAGGATTTTTAGGTTTTGTTTTCACTCTTTCCAGCTGTACCAAAATGTTAATATCTTGAGAATGCATCACACAAACAATAAAAAGATTTCTACCACCCCGAGATGAGCTGGTGTTTATTAATAATAAGATAGTTTCAAGCACTGAATATGTCTTCAAGCGACTTAAAGTCAGAGGGCTGCTGCTGTGAAGAGCTGCCTATGCCTGGCAGAGAAGAAAAGGATGGGCCCACTTGGATGAGACACCTCTCCACAACCATCAAGAGACTTACAAATTTGGTGTTTTCAGTTTATTTGCAGATTCTTTTAGCTTAGTCCATTATTTCCAATGTGGATTATCACTTGGGCTGAATTTGTGGATAATGAAGCCCTATCTTTTTTTGAAGTGCCAGGCACCCAAAGCGTTACTTGAAATTAATGAGCATGGGAGTATACTTAGTACCTCTGAAAATTAAGTCCAAAATGAATTGCAGATGTAAAAGCAGCATCAAGTAATTAGCTTGTGCATGCTTTCAATGAAGCCAATGACTATATTTTTATTGATATTGAGTTGCACATACCAAGCTACTCCTGATTACTTTTGCAAGTAGATAACAAAGCCATA
The DNA here is from genome assembly GCA_013400935.1 of Turnix velox. NCBI lineage: Eukaryota > Metazoa > Chordata > Aves > Charadriiformes > Turnicidae > Turnix > Turnix velox. The sequence continues at coordinate 343,429 of VZTY01015401.1, forward strand.
AGTTTTTTTAATAAACAACTGCCATTGTTGCTTTGAGACCCATTCTGCTTATATTAAAAAAATCACATGGATACACTAACAAGGTAAGCTGCAAAGTCTCCAGAAAATATCAAATTTTGCCCAGAGATAGATGTAAGACTTGTTAGCAGCATCTTATATGAAATCTAGGAAAATACATAAGCATCTTCGAGTTGCCTTAGCCCTTATTCACCTCCCTGCACCAGCCCCGACTGGAAAAGATGTTACACGTTTCAGAGAGGCCTAAAGGGATTTTCTTATATTCCTCCCAAGGCATAGTCTCTTGGAGCAAAACATGGAATTTAGCCCTTAGATGTGGAAAGGACATATTAATACTAGTGTCCTAGAAGCTTGTATTTATGGATTTCACCCCAGCTGGCAACTAGGATGATGCAGTTGTTCACTCACCCACTCCCAGTAGGGCAGGTAAAAGTGAGTTGAGATGAAGGCAGTTTAACAGAAAAGGAACAGAAGAGAAAAATAATAATGGTACAGGAATATACAAAGTAAAGTGATTCAGTACAGTCTCTTTTTCTTTTTTTCCATTCATGCTTTTTCTTACCTCCTTTAAGTTATTACTTTAATTAAAATTAATTTGAGAAACTGAATTACTTCATCTCTTACAGTTCAATTCTATTTTTGCCTTATTTCAAAGAATTACTTTAATTTTAGGAGAGAGAAAGATCATAAAAAGAGGTAAGTGTGACTGCTTCTTTTCACAGAGAAAGTAAAAAAAAATAATAAAATCTTATAATGGATCTCTGGATTAAGACAGGCTCATTTTAAAATGTCTCCTTAGACTGCAAGAGTATTTATATAAAGTAATTCAGACATCTTTATGTAATGCAATAATTTAGCTAAAATTAACATTTATACGATGATAGAAGGATATATACTCTTTGGTTTTTTGGCTTTGATTTTTTTTAGATACCTATTCTGTAAATATACAGACTCGCCTGAGTGGGAGAATTTTATTGCCTGCATTTAAGGGATTTCATCTTCCACATATCTTCAGTTAGAGTGAAACAGAAGTCATTGCTAACTTTTCAGTTTCAAGAGAGATGAACCAGACATTGTCCTAGCACTTTGCAGATGGTCACCAAAAAGATACACTGGCATAGAGGAGCAGTACATCCCAAGACAAAAGCTTAGTTTGCAAATAGGATGGGGGCATAAAAATAAATGTTTTAAATAGCATTCAGCTGTATCTTTGTTGTATTGATTAGTCATACAAAATAACCATAGCAAAAATGCATCAGTGCAATGGGTAAACTGAACTTGAGTTGAAAGAAAACTCAGGTTATAGTTGATGATGTACAACAGTTTCATGGAAGAATGAACAGTCCAGGAATCTGAGAAACAAGTGGAGCGTAAGGCACATCTTAGAAATATCTTTCCTGACATTGCTGGAGTAAGATGATCAGCAGCACTGTTTCTGGCAAATCTTTTGCAGGGTTTCAATGAGAAAAACCAGGCAAGTCTATGTCTGTTTGTTCTAAAGACAGTGTATTTACTGCAGCTGAAAACTCTGACTTAGAGTAACTTGCTTTCCTGCCTCCTGGGCTTTGTTATTGATATCTCAGAGCTCATTCCCACATTAACTTGTTTCAAGCATTTCAATAAAAACAAAAATTATGCCTCATGGCTGAAGAGCTCTAGCTCTAACAGTTGTATTTCCCAGCTTTTCTAGTTCATGATAGAAAGTCAGATCCTTAAAAGAACTCCCTATCTTCAAAATGTTTCAACATTTAAACCCAACCTCCCCAGACCCTTATGTATTTCACTTAGCCTGGAGAAGAGAAGACAGGGGGAGACCTTATAGCAGCCTACCAGTACCTGAAGGGGGCCTGCAGAAAAGCTGGGGAAGGACTGTTTGCGAAGGCAATGTCAAGCTAAAACAAGGGACAATTTTTAATTAGAGCAGGTAGGTTTAGGTTAGACATCAGAAAGAAGTTCTTCACCATGAGGGTGGTGAGGCACTGAAACACCCAGAGAGGTGGTGGAAGCCCTATCCCTAGAAATATTAAAGACCAGGCTTGATGAGGCACTGATCTACCTGATCTAATTCAAGATATCCCTGCTTACTGCAGAGGGTTGTACTAGATGACTTTTAAAAATCACTTCCAGCTCAAGTGATTCTATAATCTATGAAATGAAATAATTAACAGTAGTCACAAGTTTGCTGGATGACTGCACGTCACTCCATGTAAAACTAACTCCCTTCTTTGGGAGGGATTTACCTGAAACTGATACAGGAAGAATATTAAATATTAAATGTTAAAAAACCCCAACACTCTCCAAACAAGGCTCTACTGCCCATTTCCAGCCTTTGCAAGTCTCTTTTGAGAGAAATGCATTGCTTATCTAACCCATCAACAAGATGTTTGCCGTTTTTCACAGATTCAATTAGGTTTTGATAGATTCATCAGTTTTCATCTAAATTATTTTTGGTGAATCCTAATTGGCTCCCACTGTGGCTTGGCAGCCACATAACTGATCATATGCCTATTTAATCCACTCATGGGATATTTAACAAATTGTTAGCTATTTCAGTGTGCACTGAAGTGTAGCTCTACCAATTCTTTTTTCCTGTCATGCTACTGGGGCTATTATGACAGCCCATTATGTGATTTATTTTGTGAAATAAATGTGAAGTGTTGCAAAAACAACAATACATCATAATCTTCACCCAAAGTATAATGAGGTCAAGAGGCATCTCTAAGCTTGTACATGCAGAACACTAATACCTTTCTTTCCATTCTGTGGCCAGTAGTTTGCCTTTTCTGATGTTAATGCACTAAGACATATTGCAGTGAAATAGTTATGCAATAATTCATTTTATCCTTCTCAAATAAGTACTTAATTGGTTAAGAGAAAAAAGTAATAGGCCTATTTATCAGATGTTTAGGCTTGTCTGCCTGGGGAAATAGCCTGGAATAGTTATTGCATACTAACTCTTCAAGTGGACATTTTTAATTCATAGCCAAAGCATCTCTGTGTGTTCAGTTTAATCCATACAGGGAATGGGTGCAGACTGGATGTTGCAGTTCAAATTCATGGCCTAAATTTATTCTCAGTAACTCCCACACAGACAAATTGTTAATGAAAGCAATTTAAGGAGTTGAGCAAAACAGTAGTAAAGCTTAGTTCTTCCTTTGTGCAGTAAAGTTCTCACCCTCCTCCCCATAATGCCACTTGTTAGGCAGGACTAGATGAGATATCTTGGAAGCGTGGACAGACATTTCAAATAGAGTACCTGAAGGTCTGTGTGCTCCCTCTTTCCCAACAGCCCAATTTATTTAGCTTAGGTGATGTTGAACCTTCTCTAGTGTTTTTGTTTTTTGGGGATTTTTTCGTGTGATGTAGACAAAAGTAGACATAATGGTGTTTTATGTTCCCTCTCCTTGCACAGAAGCTGAACTGGTGAATGCAAAGGTTTCCGGTCAGGCCTGCCAATGTGAAATGCTGTTTCTGTCTATAATAAAATATTAGGGTAATTATTCCTATAAAACAGTGTGAAATTTTGAAAAACGAATGTGATAAGATGTGGAGTGGCCCACCCAGTTCACTCAATATGAGATTTTAAAAATACATAATTCAGACATCAGGAAAAAAACCCACAAAGTAGAGCTAGTCCAGCAACCTACCCAAAGTAGCATTAAACTGTGTTATAATTCACAAACCATGGGAGACATATACCACCTTCTGCATATCCAAAGTTAACAGGTACTAGTAAGTGAATACACAGTGAGTGCTGTAAACCGCTGCCAGATCAAACCATTAGGAATGACAGACCCCAGTAGATAAAGTCATGATGGCAAGGTCAGTGGGATGTGAAACTTGGCTAATGATGTCATGCCCTTGTCAGCTTGCATTGGCTAAACTTGTCCAGGTTTACCAGCAAGCCCTATGGCTTAGTGAACACTACTAAAAAGGAAATCTCAACCTGAAATGGGTCAGAATGAGCAGAATATAAGTGCCTGTGCTGCAAAAACTCTTGGTGAAAGCCTGGCACTGTTGAAGTAAACGTAAGCTTAGCCAGTGACCTCAGTGAGGTCAGAATTTTTGCCCCTTGGCTTCTTCAGTTATGACATTCAATTAAACCCCTTTCCTTATATTGTGCAGATTGGTTTCCACTGCATGTCATAAGACATTTGTAGATTGTGAACTGTGTGGCAGGGAACTATGTCTCATTAAAGACCTGTACAGATCCCAGGTTAATGGGATGCTGGTTCTTTCAGGGCCACCCCACACAGCCTGAAGAACAAAGCAATAAAAGAAATCTCATCCGCAGGGTAAGAATCATCATGCTCTACAAATTAACTAACATTAATCATTCAAAACTGATGATTAATGGCAGAGTGGCATGGCTGAGTCTGGAGGGAGCCACAACCAGCTTTCTCCTGTCAAAAAACATTACAATGAGCAGGGGCTTGGCAAGAGACATCTTCCAGGCCAGACCAAGCTGCTCTGAGAGCTGTTTCTTCAGGAGCTAGACCAAGATTTCCAAAGGATAAAAGGGGCACTAAAAGAGGGGCTGGACAACAAGCAAGTATGAAAGGCTTACATCTAAGACAGAGATCAGTGATGCACTCCATGCTTCCAATAAACAACTGACCTTGAAGTCTCCTGCTACCTTGCACCACATGCTTCCAACAAATAACTGCCCTTGCTACCTTGCAGGTATGATGACTGCATTTTTTTACCAGTTCATTTGGTTTTGAATCAACACTCAAATGTGGGCTTGAGCTAGTTCCTTCAAAATGGTTTTGTTTGTTGTAGAGGTTTGTTTTTTCCACTACTAGGCAAAGGCATCGCTAGGTTTAACAACTGAGCAAAGCAGAAGATGCTCCTCCACAGCCAGACTTACAAAGGCAGAGGAGCAGACACACTCGCCAGCAAGCAGCATACAGACCACACAGAACAATCTTCGAAATGTACAGGTCGAATCTTCCCCCTCATCTTTTCCCAGAAGCACAGGTCTACAGAGCACTGCTCTGCAGATATAAGGGCAGAAGAATGGAAACAGTAGTGACAGTATACTTCAGGGGCTTCTTTTCTCAGTTGTTTCAAATCATACTCCTAAACTTCCCCAAATTTATTTTTAGAAACATCTTGACTCAAGAAACTTAAAGTCCCACAGAATCCCAATGGATAGTCACAAGCAAACAGTCAGAAATCTCATTCTAACATTCAGCTCCATTACTAAGTTCCAACACTGTTTAGATGTTGTTAAACTGCAAAAATACAATTGCTTAATTGCAAACCTGAATAAGTAATAAAATTGTAGTTCATTATTTACATTAAAAGCACACTTTTTTTAAAAAAAGCTTATTTTCTCTTTCTAATAAAGTAAATAAAACCAGAGGGGAGGAGACAGAATTAACTAAATATGTAAGGGCTGAAAACTTAGATATATTTATGCAAGCAAAACTAAAGAATCATTATGAGATTTTTTAGAAGTACCCAATGGGCTAGATATATTAAGTCTACTAATGCCAATGAGGGTTTTACAGTCTAACTGCAAAAAGAACAGTAGTCTTAAAGATAAGGGAAGAGTATTATTACTATCAGTGCCAGAAAACATTAAGGTAGGTGATATAACAGCAAATGAAATCAGACAGACAAGTACCTAAGAACAAGAGGGTTTCAGAGGAGAACCATATATTCAACAAAAATGTATGTCATTAAAAATCCTCAAAGTGCACAGTATGTCCAATAAAAGTCCTTCAAGAGACACTTGGAGGAATATAATGACCTCTACAAATAGTTAGAATTAGATAGGAATTTGATAGGAATAATAATCCTCTTGTGAGGAGGCAGGAATAAAAAAAAAAAAAAAGAAAAAAAATCCAACCTAATCACCAAGTGAAAAAATAGCATAAAATAAAAAGCAACAAGCATGTGGTATTGCCACAGCCTTCTGGATTGTCCACAGGACATTGTGAAGTTCTTGGAACCAAAATGTGAAGTTCCTTCAGCAAAATGCAAAGACTTGTATTTTGCTATTGACTTAAATTTCTTCCAGTTGCTTTGTGAGTACAGATAAGCCTCCAAAGCCAAAAATAATGAGGAAGGCAACACATTTCAACCAGATAGCTAAGTTCAGTAAAGTTTGAATGATTGTGAATAGGCAAAAGCAAAGGAAATTCTGGGAAGCTGCTTATATTGTTAAAACAGAAAGAAGAAATTTCCTTTCATTTCGCAGCACCCTCTATATCAAAGGCTGGTCAGAGTAATAAAGTCAGAAATATCAAAATGCATGAACTGACAAAGGAGATTTGACCTCAAAATAGCCATTCTGACCATGCACTGGGCAAGTTCAAGAACCAGTAGCAAATGGAGGGATGAAAAAGGACAAAAAAATTGGCATAAGCATAAAGTCAGCTGCAAGTCATTCACAAGCAGATAAATAAAACTATTCTGATGCCTTTCCATTAAAGTAAATGAAGAGGACACTAAAATAATGCTTTGTGCATTTTAAATTAAAATTCACTTTCCATCCGGAAGCAACTTGGCACAGACACAAGGAAAAAGTTTCATTTTCCAGTATGTAATAACATGTTAGAGAGACCATAAAAATGTTGTTATATAAGAAGGCAGGTTATGGTATATAACTACTGAAATAAATATGTATGTAGAGCCAAAATTGTAACAAATTTGGCATACAGGTATATTCCATTGCAAATCCATGCATGTGCACGATTAAAGAAACCAATAAGAAATTTCCTTTTTTTACTGTAGTACAAATACAGAAAAAGATCAAAATGAATGCCTTCAGCAAAGTTCTCTTGTTCTGGTTTCAGGCAAGTAAAAGAAGAGTCTGAAGAACAGTTTTCATAAAGCGTAAAAAACCTCATAATTAATAATTTCTTCAAACACACCAGGAGAAGGAAGCTAGAGAGTTTGTAGGCCCACTAATGGATCAAAGTACAAAAGGAGCTCTCAGAGAAGATAAAGTAGAAGAGGAAAATTAAATTATTTTTTGCAACCTTGAAGAAATTTGTGGAAATTTCTGTGCTGGAATCCTTCTACATACATCAGAGGAACTCTCTCAGAGTGAGGAATCCATAGAAGAAATTGTCAAGATTAAGGTAACAAATTGTTGGAACCAGATTATTTAAAAGCTGACCTACTAAAAGAAGCTGTAAGGTATTTAGAAATGCCGTGGCACTGCAGGAAATGGAGGACAGCAAACATGATGATGAATTTTTAACATCTTCAAACTGTTTCTGGAGAGCTCTGTCTAGGAGGCTGTAGCATCTATTTGTTTGACAACTACATTGGGAGAAATGGTAGGAAATAAATCAGGGGATACTGGGAAAGTGTGGTACCCTAGAAAAGCAGCTTTTCAGAATGGGGAGCCTTCCCTTGCAAACCAAGCAGAGTTCTTTTGAGGGCATCAAAAAAGACAAGAAGTAAGAATGCAGATACAACAAAAAGGAAAAAGGTGGCTGTGCTAGGTTTGCTAAATGCCCAGTGTCCTTTGTCCAAAAGTGAACTCCTGGCAAATAGAAAATTCTGGCTGATGAGTATTCTTAGTGCCTCTATCATTTCAACTTTCAGGAATTCCTCAGGCAGAATTTAATAAATCTCAATGGATTTAAACTAGAGCAGGGCAGGATTAGATTAGACATTAGAAAGAAGTTCTTCCCCATGAGGGTGATGAAACACTGGAACAGGTTGCCCCAAGGGTGGAGGTCCCATCCCCAGAGGCATTCAAGGCCAGCCTTGATGAGGCTCTCAGCAATCTGATCTGGTACAGAACGTCCCTGCTTACTGCAGGGAGGGTTTAACTAGATGACCTTGGAAGGTCCTTTCCAGTTCTATGATTTGGTATCTGTGAACTAGCCCAGCCCGCAAAAACATTATTCACATTATGTGTGGCAATGAATTTTGAAACTTAGCTACATGTTGCTTGAAAAAATCACTGTGCTTTTTTTGTTCCAAGCATGACATTGAGCCGTGTCCTTCAGCATCCTCTAGTTCATATACAAAAGATAACAAATGAGCAATTCCCATCCCCTCCTGTATCTACTAATTGATATTTAATATCCTAGGATTCCCAAAAGGCATTTGACAATATCCTTCACCAAAAGGTCTTCCTAAACATGTCTTGCCACAACATAGGAAAAGATCTCATCTTAATGATACATAAGTAGTTTCAAGAAGTAAGAAACAACCAATGTTCTGAATGCAGGGAAGGCATCAGCACAGTACTGGGGTATGTGATAGGTCTGCCCTCTTCAACACACTTCTAAATTACCTGGAAAAGGAGGTGAACAGTAAAATGGCAATGTGTTCCATTGATAAGAATAAATTCCTTGTAATCATCACCCAAAAAAAAGCAACAAGAACTGAGTGACAGATGAAAGTCAAAGTAGATAAGGGTAAAGTAGCATGCATGAGAAAAACAGCCCTAGCTTCACATGAATAGTGAGTCTTTAAATTAGAATTATCATTTAAGAATGAGATCTTGGAAATATAATAGATAGTCTACAAAAGTGTCAGCTCAGTGCTCAGAAGTAATAAAAAAAGCAAATTAAATGTTAGGAGCTAGTAGAAAGGAAAAGAGAAAAAGGGAGAGAAGATCAGCTACACCTTGAGTACTATGGGCAGTTCTGGTTCACCCATCTCCAAAGTATCTAGCAATTCTGAAAAAAGGACTCAGAGGTGGAATATCAGGGCAACAAAGGTATAAAATACCTTCTGCATCAGAAATTATTAAAAATATTAGGCTTTTTCAGTATGAAAAGAGATGACTGAACAAAGCCATAAAGAAGCTTTTGAAACCACATGTCTATGAGCAATGTAAATAAGAACATTGTGTTCATTCTTATACATGAACCTGGATGTATCAAAGGAAACTGGAAAATTATATATTCAAAATCAACAGAAGAAATAAAACACAATCAGCTGTAAAATGTCTTTCCAGAGGCTTTTGCCAGAGTTTCATAAAACCAATAGTGAAATCAGCATAAGAAAAGTCCATGCAGGACTGTCCATTACATAGGAGGACAAAACATACAGCCTAGAAGAACAGGTCACCAGAGGTTGCCATACTAAGCCAGGAAAAGGTTTTACAGCTGTAAATCTTTGTATTCCTCCCAGTGTGGTAACAATTAGCTTCTATAACAGAGAGAATAATTAATATTTTATCTGTGCAGACTTAGACTTATTGCATGCCTCATCAATATACTTCATCTACTAAATTTTAAGATATTTTCAAATTTTTTTTCTTCAAATTCTAGTAAATTAAACATTTTTACTGTCAGGCAACGAGCATAGAACCCCACCAGATTATGAAAATGATATTGAAGTTTCTCACTTGAAAGCTACAATATCAGCTTTGAAAGACATAAATGCAACTTACCAACAAATTGAGCAGTGGGAGCAGTGCTTCAACAGGAGGTGTAACCACACCACATCTTCCTGGCAATTAAAAATTGCCACAAGCATACAAAATCAGTTTCACTCACAACACCATTCAGTTTTAACTACAACAAATAACTAAGATGGTAGTTTAAGTTTTGGTTAGCTGCCACTTACAGAGCTTGCTTTCTGCTTAGTTTTAGCTGAACTACAGCTGAACATGCTCAGTCTGTTTATCCCATCAGTGGGAAAAGACAGTCCACCTGGCTTGGTTTGGAAATTAAGGGAACCTGTGCTAAAGCATCTTGATAGTATTTTAACAAACCTCTCAAACAGGAGATTAAGAATTCAAGCAATTAGTGGATCAGAACTGCAGCACATAAAGTCTCACAGCAAAATAAAAAATAAATCACTTGTGTCCTATGCCAGATAATAGAAAAACATTCTGCAAATTGTTCTGATATTATTCTGAACTTGCATTTTATTCTGTGAACTTATGTTAAACTGTGACCCTCTGCTTAGCTATTTGCAAATAGGAAGACTGTCACATTATATCATTATAAAATACAGCCACATTTATGCTCCAATTTTAGTCTGTGTTCCTCTGGCAAGGAAGACTAAATACGAGTTACCTTTAATTGAAGTGACTCCACAGAATATTAATGAACCCTTGATTGAGTTTGGACATTTTTGTAATTCCAATGTTCTTTTGCTGACACAAAGTCAAGATGACATCTGACCTCCTCTAATAACCCTTTGTTCAATGGAAGGAAACATACAGGGAATTGTATTATTTTTAAAAATTACAAAGATTGTTTCACTTGTCTGGAGACTGACAGAAAGTGACAGGAAAAAACAGGAGTGAGAAAAGTCATCATGTTTTTGTGTTCACATTTTGCCTGCTTGGTAGCATGTTTTTCTCTGAGAGCCTGGACTATGTTTGCCTTATAAAACAGAAACATGTTTCCTCATTTCTGCAGTGGCATAAAGGTGGCCTTGCTTTCTTCATGAGACAGACTTCACAATGAACAGATGCAGAAACTGTGTAGGTTTTCCAGCACAGCATTTTCTGTTTACCACTTGGTAGATTTTGTTTTCAACAGAAATGGAGTCATTAGGCCCAATACTGCCCCTTGCACCTTCTGCAGTAATGGACACTCAGGTGGAGCAGAGCAGGACTTGTGCCCTCAACTTTGCTCAGTGAATTATTCTCCCTAGTTCTTAAGTCAATAGCCTTGCCTGCAGTGGATGGTATCTACAGCCAAAACACAGAAGTCAGGCACCCAGCAGAGGGATGCAAGCTGGTGACAGCAGAGTTGGCTAGGGAGTATCTTCCATACATAAGCAACATCCTGCAGCTTTCTTTCAGTCTTTGAACAAAATAAATATTCACATTACTAGAGAACAGCCCTTAAATGTCATTTGGAGAATTTCAAAATAGAGCAATGTTATAAAAAAGGTTTCTCTTTGGTTTAGTAATTTCAAATCAAAGTTTGAGAGAAGAACAATTTTTAAAATTAAATGGTGAACAAAAGCAAAGTGTTTTCTGCCAATATTTCTACTCTTTCAAATGCTGTTTGGAAAGGAACAATGAAATGGGCATGGGCTAGGAATGCAGTTGAGAAGGCTTAAACACATCTGAATAAACAAGAGTTGACACAAAATCTTCACTCAATTTTGTAACCAAAGCATTGCAGATTCAGAAAGCTGAGATCTTTTTCATGTCCTTGTATTTCCCTGTTTTATCTGGAAGTAGAAGTCACAAAAAAATCCCAGACAGATGCTATTTCACTTCCCCGCAATTACAGGACAAGTGAATCTTTGAGGAAAAGCCTGCCTCTCCAACTGCCAGCTACTGATGAGACAGGCAGAGAAGCTCCTTTGAGATTTTATTACATATCCAATGTAGAATTTAAGTGGCTGCATATTACGCACAGGATTTCTGCTATCACAATAGTCTCAGCTACAAAAGACAAAAAAAAAAAGACAAACAATTTATCTTTTCCAGCCTTTTCTTCAAGTTTTGAAACATAGCAATGTGGAACATGCAAAATGTTTTGCTTCCTTACAGAACAAGTCATCATTTGCACTGAAATAAGCAGAGTATTCAACATTTTACCATCAGAAAAGTATCCTAGAGCAAGGTATCCCAATGTATCTCAATAGAAAGTCATTCTCAGGTCAGCAGAGGACAAACTGGCTGTTGTTCCAGGCTCAGCTGTGCACAGGCCCTAATAAACATCTGCAATGTACTGCAGGTAATTAAATGTTGAGGGGCTCATTTTCGAGAGCAAAGACTACTAATTCTGTGCCTTGAAAACACACTCATAACAATGACAGAGCTGTTTTTAGTTCCTGCTTTGCTTTATCATGAAGTGCAAGGTTGTATCCCAGTTCAATTGATTAAGTGCGGATTGCCCCAGTAGACAGATTTGATTATGCTGCAAGCATGAGCTTGGAGAGAGTAATCAGTAGTTTCATCCTTCTTCTGCATCTCCAGTTCCACATTTAGATTATGAGCAGAGCCTTTCAGGTTTCTTAATTTATTTTTAGAAGATATCACAGATCCACAGCTGCTTGGCAGCAGACACAGAAGAAGATGCATTTGTGAAACATATTGAGCCCTTAATTATTGAGGCATTTCTTGTTTTGGTGACCTCCATCCTTGTTCAACTTATCTGTAGCCACAGTCAGCAATAGCTGTGGAAGAAAAGGAGCAAAGGCAGCTAAACTGTTTAGGCAGCAGCATTAATGCTGACTTTGATTGCTTTCTTCACCTATTCACTGCTTTCTATTTAAAATTGTCAGGTGGCTGGCAAAGCACTCAGGAAAGTTTACATTTATCCAGTCATGATTTTCAGAATACAAGGGGTTTGTGTCCTTGACTTCTATTCTTCTGCCAGGGACATCCACACAAAATCAGGTTCTAAACTGCATGCTAACCTGATGTTAATGAGAGATAAGACACTAATATCCAGGCTAGCCCTATGGGAAATATTTCAGTGGTTAGGGCCCAGTAATCCACAACACATATGCAGTTTAAAATGGTAAAATAAAAACCAAAGAATTTAAATACTTGTATAAGGGTAGTATGATGATATGTAGCCTCCAAAAAGGACCAAATGTTTGGTGGGGAGAACTGCTGACCAGTATGCAATATGCATAACTAATATGTCATTTCCTAACCTCACTAAATTTACTTACATGCCACAGCTGGACTGACAAATTGAAATACATTTCTTAGGGTATTACAGGAGTGCATTGCTTTCTGCCAGTATTTTCGTCCAACCCATTTGGGGCTTTGAGTGCAGAACTATGGGTCATTTCCATATTTCTTGGGCATATTTCCTATCTGACCAGCAGCAGTGATCCATCTTGCCAGAGCTGTAGCCTCAAGAGAAATATCTTCTAGGTTTTGATCACCTACATTCATGTGAAAACCTCTCTGTAACGATTGCTTTAAATCAAGAGGTATGTATTTATTTCAGAAATAGCTTCCCTGAAGCTGCTTTGTCTTTATGGAAAACATCAGTTGGAAATCACAGGTCTGAATATTACTAAAAGCATTCTTGTTTAAAAAAGACATGTCAGCAATGTGCCACAGTCCTAATTACTGCAGAGAAATTAGCAAATAACTGCATGCAAATAAATGAAGCTAATCAAAGTTATTAGCACATTTTGCTAGTCAATCATTTCAATTGCTTTAGGCAACATTACAGCATTGATATCAGAGAATCAGCTATAAAAGGATAATAACAAAACTTTATTATGTGAGAATCCAGCATTTATACAAACATTGAAAATCTGGTACTGAACCAGCTAACCCACTCAGAATCAAATTGGAATGGCTCTTGTAATCCATATTACCATTATTATGTGAATTTTATATACAAAGTGGGGTTGGCAGTCAAATTTATCCTTTTTTTCAGTTTCTTCTAGAAGCGTGCCCACTCAATTGAAAGACATTTCTGTGCTGGGTTTTTGCTTCAGGCTGTGTTTATTATTGGGGCTTTCTTTTTTGGGGTGTTTCTACCACTTCAGGGACCAGGAATCAGAGAAATATATCGTTTTACCAGTGTTAAAAATCCTGACCGGAAAAGAGACAAATCTGGCATTGCCATGTTCTGATAGAATGGCTGACTCCTATTTATGAACTGCACTTCTTCTGCCCTGTGATGAATCTTCACTGTTTTTGCCATATTTTAACTTCTGGGTAAAAGAAAACCCACTGTTTGTTCTTGTTGGGTGGAGTTTTCAAATTTCTGTGCACAGTTTCCAAATATTTCCTTTCCTCTGTTCTTGCTTAAGCTGCTCCAGTGACTGGGAGGGCACTGTCCCCTTGGCATGACTCACAGGCTCCAGGACCCCGCTAAAGGCAGATTTGTCTTCCACTGGGTGTTCTGGGCTCGGCTGCTTCCCAATGCTGGAGTGGAGATGACTCAAAGGCCAAAGAAAGGAAAGAGGAACAAGGATCCTGGGAAGGCTGAGACTTAATGAGGAGAAAAGAATATTGTCCGCCCAAATGGACTGGGGCTCAGCCAGATGGAAAACAGAGGCTGGCTCTGTGGCAAAAAGCACCGTGGAGAAAGGATATGACTAACTGGTTAGGGAGGGATAACTGGGAGTTGAGGAAAGCAAGAGCCAGCTGCAGAAGCTGAGCTGGGGTGAGGCAAGATGGCAGCTCTCTGCTGGGAGGGGCTCTGTGAGCAGGGGCAGCAGCATCAGTGGGGCTAGTAGGGGACAGGCAGGCACAGGGCCAGGACCCTCATCAGCTTTCACAGGAGAAACACATGGCACCTCAGAACTGTTTACATGTCACTGGTTCACTATCGGAGCCTCTGGAGTCTCATCCCAGGAGATGAGTGAAGAGTGATGAAGAGTGCAAAGAGTGGATTTCAATCAATGCCAGTGTGCTGGCATGGTGAGCACAGATGCCTGAATGTTAATCTTGCAGATACTTGCTTATTCACATCACCACAAATACTTGCTTGCATAATTGCTCACAAGGGATTCACTCTCCCCATTTGTATGACCAGGTTCTTGGTGACCACAGTTCAAGGTAATGCCTGCAGGATGTAACATACATACTTAAAAAGTAGATAAAAATGCATTGTCTTCAAATCTTTATTACAATTCTCAAGCACATGCATACACAGCCATTATTTTAGGACAGTCTGTCTCATTATGTCAATACTAGTAAATTAAACAGTTCAAGGGAGCATTCCCAGGCACTGGCCCTGCCAGAATTGCCTCCATCTCAATGCTGTACCAGCTCCTACTCTATCAAATCCTCCCCCGAGTAATTCTGGGAGTTAGCACAGCCCATGTTCCTTCCCATCAGACAGGTCAGATGTGACACCTTAACCCAAGGCCTAAAGGGAATTTTGCAGAGATGTGGACCATTTCATGGCAGCTGCCCTCTGTGCCTGGGAACCATCCTGGGCACATTTGCCTGAAGAGTGCAGGCACAGCCTTTATATGACACTGCAGTCAACTTTCTATTGCCCATTCCTCATTAAAAGTGGGGGGGAGGGTGTTATTTTGGTTTATTTTTATTATATGGTAAGTTTCATAACTGAAACAATTTGACTTGTTGATTTTTCTCAGATTTGTCAAGCCCTACTTAAGCTCCTAGAAGCAAGTTCTGAATGATCACCTCAGAAAATTCTTACAAGCATGTACTGTGTCAGTGGTGAATTGTACACCTCCAGAATGATGTCATCCTCAGAGTAGCAAATGTGTTGTCATAATGCTTTCTCTTATTTCCAATATTTGTTTAAATAATTAGAATAATTGCAAAAATTGTGACGTTCACTTTATCTTTGTATATTGGACCTCCTATGCAGGACTCAGGTCCACACTCAGTGGATCCTCATTCATTTGTGAGAACTCAGAATTCATTCATTCATTTGAGATCAGCCTCTATAATGATCCTCCACTTTTTTTCAATGGATCACAACTTGAGATATTGAAACACTGGAATATTGAACATTGCTTCTCACCAAGGAAATGAGAAAGATTCCATTTGTAGTTTATAGATTATAAATGACAGAGTCACCACTGTTTTTATAGTCTGCAGAGTCACTACGTAAATACACAGTGGAATGTTTCTAATATTGCAGACATGGAACAACCAGATTCTTCTTGATATCAAAGCATTTCCTTCCCGTGACGTTTTGTTATTTATTTTACCTCATTATTCTCTTCATGAAATTTTCATTTGCTGCTGGATTATGAAGACTGATTGAGCGTGTCAACAATTTTTTTACCATTCAGTGGTATTTTCTCTTTTAATTCATCAGACTTTTAAGAAAAATCTTTTTCTCTATTTGTCTTGGCTTGTCAATCTAAAGAAGCAGAAATCACAAGTTAAAAACAAATTGCCCAACAGAAGAATCAGGAAATGTGGGAAAACTACAGAAAATTTGTAAAATTAAAAAAAAAAAGCTTAGATATTATATGAGATGTGATGATAATTGTATGTTGGGTCCTTATTTTTTTTTTATTTCTTCTCTTTCTAGACAAACTTAATAGTTCATATATACTTTTATAGCAGATTGACAGGGCGCATTTAAATTCTAAATAATTGCCTTGCACACCTAGAAAAATAATACAGTAAAATAAGAGTAGAGTAGCTACTCAGAGTGTTTTGAAAGCCTTGAAAAAGAGAATTATTTACTGTGATTGCCAGATTAAGGTAATTACTGTAATGGTCCACCACTCCCATATATGTCAAAGAAATGTGTATTTTTATATCAAGCTAAATAACTGCATAGGCTATTAGGATCATTTTATGATACTGCTCTAGCTGAGACAACATCTCACAACAATTAAGATCTGCATGTCTAATAATGATCTCCTTTGTTTAATACATATTTTAGGTGATTTGTGCAGCCTTCCTGTTTCCTAATGCAGATTAGTGGCAATCTGATTGTTTTAGTAGAGAGGATATTCTCCATAGTGTTGCTTGTGCAGGCTGTGCAATGTTACCCACTAAGTGTTTGCTATATGGGGCACTAAAACACAGATTTATGTCACATCTTTAGAGGTGGTAGTTGGCTGCAGTTGCTATTATAACATTTCAATTTTTGTATAATACACAGTAAACCTCCCTGGAGAATGGTTTTATACTCTTTTAATGTACTCCATATGCTGAAAGAAATAGGTTGAGATTAAGGGTCGTTTAAAGTAGGTGTTTTCTAAACTTCTTGTTTTTGTTGGGAAACCCCAAAGGCCTGTGACAGCCTGGTGTTAGTGTCACATCCCAGCTTCTGGAGCTGGCTGCCATCTCTCTTCTCCATCACCTGCAGATCTCAGGGGTTATGTGAGCCAAAAACAATGAAGAGTCACTGCCCAGCCTCATGTGGATCACAGTTTCTTATGTCTCTGCCCTCTCTTTCCCCCTTTCCCAGCTATTTGTTCTCATGTTCTCTCTTCTGTTCTTCCTCTTATTCTGGCATATTTTCATATACTCCACACAAATATTGACCTATGCCATCTTTCTTACCCTGAGATCTGCAATTTCTGTCTCAATTTTCCTGTAATTTAAGAACGTGCTTAGCAATACAGTAATATAAATAATATCTTTGAATTTTTTGGAGGAGAGAAGCTAAACAAAACTGCAGCAATAGATGGCTTCAGTATCTCAGTGATGGACTTCATAAAATCAACAGATGGTCAATACATCTTTACACAGGAAAATTGCATTCCTATGTAGGGCTGATAAAGAAACATGTATCAAACTATTAAAGCTCATGCAGGTGACCATATGTAATTTACAGACCAGGGACAGTAGCAAAGAGTTTTGTAAGGCAGGTTTTGTTCTCCAAAGAAGGGAAATACCTGTGCTAATGGAGCACTCTGGTTAAGAGTGAAATCAGCAAGGCATATCCCAAGAAGCAGAACAATATACCACTCTCCAGACCTGGAAGAATCAGTGTAATCTCTAACCCTGCCACATAAATACAGTTTTTAATTCCCCACACAATAAACATTTGTTGGCTGACATTGCAAAGGCTACACTGTAGTGCTGTGGAGTAGGGCCTGTCTATGTCAGCAAACAGAGACACTAATCTACAGTAGGAAACTTGGAAGTTGCACAAAAGTACCTAGTATTATATGCTATACAAAGTAATGCAGTGATGGCCACTGGCAATGCTGGAAGTAGCATGATCCAAGGACAAAGAGCATCCTGGCTGCAGCAACCCAGAAACCTCAGGGCTTAGACACCAAAAATTTTGAAGAACCAAAATTGAAAAAGGCAATAGTCAGTTCATGTGGTGACTGGGACATGATTAAAGATTTCTACACAGGCCCAGCTAGTGCAGTTCTGAGTTGAGCAACTGGCAGCTCATCAGACAGAGCTGGGAGAAAGACAGAGAGTGCCAAAGCTGACTCAAGATTTCTGCCTGGAGAATGGAGTAGAAGGTTGATTTAAAGGAAATAAGTACACTGTTGTGGAGAAAATGATCAAAAACCTGTTTAACTTAGGAGAATGATCCTTCCAGAAGTTAGCAAGGTTCAGGTGTAGCCTAGAAAGTGATGCAGTGAAGAGCAGAGGGAAGGCGTAAGAGAGGCACAACTACGCTGTTCAAGACACAGTTGCAGCAATATTTCTGGAGACCGCTCTGAGCAAATTAAATTTTAATAACATTCCCAGAGACAATGATCCTCAGTGAAAAAACCTGGGTGTAACTCACTTAGGAATAAATGTGTGAATAAATGAATGTTCCAGGAAGAAACTACATTAACACCAGTATTAACATACATGAAATTTGTCAAGTTAAAGATCTCAGTATTACTGGTTTCACCATATGTTTGTAATTTTTTTTTCTTGCAGAGCAGCTGTTTTTCCTAAGATTTTCAGGTCATGCCCCTATTGTCTAACCATGACTAGCAACATTAAAACATTTCACAAACAAAGTCTGAAAGCTATTTCTTAACAAGATGCATATTATTTTGCTTCTTTCTCTTTGTTCTTCAGATACAATTCAGAAAAGAGTGTGGACTCCCTTTAGGATATCAATCCCTCTTTAAACAATTAGGCTTCCATTTTGGTTTTTTGGGAGTTTAATCACTTTGTTCAGAATGTGACTGTGACCTGATCATTATCAAAGTTCTGCCAGCAAAGTGTATATAGAGAAGAAAAGGGTTACAGTGGGTGTTGCTGCTGAGGCATTGCTGGGAAGGGCACAAGCCTTTCTAAACTATGTGGGCTTTTGGCTTCTGCAGTTAATAAGCAGGGATCTGACAGGCTGCTCTTTCTCTCTGTTCAAGAAGCTGATGTAAATTATCACCAGGGACTTGGAAGAAAACATGAAGTTTGTCCTGCAGGTGAGAGAAAATGGTGATCAATGAAGAATGGGGGAAGATAAGTAATGCAAAGTGAGCAAAGTGGATCGATTTGTAAAGCAGGTGGTGTCAGGCAACACAGTCTGAATATTACCAAAGCAAGATTATACATCTAGAAATAAAAACGCAGCTTGTATTATGCATTAAGAGTCCCTGAAAAATAATTGCCCAGCAGGAAACATTGTGTATAACAGATTGAACATGAGTTCCCACTGATACACTGTCATCTGAAGTGCCACTATGATTGGTGGATTGACAAATACATGCTTACATACCTATGAGTCTGTGTGAGTCTTTGGTATGACTATAAATTTTATTCCTTGTTTAGACACATTTAGAAGGTCTGTGCAGTCCTCCCCAATAGAAGTTACTTGGTGGCTACTATCCAGCAATTGTGCTGCATCTAAAAGGTCTGAGCATAGGCCATGTATGACAAATTTCATTAGCTCATCCTTTGGAAATGACAGTTCCCTGCCCTGCAAATGTGTGTGGGACTGATGGACACCTGAAATGACAGAGCTGACAAAGACAAGTGTGGTATCCTACACAGCCATCAGCAGACATCCTGGAGCTGCTCACCTGCACTGAGCTAGGACAGCAGTAACAACCCTGCCACAGGCCAGGTTTGGTTGTAGACTAACAAAGCTAATGTCCAGATCTCTGTGGAACAGCAGATTTGTCAATTTGATGCCTTTGTCAGAAAAAGTCCATCCTTTTACACTGTTTCTACCAGTACACAGTTTTCTCAAGCAGTCTGACACCTACTTCTGTGATACTCCAGCTGTCGTTCCTCTCTGGCTTTGCTCGATAATTGTGATGCCACACAGCTGCCTAATGTCATCCAAAGACATGCACTGCTGCAAGGTGCCATGCAAAGCTGTGGATACAGCTCTCCCTGAGGTTATAGAGGGGCATGGAGAGCAGCCCACACAATTTTCTCAGGACCTGGTAGCAGTAACACGAATCGCCTCACCTCACTGCCAGCCAGCACCCGTGCCAGTCTGTGCATCGACCCACACTGCTGCTTCCAGCGCACAGCAGCAGGGGACGCCTGCACAGAGGGGAGGAAGTGGCTGGGGGGACCCTTGCTCAGGGTCTCCTGCATGTAATTCCACAGTGTGTAAAGAGGGCAAACGGTACACTCCCAAAACTATCTTCCTCCTCTACATCAATAACTGCCTATGAAAGTTTGCTGCATGCACCACTATGCAGATGTTCTCTATCCAGAAAAAGGCAAGGGTTTTTCCAAAAGTCACGATAGGTGGAACTAGCGCTACCACGGTTCTGCCACAAGGTCTGGGATTGCTTCAACTCGCTCTGCACCTCCCTTCCAGGCAGGGGGTGGCGTTTCCATCCTGCTGCCTGTCCCTCAGGCACGCTGAGGAATTCCCATCTCCTCTGAGCAAACAAACCTTGGTAAGAGATAAAGTCAGGTTTTAAAGAACTTATCACTTGTTTTACAAGCACAGAAAAATCGATGTGGCTTGTCCTCCTCAGTCACTTAGATAGCTTGCTTATTCTTGGGATTTTTGTCTGAATGACGCTCCCAAATCCCTCTCTGGATCTAACTGACAGTGATTTGGAGTTTGCTATTTCCCACTCACTGCTTCCATATGGACTGGAAGTGGGGCTGGTCTCCATCACCACACTTTCAGAGAGCAGGCAGGATGTCAATTCCCCATCCCATCTCTCCCCTTGTCCCTCATCCTCCCTGGAACACCAGAAAGCTCCTTGCAGCAGCAGAGATCAGGAGAAACACTCCCACCTGGAGGAGCATGCTGTCGACCCATCGACCCTGCTTATCTGGGGGCCAGGGAGGCTGCCTAGCTTCTCTAATTCTGGGGTTTGAAGCAGTGTTTGAGAAGAACACACCATGCTGCAGTGGGTGACACTGCCAGCACCCATCCTGGCAGTGCTCTCCATCATTCCCTCCATCACTCCCTGAAGGCTGTGTGGGCAGCTGGAGTCCAGCTGTTCCACTGCAACCTTGAAAACAGCTGTAACAGTAAGCACCAAACTTTGTTTCAGACCACACAGGCAGCAATCTGGACATAACACATCTTTTTTTGGATCCAGCCTTTCAGCGGAGGAGAGAAAAATCCCTCTCCTCAGCCAGGCTCATCCTCAACCTGGTTTTTGGCTTCGTTGCACTCAACAGGATGGCAAACATCTGGCTGAATTTCTCTTCCAATCTGGGCCATTCCTGTGGTTTCCAGCTTGACATCTCCTTCCTCTCTTACTTTATAAGGAATTCTTATAATCCTTCCTACATGTTTTTCAGAATTAACAGGAATTAATGAGCACCTGTCTGCATACTCTGCCTGCAACTATGTTTCAGCATAATAAGCCTGGTCATCCGGTACCCAATTTAGAGAAAAAGTACACAGAAACATGACATATCAGAAACTTGAGGTATCACACAGAAATTACAAGTGCTCAATGGGTACTGCAGTCTGTAACTGAATGTAAGACATTTTCTTCTTGCTGACTCTCTGGGGATTATTTGAGCATCTTAATCTTCATGAAGCACCAAAGACATGATGTTCAAATTTTTTTTCCTTTCTAAAGAAGAGCCTTACTTTTATAGACAGCATATTAAAAGCAGAGAATGGACTACTTTATTTTTTAAGAGTGCTCTGAAAGCATATTTTGGTAATGCAGCTGAGAATAAAAGAACTAAAATTTAGGGGGGAGTTATGACTGCTACCTAGTCTTAGCATCTGTAATTTGTATTTAGGGAACTGAGAGACTGTTATGATTTAACCCCAGCCAACAGCCACTTGCTTGCTCTCCCCCACAGGTTGGATGGGGAAGAGCAAAAAGAGTAAAAGTGCAGAAAGAGTGAAAATGAGGAAAAAAAACATGGATTGAGATAAAGGCAGCTTAATAGTAGAGAAAGAACTGCACAGGAAAGGAAAACAAAACAAGGAATTCATTCACCATCAACCATGGGTAGGGAGATGTTCAGCCATCTCCAGGAAAGCAGGGCTCCATCATTTGCAATGGTTACTTGGGAAGACAAACACCATCACTCTCTGCCCCTTCTTCTTCCCCCCGATTTCTATGCTGAGCACGACATTATATGTCCTGAAATATCCCTTTGGTCAGTCGAGGCCAGTTGTTCTTGCTGTGCCTCCTCACAACTACTTGTGCCCCCCAAGCTGTTGAGGCAATGTGAGGAGCAGAAAAGGCCTTGAGAGCTCAGCAACAACTAAAACCACCAGTGCATTATCAAACTTATTTCTCATCCCAAATACAAAACATATAATTTTACTCGCTGCTAATAAAAATGTTAGCTCTATCCCAACTGAAACTATATGAATATATGAAGATATATGAATATAAGAGAAAACATGTTCAACATGGTCAATGACTAGGCACATTTCAAGAAGAGACGTGAACATGAAGAGAAAGGTGACCATGGTTTCTAGCCTGCAAAATTAGCAATAAGGATTTAGTGATCTGGATGCTCTTGAGACCATTATATGCACAAAGATACTTTGATCTATGGTTCCAATTTAGAAAAACCTAAAATTAGCTACACTATATTTGAGGTGCTGAATATATCTTATAGACCACTCAGCAGGACTGTAATTAACTTTGGGTTTTTGAGTGTGAAAGGAGTAGTGATTGATTGTCATCCAGACAACAGGCCTGGGAA
Source organism: Turnix velox (assembly GCA_013400935.1). Taxonomy (NCBI): domain Eukaryota; kingdom Metazoa; phylum Chordata; class Aves; order Charadriiformes; family Turnicidae; genus Turnix; species Turnix velox. The sequence continues at coordinate 365,831 of VZTY01015401.1, forward strand.
ATACAGTTCTGTCATGGATGTAAGGGTACATAGTGCTCCCTGCTAATTGCAGTTCAGTCATATGGTGTAATATTTGGATAAATTGCTCAACTTTCAAAAATGCTATCTTTAAGATCAGATTTCAATTTTAGAAAACACTGAATAAGAATGCCTTGGGGAATTAAAGCCAGCAGCAAGCACTGAGGACACAATGCAGAGTCCGGGATCAGAACCAGGGAGTTCCATTTATATCTCAAAACAGGAATATTTTGGGGAATCTTCTCAAATAATCCCTACCTAAGGGTCACAAAATTATATGGACCAAGGCTGCCTGACTCTGCACACATTTGTGTCACCAGTGGACAAGGAGTGGTAAGCTAAGGTGAGAGAGGCATTAGGTGTCCCCTGCTGCCGCGTCTGCCAGGCACTATTTGAACAGTCTCTTGAGTCAGATAGTCCCCAGAAAGTCTCAGGGAGTAAAAAGTTGTTTTAAACAGCCCCAGCAGAGATCTGGAGCAACTCACTGACAGGACCAATCTGAAGGAATTGTTCAACTCCTTGATATTTTTTTTACTCCTGATTTTTTTTACTGTATTTCTAATTTTTAAAATCTTTTCTTTAGCACAAGAGGGGGGGGGAAAAGTTGAAGTTAACAATTTTACACACAAAAATAATAAATCTTAACCACAAAAATTTAAATATTTGCACAGGATCCCTGCACAATGCAGAGGTTTTCTTCACTTTGCTGAGCTTATTCCCATTAAGTTGTTCATTGAATCATAGAATCGTTTGGGTTGGAAGGGACCTCAAAGATCATCGAGTTCCAACCCCCCTGCCATAGGCAGGGACACCTCCCACTAGACCAGACTGCTCGGTGCCTTGTCCAGCCTGGTCTTGAACACCTCCAGAGAGGGGGCATCCACAACCTCTCTGGGCAACCTGTTCCAGTGTTTCACTACCCTCACTGTAAATAATTTCTTTCTTATGTCAAGTCTAAATCTACCCCTTTCCAATTTACATCCATTGTTTCTGGTCCTCCCATCCGATATCATATTAAAAATTCTTTCCCCTGCCTTTCTGTAGGACCCCCTCAGGTACTGAGAAGTTACTATGAGGTCCCCTCTGAGCCTTCTCTTCTCCAGGCTGAACAACCCCAACTCCTTCAGCCTGTCTTCATAGGGCAGTTGCTCCAGCCCTTTGACCATGGCCCTCCTCTGGACCCACTCCAACAGCTCAATGTCCTTCCTGTGTTGAGGGCTCCAGAACTGGACGCAGGTGTGGTCTCACCAGTGCCGAGTAGAGGGGCAAAATCACCTCTCTTGACCTGCTGGTCACACTCCTCATGGCAACTGTCAAGCACAAAAATCTTCTCATTTATATTACCACTAGGTGGCTCAAAATCAAAGAGCAAAATACAACACTGCCCAACATAAGATGAGAATAAATACATGCAATTTAAAGATTGTTATGTGCTGTTTCATAATTGTCATACTTCAAAATTTTCTATAAATCATCTAGCTCACTAGATTAGTGGCAACTACTCCCTTGAGAAAGGAGCTCTGCCATAGCCTTAGACATATTATTGATCTTAAAGACAAACATTGCTTATGAATGTGTGGGAAAGCAACACTGAAATGAGTAATTCGTATTTTTCTCCTTTTTAAAATTAGTTGCCACAGAGTGAAACGACCCAGGTGACAGAAAGCAATGGTGTATGTTCAAAAGCATGTAAAAGCAGCCTAAGCACCACATTATATTCTAATTTATTTTAACAAATCATCTAAACAAGTAACTTGTTTTGTTTCATAGTGATTACCTTTATTTATAACTGTTAGCAGCTCATGACTTGAGGACTAGCTTTCCATTACATATTGCTTTAGATTAAGGACAAAGCTAGCAAATCAAACCTGTCCTTACTTAAAAGTAACTTACTGATAGGTGAGACTCCAGGGTACAGATTTATATCTGCAATCAATCAAATCTGCTGGTTTACCAGCACTTTGCTCTTCCCATGTCAAGCAAAATAAATAAAAAAGGCAGTTTTTGCACAACTTCAAGAGGCAGATCATGCTACCTGCTACCTTGCAGCCAGCTATTATCCTACCACTGGAATATGAATTGCCTCCTCTTGAGGATGATGAAACTTGTTAAACAGGTGTTAGAGAGGATAAAAGGGATTTCTGTTTTCCCTTAATTTGTATGCTGTAAATGTAGTACTCACATCTCCCATTTCTTATATGAAGCACGACAAAGCATGAAGCAAAATGAGTACCTCTGCACACTGATCCTCACACTTCCCATCCAAATAACACACTTTCACAGAAGCTGCAATCTGGGCAGTGAAATATATCTGTACAATAAGCATGTTTTCATGGGGTGGCTCACTGGTTAAGAGTTTGGCATCCACAATTCCTCATCATGGCCATAACTGATAATTACTAATAGAGATGAGCCTCTCAGGGGACAATATGCACACTGATACCAGATTCCCATCTATGCCAACTTCCTTGGCACCTCTAGAAAAATCAGCATATGCTTGTTCTGCCCATCTTTCATATTTGATCTGACCTCACCTTGATGCTCAGACCTAGGTGATGTGGTGTCAGATGTGGAGATGTATATGATGGTACTAAAATCTGTGTCAGGCTGTGGGATCTCAGCTGGACATCTCCTTGGACAAGTGGAGCTACCTGAAAATATGGTTCACGTCTGTCAGTCTTCTATTTTTTTCTTCTTTTAAAAAGAAAGAGCAAGCAGGTACTTACCATCTTTACTCTAAAAAGGGGAATATCTGTTTTCCTGCAGTGCCACCTTCAGTTCTTTCTTGCTTATAGTCTCAATTTTACCTGAACTGTTTCATCTCCAGAACTTCTGCTATTTCTGTTACTGATTCCTGTGCATTTGTTTTTGATAACAGCATGTTTCACTAAAACATAACACTCTTCAGTCCCATGAGGGAATAGCTGATCATTTCTCAACAGAGTTAATTGTCTCTCTTGCATCTGAGCACATTCTGGACTGACAAGGCAATCAGTTGTTTGCTGGCAAGGTAATGGGTAAGTAGGAGTAGGGAGGGATACACCAAGCTGGTGTATTGCTAGGGTGGTTTTTTTCCCAAACAAAACTGGTAGGTTCAGGGTACACTGCGTAAGATATGGATCTAAATAGTAACTGTGATAGTAAGAATGAACAAATACAGGTTCTTCTGTCAGAGGATCAAGCAATTAAGTTCTTGTTATGATAAACAAAATTCTATTGGTTACCCTGGCAAGGTTACATGCAGCTTGTCAGGTCACTGAATGAACTTAACCTCTAAACTAATTAATTTTATACCCAGATAATTCATTGTAACTGTAGTAATTGTTTCGTTAGCGAATCCATGAAGAGTACCTACAAGGAATGTGAGATAAACTACTACTCATCACTTATATGACATGACATGCTCACAGTTCATTTTTGGATATACAGATTCTGTCCCCACAATAATATATACTTTCAAGAAGGAATATTTTGTATTTGTTCCAAAGAAGCAGCTAGTGCAGGGTGATTGTTTGAGATTATTAGGTTTTTGAAGGGGAGAGTTAGGACATCGTGGGAAAAGAGAAGCCAAATGCTCTTTCCACAATTCCTCAGTAGAAAGGGAGTAATTTTGAACAGAGGCAAATCCATTTAAGTACAAAGGCTGGACACACCAGTAGAGCACGAACCAGAGCTTATATAAGAGACATTACACACCTCATTATGGAATTCAAAATATTTGACAAGGCAAAGCCTGTTGAGATCTGTAAATAAAGTATGAATGTTGGTGCTCCAGGGCAAAAAAACAAGAACAAGCAGATACCAAAAGATACAAAAGTGACTTTAAACTATCTAAAAATCTTTTAAAGAACTTTAAATGTTTCCGAGTTTCTCAGTGTCATCGACTCACTCAGTGTTGCAAAAAGCTGAGTGAGTGACAAGCAAGGGGCAAACCTGATTGCTCAGTGTAGAAAACACACTGCAGTAAAACAATTGCCTTGGTATGTTAAGTGTTGCTGTGGTACACAAAGCTATCTGGCTGGTGCTTAAATGAGTGCAAGAGGAATTTATTAGCACTATTATGGAGATTAAACACATTCTTGCTTATAATTTGGAATCCAAGTGATACTGATAAATAAATATTTCATGCATTAAAGTGTCTCGTGGCTGAATCTCATTTGCATAAGGCAGAGAAGTCAGGCTGTTTGGTCCTTAACGCTGCTAGCACATCTGCTCATTTTGGTGAGACAGAAAAGGTCCCACCCTTGCTGTCCCTTCAGCTCTTACACAAATTCAAAGCCCACTAAACAAAGCTGCTTCAATGAAGGATGGCAGCATGAAACTCAAGAAAAGTAGACTTAGTTCTCTGCTACATCCTGCTGTTTGTCATTCTCAAAGACATTACAAACAGCTCCTAATCCCTCAAAATGTAATCGAAGACAGGTTTCAGCAGAGATTAGCCAAAAGCTCAGCTCAAGGGCACTTTTTAAAGATGAAGGGCTCAACAAAAGTCCCTGGCTTGCAAAATTTGAATCTGCTACAACAAAATATGAGCAACAATTTTGAAGTACTGGCAAAGGACCAACTACGTGACAAAACTATTGGTAGGGAAAATAGACTATCTTTACTCAGAATAAAATTTTTTCTTTTCATTTTTTAGAATGTACACGCTCATCCAGCATAACATAGCATACCATTCCATTTCTATACAAATCACAGCATCAGCCAATAGCCCATTAATGGTAAAACAACACAGCTTAATGTAACATGCTTAAGGTTTCATTCAGCAATTTTACATTACCTACATTGCCTAGGTAGTCCATTTGGACTATTAGCAAGCTACTGCTTCTCTGCTTATCATATCTGTGCAAGATGTTACCACTGATACTAGTAAAAAAATAAGCACACTTACACAAACCTCCAGATACAGGAAAATCTAAAATGTCTAACATTGTATTAGGTATACAGCACAAACTTACTGCAATTTGTCTGTATTCTTCGCAGTAGTAAACAGAAAAGTGATCCCTGCAAAACAGAATAAAAACTAAAATGTATTTACATGAAGTGAGTTTTAGAAAGATGTGTGTTCTGAGCAGCAGAATAAAATGAACACACATTTTTCCTGCTGGAAGTCGGTGAGAGAAATGCTTGAAATGCAGAAATGCTCACCTGGATCTTTTAGCCCAGATCATCCTTCTTGATGGAGGCCAAATGGCTCAGGACCCTGATGGGAGGAGGAAACGAACACACATTGTAAAGATTGCTTTGTCCACACTCTACCTCTCCCCAAAGCAAGAGAAACATCAAAAAAAGTCGTATCTCCTGATGACATCAGAAGACTATGTACTGAGGGAAGAAGGTTTCCTGCAAAAAACTCTCTCAGATCTCAGCAGCAATTGCATGCAAGAGCTTGACCATGGTTTGAGCTATTGATTTAGAAGGGGAGACCGTGTACCCCTCCTTATAACAGCACCTACAATTAAACTGGCTACAGGCCTTTGCATGTGGTATTTCTCCTGGGCCAGAGCCTCAGGTACATCAGCACCACAACTTTCAGCACCACAGTATTAGAAATCAGCCACATAAGCACAATGTTGGAGTTTTTTTCCTGTATGTATTGTTTTATAATTACTGACATTGAATTTTGCTTGCCATTTCATTAACCAATCAATTCTGCAGATCTTCTCAACTAACCTAACATTAGCCTACTCTGAGAAAATATTCCCACTGTTCTGCCTTGTGACCATCTTTCATTTCACCATCTACCTCTTCTTCAAATCCCCTTGAAGTCTTAAATGCATAGTTATTTACAAATGACCCATCATACCAAGTTGCGTCCATGACACCAGCTATGGAGCCATTGATTGATTGGAAGAAACAAATCAATCCAATGTAATTTCCTCTTATTGGAAGGTGCAAGGAAAAAAAACAAAACTGTGAACCAGATCCCTTTAATAACTTTCTCAAGACTCTAAAGTCTCTTGGTTGTCCTGAGCCTATGAGTTACAGTCTCCTCTCCACCTATCTGGAAGATAAGCAGTGGACAGTGGTCAGATGACTGGAACAGAATTGAGAGGTTCCTGGTCACATCCCTAATGCAGGCTCCAGGAAGGCAGAGACTTCCCTTGGTGTGGGCTCTGCCCAGCACATTGGGCCTTCTCTTTCCCCTCAAGAGGGAATCTCCAATGACTACAGCCCATCTTCTTCTCCTTGTGGATGAGGTTTTTATTGGAGCAACAGCCTCTCCATCTGCTAAGACGTCACCAGAGTGAAATGCTCATTCCTCACATCTTCATTTGTTGGGCCTTCAACAGCCAGAACCTCTTACCTGTTGTTCAGAGGAACTGGAGGCGCTGAGGTGGGCAGGGAGGGAGCTCACCCACTGCCCTAACCAACTTAGCTCCACTCGTTTCTTTCTTTTAGGATTCTGCTTCTACCTGACAAGTGCAGAATGCAGGGGCACCACGATCTTGCTTCCTATCTGACAGGAGCATCAGTTTTTGATTTAACGGGGGCAACATATTGCTCCAAAAGTCCATTTCTGCTTCAGATTCTGTGATGGACCTGAACCTTTCCACTTCTTCACGGAGCTGTGCCACGGCGCTGAGCAGACGGTTCCCCTGCTCACAGCGCAGGCAGCCCCCTCACAGCTGCCCCTCGGAAGCAGTGAAAGGCTCCGCCATTGCCCTGGCCACTACCCGTGTCTGTGCAGCTCTCTCTGCGCTCACACACACTTTCTGCCTCTGGGTGGGAGCGCAACCTCCGCCACGTGGAGAACATCGTTAGCTCCTCACAGCCGGTGCCACCGCCCTTGTTAATTCCAACCCAGTCCCCGCTTGTTTCCGCCCTTTCAGGCCCCTGTGTGAGGCCGGGGCAGTTGGTGAGTTCTCGCCCCGTTTCAATCTGCCGCCGGGGGCAGCGGCTCCGCCCCGCGCTCCAGCTTCCTCCGCCTTCCAGAAGTCCGAAAAAAGAGCTTCGTGCCGGGTCTTTCTAACCGAGGTTCCCTTCCCCAGCACGAAAGCTGAAGCCTTTCAGGCCGTCAAAAAATCTTCCTTCGCAGGTGGTTTATATTTATTTCATGCTTACTCAGATGCACGTATACCCTAGCTTTTTTTAGCTTAAGAACAGAAAATCTACACTACTTTTAAACACCATCTTCTCATGAGAATAACTCCAGCAACGTGGGCTCTTAAGAGAGTAGTTTAGTGAAGTCAAGGGACAAGCATGAGAACGGGCTCTGGGGAGCAGAACAAAATTTTTTTTCATATTGCTCTTATTTAGGATATTTTGAAAGTAATATCGCAATAAAATCAGTGCCATTGTGGACTGGAAAGTGGTGGGATAGAGAGCAGCTCTGTGGAAAAGGACTTGAGAGTTTATGATTTAAGTGTCAGCTCAGTCTGTACCACTAAGTCCCTGATGCAGCACTAAAATGACTCTATTGAGGAAGAGAAAAAACATTGTCACGGAACAGAAGAGGTCTGATCTCTCACTGACGTACAAGTGACTAAGTTTAATGCTGGAGGTATTCCAGGCAATAATGAAGACCATAAATTGACCAAAAGAGATCTTTAAGAAGCACAGCAGTCACAATAAATGAGTTGTTTTAACAGGTTTCTCCTGAAAAATTCCTTAGTAATTTTGTTCCCTGACTAATAGAAGCTCCATTAGGGATGCCCTGAGAAGGTACTTTTGTAGTTTTAATCACATTCTCATGGTCATGCTGTGGATTGACTGTCAGGTGGCTTTAAGCTGCTTTTGAACTTCAAATCTCTGTGACTACAGGAATGACAAACACTACAGATTACAACACTGGCCCTACCTTTCCCAGAATCACATCAATTGCACAACAGGTCACATGTTCAAAGATTTGTAAACACTAAGTCTCATTAAGCAAATAACACAATGTAAGATTCAATGAAAAAGGATCACCTGGTGATTCTCAGCTCAAGACCAGTGAGTGAAAATATAGTATCTCAGGAAATGACAAACAAATTTGGCTATCTGTGTTTCACTAGCTCGGGTAAGAGTTTTGGATACAAAATATTAGCAACAAATTGTATTTAAAAAAAAAAAAAAGAGGAAAAAGAAACTATAAAATCAGTCTCTAGATAATATCTGTCTTCAGTATTCACTATAGCAAAAGCTCTCCTGTAACACCTCACCCACTGATTTGATCCTGATGTTGTATAGAGCTCATCTACAAAAATAAATATTCAGTATTTTGTTTCTTTATGGTTTGATATTTTGTAGAATATTTGCAGCACTTCTGGAGAATGAGGAAATTTATTCCAAATACATCTTTGTGTGAAATTTTATAGCTATCCTACACTCATCCTTCCTTTCTCACACAGCTTACTCTTCCTCCTCTTCTTCCTCCTCACTAAGTGAATGAGGGAAGACAAAAATACTCATGGAATTTTACTCTAAAAATGTCTTCACAAAGGATATCTTATGTGTGTTTTCTCAACTAGCTGAATACTGCTTTTTCTAATGATGAAATATCCCATAATTGACTTCATTCAGATCACCCCAGGTGGGTGATTAAAAGATTGATTAGGGATTTGTCTCCTGCCTGTCAAGTCTGACTGCAGCTCTCTTAGATTAATACTATACCTCTCCCTGAGTTGGATAATGTACTCCTTGATTGACTGAATTGTTCCTGAGTCAAACCATACAGAATAAACCAATGCTGCAGAACATCTCCCTGCCTGGCATATGATATTGGCCACCTTTCAGTGCACAATATGTGTATCTTCAACAGCCCTACTGCTTTTATGAATCAAAGAAAATCTCTTCAGAGGTGTGGAAATGGGGAGGGAGAAAAGAAAATAATCCACAGAAGAGATGAGTTTATTCACACTTGCTCACTTCCCAAGAACCTATTTTCCCCGGGAAGATTTTTCTCTAAACACTCACTGGGTTTCTGCTCTCTCCATGCAAGTTTGGCATCTTTAACTAGCAGTTTCTGTCAGTACCACATACAAGTTCATAAGCTTGCACACTCTTCTCTTCATCTCAACCTTTCTGGGAAGAAAACACTTGAAACTTACAATGTTTCTTCATTGCCTAGAATCCAAGAAAGGATAATGCAGTGGCAGGGAAGGTGGGAGCTTGGAAAGATTAACCTGAACAGAATATAGCAAAGACCTTCACCCAAGAGGAGATTGCTACCTATGTGATACCAGCCTTCAGAAGTGATGCAATATGATGCCTGTTCCCCACATTAAAAACTAGTAAATGCTGGGAAAAGGTCTCTATTAAGTGGAGGCAATGAAGCAGTGGAATAAAAATACTCAATATGAGACATCTCTCAAGTGAGATCCTGATTCTAGTCAGTGTCAGCAATGGTTGCTGCAAGGAGCTGCAGCTGTCTTTATGACTAAGAACTTCATTGTCAAAGAGACTGAAACAATGAAACAAAGTGCCCAGAAGTTGAAAGATGCGTTGAGCTGAGTGTGTTTGTTTGAAAGAGAAAAGCTATAAACAACATCACTGTGAATCTGGAGTGAATTGTAACAGTATCAAAGCTGAAGCCACTCAGTTTCCTGGTGTCCAGCGTGTGAAACAGACCGGGGTTGAAGCAGGGCTTGCACCAAGATGGAGGTGTGGATGAAGCACCACTGCAGTGGCTGTTGCTCAAGAGAAGATGAGGAATAGTGAGCATTAGAGAAAAATACAGCACTGAATTTCAGACTCTGAAAAATACTCTTTTTCTCCACAGCCAGCCAGTCTGCTTGACTGATCTGTAGAAAGCCACAGCTTTTTTTTCTTTTCTTTTTTTTTCAGAAATGCCTGTTACTGTCTAAGCCATCTCAGTCCCTTGGGCAGCTAAACTGACCTCCCTTGTGCTTGGATTGTTGCTCATCTGTAGCTCTGTCAAGAGCCTTTCACACAGGAATTTCTGAAATACAGCCAGCCATCACTGACCTTTCTATTAAAAACAACATTAAATTTGATTCTCAGGCTCAGCACTGCTTGAGAAAGAAATGCAAACCGCATATTTCTCATGGATGTGGCCATGAATAAAAACATAGACTTGAACACATGTCATTTGAGGATCCATAACCTGGAGTGGAAAGGTGTTCCAACCACAGTCTTGATGGCTAGATACCCAGGTGGTGATTATTGTACAAGTTTTCTTATTACTGAAGTAAGAAGCAAAGTAAATGATTGCTCTAACAAGTAATTTTTCAGGCTACCTCACGCCTAACTAGACATCACAAGTTGCCCTCTCAGAGCAGTAGGCATTAGAAAGCAGCTGCCATCACAGAGAGCACCATCCAGAACTCCAGGATGAGAAAATCCACTTCAAAACTCATCATATCCCATTCCACCCTGCCCTGCCCCATTCCACAGAGCAGAACACACTGATGGGGGTATTCTCAGTGAGTAGGCAGGCTGCCAAATCAAGGCACTCTAAAGAACAAATAATCATTAAGAACAAGAAAAGTTTTCTTTTCCATCATCCATTTCCTATGAAACACTTTGTTTTCTACATCATTCTCTGCACTCAGGCTGGAAGAGCACACTTATGGAGAAGCTATAAAAGGCAGGACATTGACTGAGGGTGGGATTTTTACCACTGTAAGGAGATCCTGCTAATCTTTTGTCAGGCATACAACACTTGACACAGCAGTGCTTCCAGTAGCAGGAATCATGTTACAAAAATCACACCTTTCTGAAGCTTCCTGGGTTACAACCTCCATTTTTAATATAATCTGCAAGGAGCTGAAACAGGAGCCTGGGAAGCTTCAAGTATTTCAGCAGTTGAGGGAACACAGTGAAGCTGCTTATTTTTTGCAAGGAGGGTGACTAATTCAGTTTGATAAACATTGTAGTATCTTTGCTTTTAATGCTAACTTCTTTGTTTTAAGCAATCTGGCAATAAATGCAGTACAAGTAGCTCACACATGACAACTGCTCATTAGCTGAAAGCCTTAAGGAAATTAACTCTAGAATGGTCCTCCTAATACTAATTGTCTTAATGCCTTGTTACTCTAAAGTTTACAGAAGTTCAGACAAAATACCTCTTTCAACGTGATGCTATGGCTTCATCTCATGGTTCTAATTGAAACATACTTAGTGTCTAGTACATTCTGCTAATATTTTTGTGAAGGCAGATATACAAAGCAAAATAATTAATGACTAATGATTGACATTTCCCTCTTCCATCACAAATAACAAAGTTTCTAATTATTAGTCCAATTTAGCCTAATAGTAGCAAAACCTAAGACCATTAAGTAATACAGATGAAATGGGAAATCACAATGTGCTGCAGCTTCTTAGAGAGCATTTTACATTACCCTAAGAGCTCATGATTTTAACAGGCCTTGAATGTTCCATTTAAAAATTAACTCCAGAACTAATATTTTTGATGTGTGCATTTTATACACAACGCATAATGATTTATTGTGTTTAAGAAAGACCAGAAATAAAGTTGCTATGGTATCTTAATGATACTAAGAGCAAGATTCTTAATCATGATGATAATGTAATGATAAACAGCTAATGAGGTTGGCAGGGTAGCAATTCAACTTATTTTGCAGATAGAATTGTTTCTTTGTGAAAAAAACCCAAATCCTCTTATACCTTTCTATCTGAGTTCTGTATTTCTTTTCTCATTATTCTTGTTGCATGTTTTTGTTGTAAGGAGGGAATAACAGGCTGAATGTGAGAGGCTAACCTATGCTTTCTTAACATGAATGCATTATGCAGAGTTTCTGTGTATCTGCAGTGGCCTTTTGTTTAAACATCCAAGTTAGAGAGACCTTTAATGCTAATATGAATTTATTTGTATTAGTTTGGTGGTGTCTTAAATTATAATACTATCACATTTAAAAAGACATTTTATGAGGAATATCTGTTCTATTTCATTTCCCTTTTATACAATGTTCCCTCCAGGCTGAGAGAGACCTTCAAGCTAAAGGTGAGTGTTGACATTTACAGTTCAAAATTTTGTTTATATTTGACCTTAAACACACAAAGCCAAATGAATCTCATTTCCATATACACTTGGTCACAAGAACAATTTCTACCAGTGCTATGTACATAAAAGACCAATGGTTTATTGTTATTACTCAAAAAATGATGAGCTGAGCAACCTTTTGAGCAGAGGCAGAATGCAGAGCTCTCCCCACAGTATGAAAAAATCTTAGAATGCAATTGGGTTACCAAAAATCACAGTAAGTTGCCATACATATTTTCCTCTCACATTATTGCTGAATTATTGAATTATTTTGCATAGAAGTGATCTTCAATGATGCAGTTTTTAAATTCTTTTACTTAGCAACTTTAAATCCAGGTTATAACCTGATTTTGTGGAGATGCCACAAATGTTGAAATACACTTAGCCACATGGAAGAAAACAGCCTCAAAGTATTCTCCATCAAAGTGAGATTCATACAATATATGCATTGCATATTTTCTCTTTCCTGTTCAAAATACAAGTTCTTGTTTTATTTTAACTTCCTGTTACTTTAACACTTTTACTTTTTGTAATCAGACTTCTATTATGACTTTTCTCTACACATTAGAATAAGAGGCTTTGTTCCCAGATTAGTATTTCCTTCCTGTTCAATCTGCAAATATGCACAGGCTTCAGTTCAGAGTCCTCTAAATTGAATAGATGTGGCAAAAACTCACATATCTCATCAGGATTAGTCTCCTTTGATATGCCAGTGTAATAAAGACGATAAATAATGGTTAGTTTAGGTCCAACTTTTTTTTTTGGGGGGTAAATATGATTCAGTGGATCACTTCCAGCAATGTTAAGAATAAACATGCTAAGAAGCACATTTCATACACAAAGCAATCACAATCACATTTTCATTGCAGTCTCCAGTGCTGAATGTTGCTGATCTGCTCAGCCCAACACATGGCTTCAGTCTGACATGGATTTCCTAGTGACAACATTAATCAGAGAGTGGGCAGAGAGCAGCAGCAGGAGAGAAGCAGCTGTATCTTTTCCTCTGGTTTTGCTGCTACTCTTCTTTAATCTTACTCATCTCAGCCATGCTGCTTGGATGTACTGTCCATCTGCAGTGAAAAGGCCCAGGCCATCAGATAAGGAAAGCCTGAACACAGAACACAAAATAACAAAGAAGCAAGAGGAGAGAAAGCATTCACTGAGATGAGCACAGGAGTATTATAAACAGAAAATTTCTCTGTACACAGGTTTGTCTATACCTTTTCCTGCTCTTTGTGTTCCTGCTGACCTTCCTCTCCTGTTCAGTCCATTGCACCACTGCCCCTGTGGCACTGCTGCCTCTGCAGCACCACACTGCTTTTGGGAATGTTTCTCTCCTCCTCACTCTTCTCCGTCAGCTCTCCACCATTAATTCTTTGCATAATTCCACATAAAGCTTTGGTTGCATGAGAGACCTTTGCATGGGTGTTTTGTATAAGAACACAGAGGCTCATATCTACAATTTCCTGTAAGTCCTGATGAACTGTGATAATAACTGAACTAAAACAATGGAAAATGGTTCTAACATATATACCCACTGTTCAGATAACTGTTCAGTTTTTAACAAGTTATTGCTTCCCATAACTAGTCCTAAGAAAACGATGACTGATGAAATGTAGAACAGAGAACTCAAGCAGGATAACTTTGGCCACCTATTGCTGCTACAAGTTATCCTAAACTTCTTATCATAATTACTTATTGGCCTACTTACCCAGTTATCCTAACCTCATAGCCTTGACTTCCGCTACTCTCAGGATTCAGAGCTAGTAAAGCTTAAGCCCTTGTTATTGACACTAAATACAACCTAAAAATGAAACAGAGTGCAAGTCCTTTAATAGTCCTTTGATGTTCATTTCCTTGGCAGTAGCTGTTACCACCACAAATGCCCAAGGGCATGAGAAAGGGAAAGTTCGTGGGAAGAAGTAAATCCTTCACGGACCAATGATACAGTGGGAAAAACATTTTGTAGGCATGTGAGCTTTCCTTCAAAGAGAACAGTGATATTCAAGTGCAAGCTGGAGAAATTCCTCTGAGCTTAGTGAGGTATGCTATGCACCTGGAGTCTCAACAAGGCCAGGTGATGAGAAGTTGATCTCCTATAGGTAAAAGAGAACAACATGTGATTTATTGACTGCTGAACTTGCAGGAAAGCAGGTTTGGGATGGCCCAGCTGTGCTGCAAACCAGTTAGGTCTTTTCAAAGTGATGGCTATTGCAATAACTATTTCACATGCCTTGATAACTGCCATTATCCCTACACATTTATCCATCCTGAGAAGAATGGAGTTTCTTGATCCCAACCATAAATGAGAAGTTTAAAAGCATTCCAAGTTTTACATTACAATGTCATTTTTGCATTACAAACATTACAAGAAGCACACTGTCATATGGGTTTTAACAAATACACGACCTTTAAAAACGACACAAAAAGCACACTGTTCAGTAATAGTCTATTGCATTCTTTAGCTAATGTACAATTGAAAGTAACATAAAAAACGTTTTCCATGTAGATTACTGTCTTTGTTGAAATAAGCCTTGTACTTGAAAACAGTTCACCACATCAGTGTGAATTTTTTCCATGCGTTGTGAAGCTGAACTGTGATTCTCCCCCTCCTTAGCAGCAACAGAAGGTACTTGCTCTCAGTGTGTTCATAATGGGTGTTCTGGGTGTGCTTAGGAATTCTGGCACCACTAATGTTTTCTACATCAGTTAAAGCCACATTGACTCATAAGGTTAGAAAGTGCACACCCACATCCTGACATCTTTGTAAATCAAGCAATGTAACACCTTAGATTGTTATTGCTTTTAATCTTAATCTTTAAGAGAGGTACCTAATCCTCTACTAATTCTCCCTCAGAACTGTAATGTAATCTATTTCTCTCTTCAAGAAGCTGAATTCCTCCACCACAAGCATCTGTTTGTAGCGACACATGTAACAAATTAGGGTAGAGTCTCTTTTCAAGACTGGTAAATTTCTCTGACATACTAACAAAAAAGGAAGGTAATGAAGTTCAGTCAAAAGCACACTTATCTCACACTGGCTTTTTCAATTGAGACAGATTTCTGCTTGACTGAAAATTAAGGAACTGCAAAGAGCAACAAAATATGAGACACATCATAAACAACTTAACTATTACTTTTATTCCCATTATTTAGGTGTCTGATTCATTTATTTACAGGTTCAGCACTGTAAGGAACAAGAGTTCTGAACATTGGAGAAGCAAGCACAAATTATTATTACTGATGATACACAGCCATATGCGTGACACTTATTTGCCAGTTTTTCTGCAGGTTTGAAATGGCACAGCATCTCAGTATTTCAATATATATCTGTACTGCTAGAGCTGAAAGCCAAAGGTACACAGTACAACACATTTTTTCTGTCTATTTTTAAAGGCATTTATGTTGAAGCTTATTTATGCACTTACTGCTTGTGAGAAGAACATATGATGGTAATGCTATTTTCCTTCAAAACTGTTTATCCACTTATGTAAGATAAAAAAGACTTAGTCTCATCTGTCAGTAGACATATCAAGGCTGTTAATTTCCTTGGTTTTTAAAGGCATTGAAGAGATGCTACAGTAAACAACACAAAAGTTTAGGGTCAAAAAGCTTGGCAAACATGTTTTTATCCTTAGTCATGTTTGGGATACAGATAAAATCTTTCATACAGCAAATTAAAACAAATTAGTGATATGAATTAGCCTGAGGAGGGAACTTGTTTTGCAAATTCTTATTAATCAAAGAGCTGGCACAGTGCTCTGCCTTGGCCAAAGTACAAACAGCATCACTGGTTCTACCAGGGTTGTACATACAAAGGAATGGATGGCAAGTCTCTATCTTGTTGTAAACTTCACTGAAACAATATTCTTTCTAGTTATACCTATATAAAATTTACAATTTTTTAAAATGGAAATTGTGACAGGCATCATTCTGTTCAAATGCAAGACTAGCATTACAATATCATGTTCAACATGGGATTTTAATTGTTAGATATTTGAACATAAGATACTTCTTTTGGTTTTTATAAAGTTTGCTTTTAGCAGAACAGTTAATAAATGTATCTATTGTGTGACTTTTTTGTTTGATCCACAAACACTTGTAAATGCATGAGTGAATGCTATATTTCTCTCCTACTAAAATGTTTTGAATAAAAGTTTTATTTTAGCACATAAATAGACATATGTACATGTACTCCAAAACAAATGCAAAGCAAGTTTACCAGAAAAGAGATACAGCCTAATGGAAAACAGCAGAAGGAGCCTAACAGAATGGAAAATTAGAAATGTCATGTTTCAATTGCATCTATCATGAATTAGCAATTTACAAGTACAGAAAAACAGGGGAAAATAAAGCACGTGTATCAAATCTATCGTGACTCATAGCAACTCTATTGTACTTTCTGCTGTTTATAAAGCCTGGTAGCTGCAGCTCATGGCACATTAATGCTGTGAGAAAGTTGTCTCTTGCTTCTATGATACACAGAAATTGAGCAAGAGTAGTGGCATCATGAGTTGCTGCCATGGGCCACCAATGAAGCTGTGGGCAAAGCTGTGCTACAGCAGGGATTTTAACTTACTGTTCCAGTCAGGGTGATAGAAGGTAGCACGTATTGTAGCCTGTCAGACCTGTTTTTAGGGAGTGGTAGAATGACAGAGGTTGGTTTGAGTTTGAACAGAAGGTCATCTAGCTCCAACCCCCTGCCATGAGCAGAGAGACCTCCCACTAGACCAGATTGATCAAAGCTCCATCCAGCCTGGCCTTGAACACCTCCAGGGATGGGCCATCCACAGCATCTCAGGGCATCCTGGTCTGATGTCTCATCAACCCCACAGTAAAGAATTTCTTTTTAATACCTAATCTAAAGTTCCCCCCTTTCTGTTTAAAACTGTTACCCATCATCCTATCACTTCACTCCTTGTAGACCCCCTTTAGTACTTGAAGGTCATTATAACATCTTCCCAGAGCCTTTTCTTCTCCAGGCTGAACAACTCCAACTCTGACTGTCCTCACAATGCTCAGTTATCTGATCATCTTCAAGGCCCTGAGATGCTAGCAGGCCTCATTCTCCTACTTAAAGCTGCAGGTTCTGTTCTGTTGACATAGCTGATGGCCCTCTCAGTGGAATATGTGATTTCTCTGCAGTGTCTCCAGCTCTGATCTCTCTGGCAGTGCAAGCCAAACAGAGTGTCATGCTAAAAAAAGGCTTTGTAACACCTCCAGACAGTGACCAGCGACTATGCAATGAACTGAATTTGCTTAGAACTTAAAAGACTTCTAGAAAAAGCAAGTCTTAAAACAATAGTCTAAGAACATGCCCTGACCCCCATGGCTCCTCAGCTCTGCCATGTTCCCAGCATTCCACAACAGCATTCCTGACAACAGCTCCAAGATTTGCAGAGCTGTGAAGGCTTGTGGTAGCATCCAGGCTTGTAATTAATTTAACTCATTAAAACAAGAGGCAGACACCCTTGTTACAAATGGACACTTGATCCCATCATTAATAGGGGATCTAGTTCCTATCAGCAGTGAAAACAAGGCTCATTGTTAATGTGAGTGGTGTTGTTACCCCTTCTTGGAAAACAGCTACTACTCAGGTCAAGGAGGTTAGATGCAATGCTTCTGGGATAGATGTTGTAGTAGTGGCTATTACCACTGTGAGTGATGCCTGCAAGGGATGAGGAAGAGGCACTGGTATCAAGGCACAGTGACAGGCTGAAAAATACAGAATAAAGTTCATATGTTTCACAAGAATTATGATTGTAGAACAGGAAAGCAGCAAGGTTCAGGTTTGCTGAGATGTTCTGTCTCAACAGCCCAGCAACACAGAGCCCAAACAAGCTATATTCTCTATTCATTTCTTCCCCCTAAGAAATCAAATCAAATCCCATCAGAGGTAAAATTTCCAAAATATATTTTGGGCTTAACACCTAGGTGCAAAGATCTCTATTTGTGTTTAATCTCTGGGTGGGACAAGGTAATGTTTTGCAAAAAAATGTGAAAAACACTTTTTATGCCAAAGAAACTAAGACAAAGTAAGATGCAAATCCCACAAGTCAGGCCATGGAAAGGTGAAGTTTCACTATCAGAGACAGATAAATTGCTCTGAACCTCTCTTCAATGCATTAGCTAATGGATAAGCATGCACTCATATAAGGAATATTTATCAAGAATAAGGGTTTCTAAAAAGGGTTTCAGTCTGAAATTATTCTTTCCAAGCGTTGGTCTTTCTAGTTGTGAGAGGATGAATCTTTTTGGTGTGTATGCAAATATTTGTCTATTTTTTAAAATAAATTTTTCCTTCCTCATCCACAGTCACTAGCGAAACCTGCATGGAGAAGAGATCTATACACAAGAAAGATCTGGCTTCATACCACAGCTTCACTTAAAAAAAATAAAATTAAAGAGACTGGAAGTTAATATGCCCGTGTCAAGAACTAATCTGGGGGAAGGGGTTTCTTGGTTTTAAGCAGCCATGTAATATTCCCTACCATAAGATACTACTCCCCTTCCTAGCTTTGACAGTATTCACTATCACTAGACATGATATCCAGCATTTCCTCCCTATGCTATAGGAATAAGCATTTGTATGAGGAGACTGAACACATAATTATGGTAGTAAATAGAGTGAAACAAATGCCCAAGCACCAGATAAATCTGGATCTAGGCTTGAATTTGGTAGAAAATCTGATTGCATTCTGCTGAAGTCCTCTATGTGATCAAGTGTCTGTAGCACTCTCAGAGCTTTAAAATGCTTCCATGGCTAGCTTTAAAATCCAAGTTATATATTTATAGTCTGTACAAAAANAAGTGTTACTGGCTTGGCACAGATTTGAAGATTTTTATCTAAGAGTTCTTAAAGGAATAGTGAGGGTGTGCTGATTCCATGCTGCACTGATGTATAATTTCTTTTCCCTCCTTCTGGTAGAAGATATCTTATACCAGACAGCAGTGATACAAGACACCACCATTCAGAGAATCAATGAGATCTGCTGGAGCACAGATTTTCCTCCACAGTGACAGTAAATGCTTCTTCTCTACCTCTTCTGCCAGTATCAGGTGACAGAAAGAGATTTGATATAGCTGCTGGCTGATAAAAGCTCAATCCAGGGAGGGCTGAGATAAAGCTCAAAGGCTTGAGGAAGCACCAAAAGTCTTAGCAGAGATTAACTCAATCCCTTGACCAAAGTAGAGCATCTGCCTATCGGGTCTCACAGGCTAGGAGCCTAGTTGGATGATTTCCTGTAGATGTTAAGGTTGAGGCCACTGACAAGGTTGTATAACCTGCCTCTGGGATGATGGATACCACAGTTTCTTTTAAATACAGCCCACCTGGAGCAGTTTCTGTCTTTTGCTTTTTAGGAAAGTCTAGCATAATACATCATATGTGCTTCCAGATAACAACAAAAAATGCCAAAACCTCCACCAAAACCACATTATTTTTCCTGTTATTTGCTAATTGCTATTTGCTTATAAAATAATGTCAGGTAAACTGCAGTTTCAAAAGGCAATTCAAGGAATGGTGTAGACACATCAAGCTCAGGGCTCACGGATGTTGCTCCTTCTGCAAGCTGCTCTATTCCATCCACTGAGCCAGCAGACACCAGGCTGGGATGTCAGCTCCTGGGATACACATGTCTGACTGCTCCCTAGGACCAACAGCCAGCCCAAGAGAATGTGGAACAAATCAGCTCAAAGAAATCTGAGTTCACCCAGAAATCACAGCTTCGAGCATGAGCTGACAAATAGTACTCAACCTGCAATACAAGGCGGCATTCTCTAGTCTAGCAATTCTAACAAGTCATGCAATTCTAACAAGTTATCCAATTCTAACAATTTTCTTAATTGAAATTATGGAGTTTTTTTGTGATAGGTACAAAAAAAAGTGTCACTGAGGGTTTGGAACCTGGCTAACACAGCTGGTGGTGTTAGCCAGAGAAAGTTAATACAAGGGCAAACTACAGCTACTTGGTTCAGGAATCACATTGTCCCTTCACCTCCATGTAGAGGGCTTGCTAAGAAAACATTTCAAGAAACATGTTATCACATGATGTGTTATTGTCACTTACCTGAAAATTGAAGCACTCCTGGAAGCAAATATAGCAGGAAATTTGTTGTGACAATGACATACAAGACAGAATGTTGGGGGAATTATTGCTATCCTGTTGTGTTTTAAGCAACCTTTTGTTGTAAAAGGTGATGACCTTTTGGGTTTTTTGTTGAAACAATTTAAATGTGGCACAAAAGTGTTTTGAAAAACATATGTGCTGGGTATCCCAACAGCCCCCTTTGCAAGAATATACACAGTGAACTTTCCACAGTAACCCTTTCTCATAAAAAAATTCTTTAATATACCTAAGAGAAAACAGATTTGTCCTCTTTATCCACTTACAACAAGTTTGTCTCTGGCCACATTTATATAAAACTCTTCTTAAAGAACAGGAAACTCACTACTATAAAATAGATGATCAAGTAACTGCACTTTTTACTGTTTGCTATAATTTCTAACAATTTCAGGTGTCACAGGCCTCTTCAGAGCAATTTCTGTAAAATATTAGCTCAAAAATAGAAACCCATTGCACAAACAAGAATGTTTTGAATAAATTACTGTAAGTATATACAAAAGGACAGCTAGCTAATTGAGAAAACATCCATAAATATTTACTTCCTGATAAGTCAGGTAAGGTACATGCCAAAAAAATACTGAAATGGAGATGAAGTTTTCAGATCCCAGCAAAGTGTGTGCTGTCAGTAACACAGCTTCCCAGCAAAGTCTCAGTGGGATTGCAGCTTTGTTGTGTTAAACAATCTAACAGTATAAAAGGCAGTAATTTCTCTAAGGAAATTCCTTATTCACCTCTTTTATGGGCATAAATCCAAAGTGAAAGTTTGTATTTTACATGTATTCAACTTACCAGTTCAGGAAGGATGCAGACTGCAGGCACAAACATCCCTTACCCTAAGTGAAACGTTTGTTTGGGTTTTTTTCATCAGATACTAAACATGGCAGGGAAAAAAATGAAAAGAGAAACAATTAATTTCTGGTTTCTAGACGCAGAACATTGTTTTCCCACTAGGTAAACTTTCTCATTTTAGCAAAAATGTAACAGGTTATGAGACAACATCATTTCTTTATTACTAAGAAATAATACACACACATTAAAGCATTAAAGCTTTTTGAATAGCAGTCACAATGCTGCTCCATAAGCTGACATAACTATCTCTCAGAGCAAAACAAGTCCTTTCAGAACTGCTTCATTTTAGGCAATACCTGTCCCTCCAATTATACATAAGCAACAAATCAGCAGTCAACTCTTAAACTCATTCCAATGACTTAATTGATTGAGTTTTGGTTTATAGTGTAACTAATTTCCAATATTAGACTTGAACGAGAAGATAATTGACAGTCATCAAAAATTAAAATTTAAAAGGAAATAAAAGATTGCAGGTAGGTTTTCCAGGGGTAACAGAGATGGTGCTGATAATTAACGAGACAATAACTTTGTCATCGTTCCTACCTTTCAGAGATCTGAAATCATGGAGGTTTTGGCCCAGAAATGTTGGTCAGATGAGTAACTGAAAAATGAAGCTTTATGCTCAGCAAAAAATAAAAGTTATCCACAGGAAAACTGGCTGGATCCTAAGAACAAAGAGTCATCCACTGAACTTTCCCAAAAGAAAACCATTGACTGAAATGAAGAGCAGTGACATACAAATGCCCACAGCCCTTATTTTGGGATGCATCTATTGCACATACACACCTATTCAGTTCTTGCAAACCTGGCTATGTGTAAGGAGCCTGTTCAACAGAAGTGAACAATCCAACATGTCCAGTGCACATCTAGTGACAGAATGACACAGCCCTGGCAGCCTAAGAAACTACAGAAAGGAAGCATCAAACATGTAATCTAATTGTACTGTAAAATACCAGCAAAAATGGCACTGCAGAGTTTGGTGTCCATGAGAAGTCTGTGGGACCACACTTTAGTTCCCATTTACTCAGTTGAGAATTACTGCATTTTTTACATGAGTTAAAGGCCCACACAACCAAATACTGAAAAATCAAGCTCTCCTATTACTGCAAATAATTATAAAGGGTTTGTTGACCAAGGTCCCCAGGTAGGTCTAAGGATTAGCAAGGCTATGCAAGTGATTAGCCATGGTTAAAACATTATGAGCAAGGGGAAAATTTGTCTTTGCCTTGTTACTGGAATTGTTGAACAGGGGACAACAGTAAGGGAAAACTTGCATCTGCTGGGACAATGGCACAAGCAGTTTTGTCAAGATTTATCCATTTTAGGATCACTGCCTCTATAAAACTACTGCTTCTGCAGTAGTAGACAAGACACCACTAGCTTGCATCTGAACTCTCAGCTGAGCTTTACAAACCAGAGGTATAAAAAAGGTTTTACATTTTTTGTGTGCCTGACAGGTCTGACATTTTTGTCATTTGCTTTTAGAACAGCCCCAGCATACAATGCAAGCTGCAAAAACAAGCACCTTGCTGCATGCTTCAACAATACATCCTCGATGTCTTTGCAGACTAGTTGAACAAGTAACCTATTTTTTTCAAATTCCATGAAGTTACCCCCACACCCCTGTGACTCATGAAGCAGCATCAATATTTCTGAGGAGCCCTGTGAGAACTTATAGAATGGTTCGGGTTGGAAGGGACCTTAATGATCATCAAGTTCCATCCCTCCTGCCATATTCATACACACACAGAGTACAGTTTAACAATTTGCAAGGCACTTCCATCCTGTAAGGGGAGCAAAAAGCTTTATTTCCTTATGACACTACCTCTATTCATGTAACAAGGTTGCCAACCTATCAGCAGGAGCAGGACCAAACTATTTTGGGCCTGGCTGCAGAATGAGGATTCCCAATTCCTGAAGCTCAAGCCCAAATGTGCACAGTCCATCAGTGATCTACCTCATCATAGCCACCAGTATTACTTGCCCAGGCACTATGTTTGAGAACTTCTCTACTTCTAAACCATATTAATACACAAAGATGTTTCTCACTAGCAGAGAAATATGCCAATATCTCTCATAGTTATAAAAGAGTTCCAGATACTGTCTTAAAATGCTTTTCTTCCACATATATAGTGTATATAAACCAGTATCACCAGTGATTTGCAACTGCAAAGCCTTTTCTTCTTGTTTCTTCATTGGGGGAACTAAGGAAGAAAAGGGTCTTTAGAACCATCCACGCCAGGAATGCAAAGAAAAAAGAGCACAAATAAAATTATACTCTTTATTCATTCCATTTTAGCTGTGAATATTCCTATTATACAAATACAGTATAAATTCCAAAATCACAATATATTACAAAATAAAAAAGTACAAACTGCATTACTTAATAAATATATCTAACAAGTTAATCCGAAAGTAGAAGAGAGAGAATTCAAATTGGAAACATTTAAATGTTTGACCCAGCAAACCATACAAACCTCAATTTAAATACTTTCATTTTTCTTTTAAACCATAATGTAGAACACCATTCCTGATTTCTTAGGAAAAAAAAAATATCAAGTGAATAAAATGTTGTGATCAGATAACAATTTGTTGGTGCAATATCAGTGCCAAAACAAAAGCAGGGCTTGTAAAAAGACACCATAACCCCAGAAACAAGAACACAAACACCAAGGTGCAGCCAAGGCAGTTACTGCCAAAGCAGGAGACTATTATCTAGTCACAACATTCTATTGCAAATTAATGTTCTGTTATTACAGATAAATACTATTAATGAGCAGAGAGCGAGCCAACCAGGCAACAAGAAGCCAGTTTACACAAAACAGCAACAAAATACAGAAGAGTCAACTGCTCTCTGTACTCTTCATGTGTAGCTGCATTCCAACTGGCTCAAAGGATCTGTTCTGTACTCCAGGCAGAGAAAGCAACTGTTCTGGAAAGCAGACAGTTCATACTTTGCTGCACTTATACAAAAAAACATTGTTGTAGCTTTGCAAGAAAATACCCACGATGCTTTTATCTAGAGAGGGTCAGTTTGACATCAACTCCGTTTGGTAAAAATATAAGGTTTATGGGTGAAAAACACAGCAAAAAATAGCTGTTACATCATAAGCCTTATTTACAAAAAACTGTTTACAAACGTTTTTTGGCCGCACAGCTGAAAGCCCAATACTAATGTAAGATGTAGAAGATGGAGGTAACAATTTAAAAATATTGTGCAAAATATACATTCTTCTAGAAAAGAGATAAGACAGTGGGGAGCCACAAACATACACGGAAAATCTGCTTGCAAATAATCCGAGGCTACGTTTGAACAACAGAATACTACAGACATATCTGCATTTATCCCCCACAATCTACAAGTCCTTCACAGTCTGGGGTGCTGCTGCTGCGTCGTTAAGGATTAAGGCATCACCATCACAGCCAGCACACCTTCTGTCTGTCTCAGTCCCTGCAGCAAAGCTCCCAGCCTGCAGCACAGCTTCAAGAACAGGCGTTCTGCTCAATGTACATCTTGGACAAGGAGACCGCCATGGACTTGGCCAGCTCCTCATCCCGTCTGCGCTGTACCTGAGTCTGTCTGCACCAGGCCTCGTACTCCGGGTTGGGGCACACACGGTCCAGCACAGCATCATAGTGCCCATTGCTAAGCCAGCTCAGCCAGATACTGGGCCGCGTGGGGTCCTCGGGTCCCAGGTAG
The DNA here is from genome assembly GCA_013400935.1 of Turnix velox. Taxonomy (NCBI): domain Eukaryota; kingdom Metazoa; phylum Chordata; class Aves; order Charadriiformes; family Turnicidae; genus Turnix; species Turnix velox. The sequence continues at coordinate 390,471 of VZTY01015401.1, forward strand.
TGCACCATGGTGGAAACGGTGGGGCTCTCGGGCCGGCCACCCGTGGTCAGGTGGATGTTCACGTTCAGCATCTGCCCCATGGCCAGCAGCTCCGGGTAGCCGGCCCAAGCACCGTCCTGGGCGGCGGCGATGAGGAACTCTCCCACGTCGCCCTCGATGATGGGGTTGAAGTGGTCCAGGTGGTCGGCGATGTAGTGGACGGTCTGCTCGCGGAGCTCGCCGTGCAGCCGCTGGTCCCCGTACACAGCCTTGCAGACGGCGCGGTAGAGGCAGTTCCCGTCGGGGATGATGTGGAAGCGGAACCGACCCTTCTGCCGCAGGTACTTGTCCTGCTTCTCCACTTCGGCCAAATACAGCGCCAGCTTCTCGCTGCGCTCTGACCTGCTGCCCGGCCCCCTGCGCGCACCGCCGCTCTCATCCTCCTCCTCCCCGAGGGACGCGGGACCGCCGGAGGATTGAGTCTGGCTGCCGCTCCTCTCGCCGGGGCGACAGACGGCAACTTGCCCGGGCTGGCCGCCGGCAGCCGCCGCCTGCAGCGCCTGGCAGTGCTCGCTGAGACGCAGGCTGCGGTTGCTGGGCTCCTCGGCGGGCGGCGGGGCGGCGGCCGGCCCGTTCCCCCCGGCCTGCCGCATGCTCTCCAGGATGCCCTCCAGCCAGGCACGGCTGCGTGGCGAGGCCGGCTCCAGCTCTCCAGGTACCTCGGCTCGCTGCACGATGCGAATGGGCACGATCCGCTCCAGCGGCCGCCGCCGGCTGACGGTGACCTGGGCGCAGGAGCTGTATTGCGGGCCTCCCGCCGTATGGCCGCCGGGCCCCGCCGCGGGGCCGCTGGGCATCACTTCTAGGCAGGAGGAGAAGGCGGGCATGGCGACGGCGGCGCTGCTGCTG